>CM065639.1:19920673-20520673 GCA_033220585.1 Dipteronia sinensis
AGATTAGTAAGCCTCACAGACACTCCCTCACGTGTTTCCCTCGAAAAATTCGATTCACTCAACACTCGTGTGTTTCACACAAAATTTTTTTTTGGCTTTTACCCTCTGATGTGCTCACCACTCTTGCCTTTTTCCACTCTTAAGTTTCTCAAAGTTCTTATCAAACTAACAAAAAACAGTACCAGAAATCTCTTTTTTTTTTTGGTTGTATATCACTGCGAAAATGAGAAAGAGAAATACCAATAGTTGATATATATTAAACTACAAGATCGTTCAAGAGTAAAAAAAATATTTGTACTCAAACGAAATATTTGTACTCAAACGCAAAAAAATATTTTTTTTTTTAGACTTCTCAAACGGAATCAAGAAGAAGAAAAAAGAAGAAAACAAAGGATATGAGAAACAGAAAAGAAAGGGATATGAGCCTAAGCTCTGATACCAAATGATACGATCCTCGTCGTTTGGAGACTAAGACCGTTTTATGGACTGGTTTGGATGGAAACCGCGACCCAACACCTATAACGAGATGTGAACCTTGGTATAGAGGAAGACGCCACAATCAAGGATGGAATACTTGATTGATAAGTCGGGAAGGAACGCCACAGAAAATTCTGATAAGTTCCAATTAGTTCTCAAAGAACCAAAAAGAATTTGCTCTCAATTTTTATCAATAATCAACTGCCTCTCATTGAAATAACATGCTACAATTTATAGTACTAAGGCCATAGCACACCAGCCCTAGAATTGTGCCCAAGGCAACAAAGAAAAAGGAAAGTTTAACAAATTAAAACATCAAGGAAGTCAAACATTTCGGCCTTCAAACATTTCGGCTTCAAAGATTTCGGCTTCAAACATTTCGGCTTCAAACATTTCGGCCTTCAAATCAAAGAGTCAATCTTGTCTCTCATTCCTTAATATCTCAGCCTATGATTGTACAACAAGAAATAGAAATACAATTTATTCAGCCCTAAATCAGCTCCCAAAGCCTATTAACTTTCTTGGACTTGAATCATGTTTGTTATGGGCTGGAGATTTCGTTCATCACCTTCAATGGGCCTCCACGTGCTTGCTTGAGCACAAATCCCTTGAATCAGCCCACTTAATGCATTCTGGAACTTCTTGGCTCGTGCTCTTGTAACTGGGCCAATGGGAACTTGAATCGGATCCGCATTCCACACTCTTGTGCTAGCCACATCCTCATCATATCTACTAAACGAATCAACAAACAAGATATAATACTTGTATCCTTCTGGTGAAGAAATAGGTAATGGTCCCCAAATATCAGAAGATATGAGTTTAAGAGGAGCTATAGAACTGATTTTATGTCTTTGATAAGGCAACATGTGCATATTTCCAAGTTTGCAAGAGCTACAGTACTCAATATTAGAAAAATGTGAACCAATATGCATTGAATTCATTACAGATTTTAGTACAGGCAAGGCTGGGTGGCCCAGTTTAGCATGCCACACCATTGCACTAGTCGCACTAGTCCTAGCTGCAGCAAAGGTAGTTGGTACATGCCTAGTAATTCTATTTACAATAGAGTTGCTATTGCTTTTTATTTGAGATACATCAACACAATTAGATGCAGCTTTATTATCCATAACAGACTGTAAAGAAAAATCATACACATAGGCTTCGGGTGGAGACTTCATAGAGCTAGCTCCAGTTAGATGCATTTGATATAATCCATCTTTAAGAAAACCTTGAAGCAGCACCCTCTTCGTAATCTTATGCTTAACCACACAATAATCATCACATAATTCAGCAATGGCACCATTATCTTTAGTAAACTTGGATATACTCAATAGATTCTTTGTAACACTAGGTACATGCAAAATCTAATTCAGTTGTAATGGCATGTGAGGCTTTGTAACACCCCAAAAATCAAAGAGTAATTAAACACTTTGATACACAATGCTAAAACATAAACCATTAATTACTGCACCCAAAAGAAACTAATAATCATTAAATAACTCCAAATAAACCATTCTAAAATGAAAATATATCTCCAAATAATTCCAACAATAAGGTTCAAAACACACTAAAGGAAATTAAAACAATACCGAGCATTAAACTCAAATTCTAAGCAACAAAACTAAAGAAAACATTACATATAATCTCAATAACTTCCAACAGTCGAAAGTCTATCTCCCTAGCGGTCAGCTTCTAAGATACTTAGTCTGTAAAATGTTAAATGACAAGGGGTGAGATGTCAACTCAATAAGTATTGCATAATACGTAATCGAAAACATTTATAAAATTTATAATAACATTTAAAGAGTACATAAAATTTTCAAATATCCAAATACAATTAAAATGGCAAAAGTAACATTTTCAGATACAAGTAAACTTGGAAAAGTAACATTTTCAAATACAAGTAAACTTGCAAAAGTAACATTTTCAGTATATGATAATTATTAATATCATTTCATAAAAATAAGGTCAAGTCAAGTAGTGTCACCAATACCCCGGTGACCCAGTCATTTACATTTAAAAAATTGGTACAAGACCAAAATCATAATATTTCATTTGTCGCGCGCGCTACAATTAAATTATCACTGGTGATCACCATTTCATTTCACATTTCATTTACTACTGACATTGAGCTAAAACATTACTTTCAAATATATGTATATAATAATACATTTGCATTACTAAATCACAAAAGAACCAAACATTTAAGCTTTTTAATAAATAGTTTCAGTAAAAATAAAACTCATTTAAAAAGAATTAGGTAACAAATATGTAGGTAAATACTAAGTAGGAAAATGAGTTTACATACATATATAAACGTATATAATAAAATATTTCAGAACATAATAATATGATAAATAAATTTGTTTTCTAAAAAAACATTTATGCAAAAAAATCTACTTAAAGTTTAAGGTTTCACTAACAATAATGGGAAGTGATGAAAGGAACTTAAACATATATAATTTATAATCTCTCAATAAAACTAGCCAAATAAAAAGAAATCTAATTCAACTTCTTTATAAATGCATTTTTATTCATTTTCATGAGGAAATTTTAGAAGAAAAAAATAGAATTTAGTGCCCAAACGTAGTGATTCGAAAATCTTAAGGGCCTCAAAAAATTGCAAAATTTAGTCAATAAATCCGAAATTCCAATTACTAACTCCCCTCAAAGTATCATAATTTTATCAAACAACTATGAATTTATATAAGTTTCTAAACACACAATGGTCAATCCTGACAGCTTAAATTTCGATCCTCCATTCAGTCTTTGTATCAAAGTTTAATAACCCTATAGACCATGAAAAATTCCAAAATTTTATTTATAGACTAATAAACTAGTAATATATCTCTATACCAAAAATAAGAATTTTATCTACCTCTGTTTAAGAATTAAAATTTATACAACACCAAGAGTTCATGACTGTTAGCCTAAATATCATGAATTAAACATTAAATATATCCAAATAATTAAAATACTTATATATCACTAAAATTCACGAAAATTTATATCCTGGTTCAATTATGTCTCTAAAACTATAGTACCAAAAATCATACCTAAATTCTCCCCCAATTTCAATTTAAAAATTTAATACAATAATATCGGTTTGATGATCCAGAAAATCTTCATATGGAAAGCATTTATAAATAAAAATTCCACAACTCAAAAAGTTGAAATGACCACAAAGTCACAAAGTATTTCTCTTAGACCAAATTTCTTTTAAATAGTAGTCCTCAAGGTGACATATTTGATATTACTATCCCACTTCCCCCCGTTAAGAAGTTTCTTACAGTATGATCTCTCATCATTCAACTTCCAAGGCTTTGAACAAACTTTATAATTACTAGTTCTTCCTTGTAGAAGCTAATTCGATAAACAAAAATATTATAAAAAATGAAAAAAATTATATTAGGTGTCAGCTCAGATAAAAGAGATGAAAAGGCAAAGGGGTTCTTCTCTCCCTTTGAAGCACATGAGAAAATAAATAATAAATTAGATAACATTATAATAAGATCAGATAAAAGAAGATGAAAAAGCAAATGGTACCTTGTCTCTCCGGTGAGCACATGTAAATGTAAATCTACCTACTCTGAAAGTATTTGTAATTTGCTATAAGTTGTTCGTGAAGGCATTTGGTGATTTTGGTCAAATCATAGCTTATTCCACTATATTCCTATGAGGCATGATTGTCATAATAATATGCCATGTGATTGGGAAAGTGTATAGTTTTAAATACATTAATGTAAAAGGATTATATTATAATTTTACGATTTACATGGCATTGCTTCGCTACATCTAAGCAGACATTTTTTAATTACGTTAAAGTATGTTAACTTTGCTGTGTCTAAATTTTTTTGTGGGCATTATTTTTGAATGGATTCACAAGAGTCTCAACGATTCTTACAGTTTCAACATCTTCTCAACGACATTGGACATATAAATGCTAGTGAGTCGCTGAATACTCAATGTGTTTTTAACTCCACTCAAATCCACCCACATACCTCTATGCCACAAGCTAACCAATTTGATCAATTAAACCTACCATTCCAGCCCAATGTTGCCTTTAATCCAATGAATGCTTCATATCCTTCTTATTTTCACCAACATTTAGGATCCGACTTCTCGTTTCAAAATCTATTGAATGCTCTCAACTTCCATTTGACACTCAACCGTAAAATACATCAAAAGGATCCAACAAACAATGCAAAGCCACCAAAAAGTCCAATATCTCTCAAACTTCATCGCCCTACTAAAGTTGAAGACGTTTCACTAACAAAGGCATGGATATATGTCTCCATTAATTATGATATTGGTAATAATCAGAAAAATTCAGCAATATGGAATCGTATTTTACAAACTTGGAGAGACAATATGGGTGCATATGATAAGGCCCGAACCACCAATAGCTTAGGATGTCGTTGGGGAAAAAGACTAGCTACGGTAAACAAATTACATGCATTACATGAGTGATTAGAAAGAACTCCGCAAAGTGGAACAACCCCAGAAGATATGGTAATATCTTAGTTATTGATTTTTTTTTTCCATCTTAGTTTTGTTTACAAGTGTTAGCATTAATAATTGGGGGAATTACAGTTTGGTCCTTATGTTTTAAGGAAACATTACTTTTTTACTCGACTTATGTGTATTAGGGTCATTAGTCCTCATATTTTTGGAAATGCATCAAAAAAGTCTCTCTGAACCAAAAAGTTAACAATCAACGTTAATAGAAGTGTCTAAAAGACACTTTTGCCCCTAAGCATTACGAAAAGACTGAAATACCCCTCTAATAATTACTCTTAAACCCTGCGAAAAGATTAAAATGCCCCTCAAACCTAGGGATGGCAATGGGGCTGGTTTGGGGGAGGGTGGTCTTCCCCGCACCCTACCCCATTTATTTTTTGAAAACCCATCCCCTCATAAAACCCCACCATAGATGGAACGGGTTGGGGCGAGGCGGGGTACAACGGGGAGTGCTTTCCCCATCCCCACTCATTAACCCCATTTATAAATTTGTTTTTAATTAAAATAACAAATATATAACCATTGTATATGATAAAAAATATAAAGTAATAAATAATTCCAAGAAACTATTAAAAAACATCTCATAAAATTCAATCATTTTCAAATATAAACATAAAGTATGAGGTCAAAATGTTCGAAATTCATTACGCTAATCATCTAATAGTTGCATTTATTTCTATAGTTCTCTCTTCGTACGATCAACTACATTTAGGGATGGCGATTCGAGTTGTTTGAGGATTAGAGACTTAGAGTTATTTTGTTTTGTCACTTTATGTTAAATAACGGTGAAGAGATGTAAAGTTAGGGTTAATGTATTTACATATTTCCTTTTTATATTTAACTAAGTATTATTTTAAGCGGGACAGGGCGGAGAGTATAAAACTCATCCCCGCCCCATACTCATTGTGGGTTAGACTATACATCCCCATCCCCGCCCCATACCCACCAAATTGAAACCCATCCCCACCCCAAAAGTAGCGGGTCCCCTCGAGGCCCCATCCCCGCGGGGAATTTTTCCATCCCTACTCAAACTCTTTGACAGTTAATTAGAAAATTAAAATGCCTTTATCAAGAATCAATCCCTTGACCTTGTGATTAAAAGTTACAAAATCTAACCAGCTGAGCTATTACAACTCATTGTTAAGAGTTTGTTGATTTAAATGCATATATAGTTATATAATTTGTTTAAAATAATGTAAATTTGTTTATATAATTTAAAATAAAATCATATATATATATATATAATTTGAAATAAAATCATATTTAATAATAATATATCAAAACAGATTTATGAAAAAGAAAAAGAAAAAGAAAAAGAAATCAAAAGGGAAAAACATATTTAATTTTTTCTCTTTTCAATTTATGGACTCTATTTTCTGAGTTTTTTTTTATCATATTGAAATAAAATATTTTTTGAAAAGGGAAAACATTAAATAAAAAAAGAAAAAAAAATTAACGGGCTTTGATTTTCTCGGTTTCCTTTGTTTTCTTGTTTTTTTTTTCCATTTAAAAAAAGATTTTATTTCGATTTGATAAAAAAAAACCCATAAAATCAAAGTCCATAAACTAAAATGGGTAAAAATTAAATCTTTTTTTTCTTTTTGTTTTCTTTTTCTTTTTCAAAAATCTTTTTTGATATATTATTATAAAATATGATTTTATTTCAAATTATATATATATATATATATGATTTTATTTTAAATTATATAAACAGATTTACATTATTTTAAACAAATTATATAACTATATATGCATTTAAATCAACAAACTACTAACAATGAGTTGTAATAGCTCAGCTGGTTAGAGCTTGTGACTTTTAATCACAAGGTCAATGGTTAATTCTTGATAAAGGACATTTTAATTTTCTAATTAACTGTCAAAAGTTTTGAGGGGCATTTAGTCTTTTCGTAGGGTTTAAGAGTAATTGTTAGAGGGGCATATCAGTCTTTTCGCATTGCTTAGGGGTAAAACCGTCTTTTGACATTTCTATTAACGTTGACTGTCAACTTTTTGGTCAGAAGAACTTTTTTGATGCATTTCCAAAGAGATGAAGACTAATGACCCTAATACATATAAGTCGGGTAAAAAAACAATGTTTCCTTAAAACGTAAGGACCAATCTGTAATTCCCCCTTGATAATTTTCATCTGTTATAAGAAATATATTTAGAATTAAAGCTAATTTACGGATTTTTTTTTGTATTATTCCACCTTTCCATAAGAACCAACACATCCACCATGCATAATCATCATATCCATCATCATCTCATATTTTTAGGTAAAAGGGAGCTGAAGAATGATCAAATGAGAAGAAGATTCAAGGAAGAAGATGAAGCTCTCCATATTAGTTTTCTCTAAAACGTTTTCTCCTTTATTCTTATTATAGTGTCATGTATTTATTTTCATATATATGATGTATGACTCTATCTTGTAATATGAGCTAAATATCTTTTGCTAAGACTTGATGAAACCAAACTCTTAAATAAATGAAGACCACCTAAATTATCTATATGTGCTTGTGTTTTGTATGGATGTTTTGAATGTTTAATGCTTTTACTAGATTGATCGCCTTGTGAATGACTTTTGGTTATGTGCTATGAACCGAGGGTCGACGCACTCAACGTGCTCGATGAAATGTCCAATATATATGACTAGAAATGTAGAGATACACAAGGCTAGCGTATAAGACTCTCGTGTGTGTGCCAAAGTTCTTAATGAATTCATGCATATAGTTTGGGGTCATCGAGAGATAGACTATGGGTATGTTTGGGTGTAATTTCTATAACTCGAGGGAGAGTAGAGATTATTGTAGGGTGCACGACTCTACAATTCACATATGTACAAATCGGGTATTTAGGTGAGTCTAAAGCTTAATTAGAAAGGGTGAGGTGGATTATAGTCTTAGCATATTTCATCATATTGTTACATTTGATTTCATTGTTTGTATTAAATTCGTAGTTTTAGCTTAAAATTGCTTGAGTAGTATGATTTAGATTAATTGTTAGAATTAAAATTAGCATTTATCTTTAATCATTGTTCAAATAGTAAGTTTGTTGATAAAAACCAATACTCAACAAAATTCAATCCTCGTGGGACGATTCCCTACTTTGCACTCATACTACACTCCAGCCTCGTACGATTGTGAGCGCCACATTTGGAATGGTTATTATTATATTGATTTTTATAAGTATTTACTAGAGAAAATAAATCAAGTAAATATATGTGAAGGGTTGAAGGTCTTATTTTTACATTTCACCTTGTCATAACATCAATTGAATATGCTTCATGCATATGGGTGATAATAACGTGACATTTACATGACATGCTCAACTAAATATGCTTCATGCATATGGAGGAGGACACTAACTATATTTTAACTAAACTAACTACATAACTGCTCAAATTACGTATACTCAAAACATGTCTTCGATGCAAATTATGACAACAAAGACTCAACGAATTAAAGGCTTCAAAAAACAAAGAGTATATAAATTAATAAAAATCACATCCAAATATTATATAACTCAATATAGTCTAATACAAAATATCATCAAACATTCAAACACATGATTATATAAGCATAATATAGTCCAACACAATTTAATCCAATACAATATCGTGATTCATTTGTCAAACATAGCATTCATGTTTTTATATACAAATAATCTTTAGGGTGCGTTTGGTACGAGGATGAGACAGGACGAGACGGGACATGACAGTTGTTTCATATTGTGTTTGGAATGTATAGAATAGAACTATTAATTGTACTGTTATGCGTTTGGTATGGCTAGCACAGGACGGGAAAAGAAGTTCAAATGACCAGAGTACCCCTCATATATATATATATATTCCAGAATAATTTACTTCCAACTCGAACTTAAAGCATTCATGCAATAATATATATATATATATAATATTATAATTATTACATATATATTATAATATAATACATTTTATGTATATTATAATATATAATACATAATATAATATAATAAATCATATATATGGGGCATCTTTAATAGGTTGAATAAACTGTTCAAGAGTTTTTAATCCTTTTTGAACACATAAATTGAAAACATGGCATGCACATCTTTGATGAAAAAATTTACCACCAAGATAAGGTTTGCATAGTTCAATTAAAGCAGGAATAGCAGCGGTATTGTTAGAAGCATTATCAAAACCAATTGCAAAAATTTTGTTCTCAATTTTATACTCTGTAAAAATAATTCTAAGCTGTCTAAAAATATTAGCAGCAGTGTGTTTATCATCAAAAACTCTAAATGCAAGAATTCTTTTTTGGATAGCCCATGCATTATCCATATAATGGCAAGTGACACATATGTATGAATGCATTCGCCAATGATCACTCAATATGTTGGCACATACGGAAACACGGCCATTATATTTTTCTAAATATTTTTCCAACATTTTTTTTTTTTTTTCATAAATGTTTTCAAGTGCTTCTGTGAGCGTGATTCTAGGAACACGACATGCAGCAGGATTTAATGCTCGTTGACAATAATTATTAAAACCAACTTTTTCACAAAAACTAAATGATAAGTGTTCTACTGCAACCATTCTAGCTAATTCTTCTCTATTTTTTGCATCAATATATTTAAATAATTATTGGTTAGGGGTAGCGTACCTGAGAATTTGAGCTTGGGAACTCAATTTGGCATGTGCATCTGGATGTGAGTTCGTTATATGCTTCCGATATGTGTCATATCCTCCAGATTTGTGCCATTTAAATACTTTTTTGCAGTAATTGCAAATCACTATTGTGCTTCCATCTTCTTGCGTAACTTTCTTCATATGGAGTACGAAGAGATCAGATTTGACCTGCTTCGGTAACTTTTCTTCCATCTGTGGATCAAAATCAAAATCTTGATGTGGGTTCGGATCAGGGCCATCAGGCTCATCACCATCATGGCCAAGATCAGACATATTTTCTGATTGGCTTGTCAAAAGGGGGGTGACATTGGGGTCGGGTTCATAAATTCTAAGAGAGGGATGAGAATGAGATTGAGGAAAGTTTAGGCCTAAGTCTTCAGTATAGACTTGGTGTTGTAGATACTCGTGATAGGCACGGTCTTCATGACCGAGATTATCCGTCATATGACCCTTACCTTTCATCGAAATGGAACGTCTAGGACCGTCACCACTTCCACTTGCCATTTTAAAAATTGAATTGTAAAATTCCTTGAACAAAAAATGTTAAAAAATTGATTTAAAAAATGATTAAATTGTTGGAAATAAATTTGGAAGAAAATTAGAAACTGAGTAGTTAGTAATTGCAATTTGCAAATAAAATAAATTGGAATTTAGAAACTTAGTAATTGCAAATAAAATAAATTGTAAATAAAATAAATTGTAAATAAATGAAATTGGAAACTTAGTAATTGACTAATTGCAAATTAAATAAATTGGAAATAAGAAATATTGCAAATAAAATAAATTAGAAACTTAGTAATTGTAAATAAAATAAATTGGAAACTTACTAACTTAGTAATTGCAAATAATATAAAATGGAAACTTGGAGACTTGGAGACTTGGAGAATTGAAAGTTTATAGAGAATTGAGAATTGAGAATTAGAGAGAATTGAGGAAATTGGGGTAAGGAAAAATGAATGGAGGGGGTAGGTATTTATGGAAAAGAAAAAGAAAAAGAAAATTAAAAAAAAAAATTAAGAAGTGAACTGTTGGGCCTCCAACGGTTCGTTTTAAAAAAATAAATTAAAAAGGAGGAACCGGCCAGTTCCAACTGGAACCGAACCGCCGGTTTTGGTCCGATTCTAACCTGGCCGGTTCCTGTCTAAAGCGAACCGGAACCGGGACCGGCAGGACCGGTTCTAGAACCGGAACCGATTTTTTCGATTCCGGTTCCGATTTTTGTACTCCGGTTCCGGTTCGGTTCTCCGGTTCGAACCGAACCGGCGTCATGTCTAGTCCCATGTTAAAGACGCGCTAAACGTGGAACAGGATGAACTTGTCCCACTCTGTCCCCGTCCCGTCCCGCTTACCAAACGTACCCTTAGTGATAACATTTTTTTTTATTAATGTTAAACTACTCAAAAATTTACTTAATTTTCTTTTTTTCAAATTTATGCCTAAAAGATGTGGCATATAAGTTGTAAGTACCACTTATCACAACATGCCACATCATTCAAACATGAATTTGGGCACATTTTTTAGACAGTCCAGCTGTCATTATTTATTTATTTGTTTTTTATTTTGCTTAACATATGATTTGTTTTTAAGTGATGATGATAATAATCATAGTGCACTAATGATAGTGACAACGACTACTATTATTTACAAAGTGGAGTTGCACCATGTGTGTTAATTTTCAAGGTACAGCTGGAGTTGCACTATTATTTTAAAGAATTTCCTACAAATATATTGAGGATGAGGATTGATATTATTGACCAAATTTTAAAAAATTTATTGGTGCAAATAATGAAACACTTATACCATTTATGATGCCCTAGTTGAAACAAATACCGTATTTTGACATGAAATGAATTCTTACCGAAAATGTGGTAGTTGTATGTGATTTTAATGTATTTTACCTTCGTATGGATTAGCCGATAAGCAGTGCTCGTGATACATGGATTTTTTTTTTTAAGGCCTAACGAATGGAAAATTTACATTTTCCTCAATCCACCTACGGGTAAGTATCAAAATATAATTTGAAATATTTATATTAAGTTTTATAATTCTACAATTTTAAATTATATAATTGGTTTGTAGTTAAGCATGTCTAATAGACTAATACCCTCACATAAAGGTCTATTCAGGGCCATGAGCTTTATTATCATCCACATTTTTGATGTGGAAATCAACCACTACTCGTTTTATAATATTTAATTATGCATACTCTTCATTAAGTTATACTATAGAGAACATTTGATTTATTTGCGTAACTTCCTTTTTAGTATGCAAGTAAAGATTGTAATTGTTTCAACACCTCTTCATAATTTCACAAAAAATAATTCTAAAAAAGATCAAGAGTTGAAGTCCTATCACCTATGATGATGATGAGCTTATCCCAACAAATAAACAACTGGAGAGAATGAAAAAGAAAGTTGGTGAAGGTGAAGAGTTGGCGAAAAGTAGGGGTAGATACCCAAACCGCCTAACCGATCAATCTGTCCAAACCAAACCAATTTAAGTGGGTTGGTTTGGTTTCGTTAAATAAAATAAACCAATTGGGTTGTTTTTGAGCAATTTAATTGGTTTGGATTGGTTTGTGGGTTGGGTTTTATCAAACCGCATAATCCAACCCAAACCATTACATATATATATATTATTAATTAATTCATTGGACAAGACAAATAAAAACTAAAGTTACTAAAGTTAACCCAATGCAACAAGAAGTGAACTTTGAAAACTTCAAAGTTGATGTTTGGATGGTGGTGTATATCATTAATTTAGAAGCTTAAACAATTTAGTTTTATTTTATAAGTTTAAGGCATTCTACACTTGAGGATTTTTTTTTGCTTGACGATTATTGTTCTGCACTTGAGTTAAATTTAGTATTATAAATTAGTATTATTGTTTATCTTATTGATAATTGGTTTAATTACTTATATTTGATAATTTGATATAATTAAATTTATTCAAATAAAAAATAATGTAATTATTTTCGCAAACCGTTAAACCAAATCGAACCAAACCGATTTTTATCGGTTTGGTTTGGTTTGGTTTTACCTTATAAATGGTTTGATTTGAGTTGTAAAAAATTAAACCGATTTTTTTATGGTATGACGATATTTGAACCCCTCAAAAACTGTATGTACATCCCAAAATAGTATGTTTTTAAAAATCTAATAAGACTAAATTATGTGTAAGCACACCTACCAATAATTATTAATTAGTTTCCAATTTTAATATTTTGTGATAAAAAAAAGTTTCCTTTTAATGATTTGATTTTGATATTAACATGTATCATTAAAAATTCTTTCCATTTTCTTAAGCCATAGACTCTTTTAAAATATAATTTAAAATATATTTTCAATTTCTTTTAAGGAAATAAAAATTGACTACTAGAGAATGAATCAAAATTTTCCAAAGTTGGTTGTACAAAACAAGTTTTAAATTATTTTTATTAGAAGAACAAAATCAATATAAATTGTTTTCTCTATAATATTTCTATTTTTCTTTTCTTAATTTCATTAAACACTTTTCTACTTCTGAATCAATTGGTACATTGCATAAACCTTGCATCCCTACAATTTTCACAAAAAGAAAATGGATCTTCAACCAAAAAACCTCAAATTTGAGTGATTTTGTTTATAAAAAATAATCAAGAAGAAATGCAAGAGCTACTTGACATGAGGAGAGAGAAAAAACAAAGAGAAAAGAAAAATGGAGTTTGATTTTGTGAAAGGAGAACATGGAAGAGAAAAAGAAGTAAGGGAAGAGAAAGAATAATGATAGATTTATTTTTTTAAGAACAGTGATATATATATATATTTAAATAACAGTGATAGAATTATAATAATTAAAGATAATAACAAAATTTAAAATAATAATAATATATGTAGGTGGTGTGTACTTATAAAAATACAATACAATATAATTAAAGAAATGATATTTTTAGCATTAAGTAGGGTTTATTTACAAAATATAAAATTTTAAAAATTTTGATAGGTATGATTACGAAAGAGATGTACATACAATTTTTAAGGTGTGTCACTATCGCCACTCTTTATAATGGTTTGATTTGGGTATAGTCAAACCCAACCCAACCCATACCCACCCCTAACAAAAAGCATAGCACAAACTTATTACATGAATATGAGATAAACATGCTCTCAGAGTAATTAGCCTAAGGGTCTATTTTCATGTCATTGGATAAATTAATTATAGCTATGTTTTTATTGTTTAGTATTGTACTTCAAAACTCATATTTTTATACTCTTCTATAATATTTTGTATTTATATAACATCTTAGTATCATACATTATTTCATATATCTTTTTTGATTTTTTTATAAATATTTTTTGATATTTTCCTTGATTGATCCTTTTTGGTATTCTTATCAAATAAAAGAGCTTCTAAAATTATACGATCAAACTATCTAGTATCTACTAGCTTAAAATAATAATTAATTAACAATTAAATGATCCATACATTTCATGAAAAACTCTATTGAGTCTGTGTTAGAAGAGCTTCACTACTGGTTAAAAGAGTGTTTTTTTTAATTAAAAAAAGTTCATTTCAATTTTTTTTGTATCGTTTGATTGACACTCAATAGAGCTTTTAGATGATTAAAAAAAATTGTTTTACATCTACACTCTACATAGAGAAACTCAAATTCTGGGTTTGTCTAGATTTATCTTTTTGATTTTTTTAATAACATTAAAATGTTTAATATAACCCCATCATTTAATCTATACAGTCCTTTTCTCCTCGTGCGCACTGATATAACTTATATCAATGATTTGCATGTGGACCACTGATTATGGAGAAGTTTTGATAAGTGTATACACTTTGAGTCAAAGTATGTAAATCTAATGGTCCACATCCAACGCACTGATGAAGTTATATCAGTGCGTACTGACGAAGTTATATCAGTGCGTATTGACTTAAAAATTTCTCTTAATATATATATATATATATATATATATATATATATAATTAGTATTTCGGCAATCTTATCATTTTGGTTTTTGTAATTGACAACCAAAAGACCAACAACCTTCCTTTAAAGCTGTAATGGTATAAACTCTATTTTAAAAAATATATTATTAAAATATCTATTTGATGAAACTCTTCCAAACAGAACCCTCGTAGTCATAGAAAAGTTATTCTAAAGATCTCTTTCTAAAATCTTTTCTTTAGAGAAATTCTTCCAAATATATCTATACACATCATCTTAGTTCTTAAGATTTACCATCTCCAAAAAATTTTAAAAAATCACATTCATGTAAATCAAACTTGTCCTATGTTTAATCTTTAATATTTTTTTTTATAAAATTTACTAGGTTTGGTAGCACATGCAAGGCATGTGCTTGCATATATATATATATATATATATATATATATATATATATTACAATGCATTTATATTTATAATTATAATTTTTGTTTTTTTTTTTCAGTTTATAAGTTATTTAAGACAGTGAAACGATTTTGCATGCCTCTAGAATTCTGCTTATGTGTTATTTTAACAATAACAATTAACAAAGATGGATGCATTTGATTGAAAACCAAATGACTTTTCTAGAAATAAGATACTCTATGAATTTATAAAAGAAACCATCTCAATTAAATATGTGAATATAAGAATGAAAATAGAATAAAATCGAATAATCTATTTGCTATAGAAATTACAAAGAACCAAAATGGCATACTTTGTGTAACTCACTTAATATAACAAAGATACGATCAATATATATATATATATATATATATATATATATATATATATATATCACATAATCTACCAAGTGCCAACCAACACAAACCAAAATTTAAAAAGATTTCAACCCTATCAATAACTTGTAATTTAGTGATAAAAGTTATAATATACCTATGTATATAACATCTTCATTTGCCTTATTAACCGGATTGCAATGGCCTCAATCTAAAGTGTTTCATTGTTTATAGGGGTCAAAAAATAAATAGCACTATTTGGGGCAGGTGTTGTGCAAATATCACCACATTACTAATTTATGTTTAAAAGGCAACAATATAGGTATCCAACCAAAAATACCCATTCCAAATGAGTTTTTATCGTTTTTAAACTTAGTGAGAAAAACGAGAGAGAGAAAACATCGACTGAAAAAAGAATCGGCTTTGGAAGATCAGTGGTTTTCCAGCTGAAAAAGACGTCGAAGTACCGGCGGTAGGACAACAATACTTTTTCGAGTGTTCAGACGAGAGCATCTTCAATCGATTGTGGTAAGTTGAGTTAGATTATGTTGTGGATTTTGTTTTTGATAAGTTCATGTTTGATGTTGGGTGTTGATTAAACTTGTAGATTATGTTTGTTTGTTGATCTGAGAATGGTTGTGGGTTAGGTTAGGGTTTGTAAATCTGTTGAAGATCTGAGTTTTCGAGCTTTTTCAAGCTTTTTCAGAGCTTTTCAGAGCTTTTTAAAACATTTTTCGAGCTTTTTCTGGGTCTCCGAGATTTTTTAAAATGTTTCTGGGCTTTTTAAAATTGTTTTCGAGATTTTTTAAACTGTTTCCGAGCTGTTTCAAACTGTTCCCGAGCTTTTTCAAAATGGTCCCGACCTTTTTCTAGGTCTCCGAGCTTTTTAAAACTGTGTCCGAGCTTTTTTAAAATGTGTCCGAGCTTTTTCAAACTGTTCCTGAGCTTTTTTAAAATGTGTCCGAGCTTTTTAAAATGTCCGAGCTTTTTTAAAATGTTTCTAAGATTTTTTAAATGTTTCCGAGCTGTTTCAAACTGTTCCCGAACTTTTTCAAACTGGTCCCGAGCTTTTTTTGGGTCTCCGAGCTTTTTAAAACTATGTCCGAGCTTTTTAAAAATATGTCATTCATGGAAAGTCATCTTACTTCCACATATGAATCCTTCATTCCTTCTAAAGGACAAAGCCATGGAGGCAAGGTTATAGGCCACCCCATTTGCATTGAGGGAAATAGCCTGGAATTTAAAAACCACAACCTCCTTGAATAAGAATCTTAATATCTTCGAGAACAAAACCATCAGCACTCCATTGGTAACTTTGATCGTTCACTGCCAAATAACTTTAATAAAAGTATCCACCCACATAACTCATACGCTCAAATTTGTTCTGGGACTGGTTCCCTCATGAATTCATCTATTTCTGGATCCACCCTAAAATACATGAAACCCAATTTAGTATCTATTGAGATAATCCAATAAACTTTATTGTATCCCAAACTTAGAAGCCAAACTGAAATCACTTATCTGGCTATATATCAATGCATATTTTTTCGTCCATAACTTTATTTCTTTTTCCATCAGCTATTCTTTCTTTTTCACTCTAATTATTTCTCTCCGCTTCTTCTTCTTCTTTTCTTCTATTTGACTGAACCTCTTTGTTTTCTTTTATTTATATCTACTTCCCTTTTCCTTTGTTTTGTCTCTCAAAACATCTCTCTTTCTCTATCTGAATCTTGGTCTCTCTCATACTACTTTTCAGTCTTTCGGTTTATCTCTCTCTCTCTCTTTCTTGGTTTCTTCTTCTTTCTTTCTCTATTTCTATTTTTTGTTTTGGTCGAATGAATTTTCTTTCTGTTCTCTTCAATTTTCTTTCTTTTATTTCCTTTTCTTATTTTATATTATTCTTCTTCTCTTTATCCAACTGTTTCCCACCTTCCTTTCTCCTTATTTTATTCTTATTTTATTCTATATTATTGCCACCTCTCACCAACATTTGACACTTCCAATTCTCTTTACCACCTCATTGTATCATGCATTCCCATATGCCCCATGATGACATATGGATGATTTAATTATTTTTCTATTTGATTAGAAACCACTACTTGGACTCTTTTTTTTAAAAATATTTACTGCCTTTCACTTTACACATATCCATTGTATAATCCACAAGTCATAAAGTTTCACATAAATTACATTTCCATCCCGGTGTAATTCCCTTTTGTTTTCCATCACATTAAATACATAGAAAATTATATTTTCATACCCAGTCTCATTTTACAATTTAAAATAATAAAAAATCTTTACTATACAGTTCATGTTGTGTTACTACTTACTAGTACTAAGACCTGTCTATTAAGTAATCCTACAAACTCAAAAAGTTATACTTGTCATTCGACGTTCAACGCAAATCTAAGGGACGTAACAATTAAAATCTTACTAAACCTTGCCTATTCAGTACATATATGAACTTGAGGAATGTATTTGTAATTATACTTTCAAAGAAATTAAAAGAAAATAAAATGGGTGCTATAATAATTGAACCGACTGTTTTTATTATTTTATATAGTTAATAGATAGAGATAAATATATAATATTAATTTATATATTTTTCGTTTAAAAAAATATAAAAAAATTGAGAATCCACAGCGTGGGCCGGACCTCGTCTGATACCAAATTGCATATTTATAGTAGCTTAATTTTGAAGCCCCAATTTAACCTCATAAACAAACAAAGCATTTCTTCATCAAACAAACCCTAAACCTAATTTCTAAGTAAATGAACCAATCCATCTTCGATTAACCCCCACAAACCCCACCATATCCAGGTTCTTATCTTCTATCTTAATTTCTCATCTTTCAGTCATTTCGTCATGTATTAACTTCCCGTATTTTACTCTCATTTTCGACGATTTTTTTGTCGCTACATAAAATTCGAATCTATTGAACTATATATATATATAATGTTATAAGGATATTTTGATTTTAAATGTTTAGGGTTTCTGACAAAATGGAGTCTCGGTCACCATCCCCAGATGCAGCTGCGGACACAAAAGCTGCTTTTCGTAAGCCCTCGAATGAAGCTGTTAACAGGAAATATCGGCGTCGTTCTCCACTTAATGGGTCGTCTTCCTCCGATGGTTAGTTTCACATTTGGAATTCAATGTTTTGGTTATGTGCCCTTCGATTAATATGTGAATTGTTATGCACTGGTTTGGTGAATTGTGATGCTTTTTTAATAACTCTTTATTTAGTGATTTTTCATTTGGTTCTTGTTGATGTTTAATTTTAAAGACAAAGATAAAATGAATGTTAAGTCTTTGGTTACTGTCACTTGACTCACTTCAATTGTTAGAATATTATTATTCCACTCAAAATCAGGCAACCGCATGGCTGTAGCTTTGTTGTACTACCAAAATCTTGGTATCTGGGAGAGTAATTGTTAATTATTTAATCTTTAGTTGGTCTTGGTTCTTGCTTGTGAGCTGTGATGCTATTCGGATTGTATTTGAATAACACAGAAACATGTCTAAATTTTGTTTTGATGTCAATATGTCATATTTATACTTTTAGCAGAAGTGTGTAAGTGTAGACAAGAGTGTCTTTTGAAGTGGTTTTCCAACATATTTTATCAATCTCGAAGTATATTGAAGCTTGTTACTCAGTATTCTCATTGATATGTTCTTAATGATCACATCTGTGTCTACACAGGGAGTCTGAAGCGTGACCGTAGCTCTAGTCCATTATATTCTAGGGAAGATCCTAGGAAAGATTTTGAACATCGGCAAAGAAGGAAGGATGATAGAAGGGAATTAGACAGGGATTCTGGTCAAAGTCCGTACAGTAAAGGTGGTGACTCGTTTAGGCATTCTGATCGACAGTCCTCAAGAGGTTCTCATGGTTATTCTAGGCACGATGACTATGTTAGACATGACAAGCATGCAAATGATGAAGAGAGAATACATCAGAGGTTATCCTCTCGTTCTGCTCGAGATTCAAGAACCAGCACACATTTGGATAATACAAGACCAGAAAGTGACTATAGTAGGTCAAAAGACTATGTGAGTGGTTCAGACAAATCTATCCGTGATAAATATGATGTTACTGGGATTAGAAGCAAGGATAAGGACAGAGAATCATCATTTGTAGAGCGTCAGAGATATAAAGACAGGGATCCATCAGCTGACAGAGCTGGATCTGGTAGGAGACATACAAGCTCAAATTCAGAAGAGATGGATAGAGATTGGCATAAGTGGGACAAAGATGGCCGAGATGAAAAGAGAGATTATCGTAGGAGTTCGGGAGATTATAGAAATGATCACACGCAAATGTATGAAGAATCCAGGGGTCATCGGAATGACTCATCTTCTGGAAGGGACAATAATGGGCATCGCTTAAAAGAAGGTTATAAGATTGACTCAAAGGAACTGAATGGTCGAAGGTTTGCCAAGGAGGAAAAGAAAGAATATGATGATCCAGAAACCAATCGGGACAAGAACCGATACTATAGAGCCCCGGGGGAGCAGTCGAAAGAAAAAACTAGTTTTACTAGTGAAATTCAAGAAATCCCTACCAAAAAATCAAGGTTTTCTAACTGGGACAAGGGTGCTGATTATGCAAAAGATGGTATAAATTTTGATGTGTTATTTTTAGAGACATATTTATCAATAGTTGTTTTGTGGCTTTTGATTTGTATGTTATTATCATTTCATTGACATTTGGATTAATTTAGTGCCTGCTGACAAGATGTCTTCAAGTTCAAATCAAACTCAGGAAACTGGTGGTAACGTGCCTCAAACACAGACCCCTGCCAATGACTCTGAGGTTGCTAATGATCTAAATGCTGCAAAAGTTGCAGCAATGAAAGCAGCTGAATTAGGTAAGATATTCCTTTGTTAAGTACCATTTTAATTTTAAAGATGAATACTGTATCACCAGCATTCTGAATTTTGCTTTGCAATATTATTTGAGTTTTGAGTTGAATTCTTATGTCTATAAATTTAGTACAATCTAAATTTGACATAATTGCCTTAAAACTAATTGTCTTGGATCAGGCTAGAGAAATCATTTATTTATTGGGGCTAGTTGAACATTTTGGAGAGGACAATATCGGTGTTTAAATAAAGAGACAATTAGTCGTTGACTGTATTAGACAATGACTAATTTAGAATGCTAATATCATTAACCACTAGACCCAAAAGCTTAACTTAATTGGAAATGGCTCAACAATATTATGTAGTGCACTCTAACACACCCCCTCACATGTAAGACCAACATACTTGCCACGTGGCTCGAGCGCAAACACAAACACACAACAAATTCAGATAATAAATAACAAATATAAATATAATCACATGGGGGGACTCGCGACGATATCAAGATAATCTGAAAAAGGACAAGAAAAACAAAGCGCTATATTAGAAAGCCTTCAACGCTCTCCACTCTTTCTCAAATTGCCTAATGGGAAAACAGTTTCTTTAACATATGTGAGTGAGAGTTGGGGCCTCCTATATATATTATTACTTACTCGAATCCTAACACATAAAATTTGCAATCCTAGTAGGATTATAGCTAGGTCCACACATAAAATAGTGTAGTAGGAGTTGGTATGAACTATTTTATCTGTGTGGGCCTAGTTATAATCCTTCGAGGGTTATGAATCCTTTTGGAGTTTGAACGCCATTAGAATTGTGAATCCTTTATGGGTTAGGATTTGAGTAAGTAACAATATATACTTATATAGGAAATTCCTACTGTCACTCACGTAGTCACATAGTCACATACGTAATTCAGAATATTTTTGCCTTCCCGTTAGTTGATTTAAGAAAGAGTGAGAAAAGAGCAGATTAGTAGAAGACTCTTATTACTAACTTTGTTTATTTTTTTTAGACTCCCGGACTAGTACTATGTCGGTACCCCCAACACTTGAGCTACAATAGGAAATGGCCCAACAACATTATTTAAACACTTTAACAGCTTTCACTCCAGAGTTTTAATATGCCTTCAAATGCTTTTAAACAAATGGAAGAGTTTATCTTAAACCAAAATGCCCAAACACACACAATATTAGTTTCTAAAGTAATTGATTCTATAACCTTAATTCTCCTTGCCATTGTTCTTACTTGGAAGTTTGCTTTGGTACAGTTAACAAGAACCTTGTTGGGACTGGTTACATGTCTGCTGACCAAAAGAAGAAGCTACTGTGGGGGAGCAAAAAGAGCACAACTGCAGAAGAGGTATTTCTGATGACTCAAGTCTTCTGAGTATTTTTGTCTCGTTGGATGTGTAGATCCCCTATGCAATCTACCATCAGTTTCTGCTTTTCCTTTTCTTTCTTCCTAATTTTTTAGTCAAATGCCCGTTGACAAATATTGCAGCCTGGTCACCACTGGGATACTAGTCTATTTGGTGATCGTGATCGACAAGAGAAGTTCAACAAGCTCATGGTAAATCTCATATTTCTCCCTTATGTTGTATGTGTGGTGTGTGTGGGTGTTTCAGTGTCTGTCTGTCAGTTTGTTCATACGATAGTATGCAGTGCCAACCTAAGAAAGAGCCTATTGTTGTAATGTTCCTTATGACTCATTCTCTCAGTCAGTTTATTCACCTACTAAGTACTAACACAGTTTTAGAGTCTGAGGTTGCCTTGGTGCATATGGCCAATTGTAGGGTGTGAAGGGCGAGCTGAAGGTAGAGAACAAACCCAACAATCAAGATGGCGATGGTCTACTCCAAGCCGAGAGGCAGAAAGAACTCCAGCTGGATTTGGAGAAGCAGTACACTGCAGGACTTCGACGAAGAGATGGACGCACAGTTGGATTAGGTCTTTAAGCATCAAGTCAGGATCTCTTCCAACTCTCTCAACAATGTCTTGTGACATTTTGTTGAACTCCTGTGCAAGAAATTCGATTCTTGTGTTGTCATTACACCTATGGCTTGTTAGGAAACATATTTTCTGCTGTTGGGATTTTCAGATCTTGGATAAAGACATTCAATCTTTAAATGGTTTTCCTATTTTTGTATCTTTTTTGTATTTTTGTATTTTTGTATCTTTGTTGTTGAATTCTCTCTCTCTCTCTCTCTCTCTCTCTCTCTCTCTCTCTCTCTCTCTCTCTCACACACACACACACACACACACACACAAAATATAATCATGCTGGTATTTCTGGTTCGTGAAGCTGGAGAAGTAGGTTGTCATCCTTACAGCAAGTTAATTTCGGTTTGCCGGTTGGGTTATTAGGTAAGATTATCAAGTGAGAATTTCTGTTGCTTCTTGAAAAGAACACAAAAATAATCTATCGTCCTGTTTGTGTTAATTAATTTTCTTGAAAAACATGAAGCATTTTCATTGTAATTCGAATGGAGACTGATTCTCCTCAAAGTTCAACAATTCTCCATCCCCTCCTTGGCAGAATTGTTAGGAAAATTCTGTGAGTGCAGGAAAGGAAAAGGGGATGAATTATAAATTGATTCTACAAGAAAGACAAAACTGTTTTTTGATTAATACATTATTTAACTTTTTATTACTCGATTCCTCTGTCATAAACACAAAATTAGATTATTGCCAAACAAGAAGGGAAAATTGACATGAATACAAAGGAGATGTTAACAAGGTTCAAGTTATAAATAAAAGTAAAAAACACATATATGTGAACAGAGGTAGCGACAACAACTTCGTATAAATCAAATACTGATTGGGATACATTATCTACTATCTATAATCTATACTTATTTAAGGAATATTTCAGAATTTCTATGACAAATTGTATATTAACTATTTACTCTTAATTCTTAAACTATATCTTATTAGACAATTTGGGACTTAATAAATCAATTAAAAAGTTGGCAGCTAATGAAACTGATTATTGTCATCCAAGGTATAGCACATTTATTCCAAGAGCCCACCTGATCCCTGGAACCTGTAAATGTCAGATTCAAATGTCATGGCATATTGGCACAAGGAATAGGCAAATGTCACTTTGATTAGGGCCATTTGCTTTCTTGCTAGTAGAAGTGGACCACTTACACTTATTTATGTTGACATCATTGCCTATCCATCCTTTAAATTTGTTGGTGTTGCAATTAATGATAGGAGTAGGGGACTGGGATGAGATTTTTTTTTATTTTTTTTAAAGGTGATAAATCTAACGAGATCAAGATTAGACTTTACAAGCACGGTTTTAATTGCAACTCGCACAATAGTGGAGGAATCTTTCCACATTTTACGATTTAATGGATAAATGTGAATCT
This sequence comes from Dipteronia sinensis, assembly GCA_033220585.1. Taxonomy (NCBI): domain Eukaryota; kingdom Viridiplantae; phylum Streptophyta; class Magnoliopsida; order Sapindales; family Sapindaceae; genus Dipteronia; species Dipteronia sinensis. Next base: position 19,944,293 of record CM065639.1, read on the forward strand.
ATATTCACAATACCATAGTTTGAACCCCGATGGTGGAGCTTCATTTTGAACTCTTTTCTCTCTACCCACCAATACAATGGACTCTAGCTAGGTGAGGTTCTTTATAGTTGTTGAAGCACAACATATATTCTTAAGAGCACCAAAGATTTGGATTTTGGAGAATAATATCATAATTATATTATATGCTGCCATGATTCTACTAAAGCTACCTTTGTTGCTGCATCACATTCTAAACAACTCTATTTTTTTTATGAATATTTTATATGTTGCAAGTGATTATTTTTTGGACACTTTGCCTCCCACCTCATTTCATCCAATTTTATAATTTCATTGTTGGGTGTGCATAATATTATATCATCATGCAAATAGAAGAATCGATACCGTTTTTTTTGTTGTTGCTAATATAGGAGTTAAAGACAGAAAGACGTAACTTGAATTCAAAATTATAATGATGTATTTTCAAGTAGTTTTTCAAAATGGTAGTTATGAAATCAAAAGTGAAATAATTAATGATGTAAAAACAAATGGAGAAAATAAAAAATAGTCTCTTAAAATTTTTCGTTTTTAACCGACATACGAAAGCTTAACTTTTAATAACCATGTTTTTGAACAATTACTCATATAACCGGTATAAAAGCACTCCTCAAACTCTCTCCCATATCTTTCTGACTTCTCTACCTCTTCCCTCACCTTCGGCAAACATCCCCTTCCTCCCACCTTCGCTGGCGCGGGAACAACACTGCTATGGCAGGCCGTTCTTGGTGGCGTTATCAATTTGCAGAAGAAAAAAAAAACTAAAATGTGAAATGGTAAAATTACATAGACTAAAGGAATATTTTCGATAATTTTCCTATAACAAAAGTTAAATACAAGACTTTGGAATGGCTATTTTAGTAGTTTTAAGTTTTAAAAATTTTCAACATATCATGGCTTTTTTTTTTAAATGTCACATTTTTCTTTTCAATATTTCACATTTTTCTTTTACAAAACATAGAAAATTGTTGACGGGTATTTTTAATGGTTATGGATTAAAAATAAATTTTATAACATGATTATTAAGAGTTAAAACTTCGTACGTGATTAAAAATAAATTTCATATATAGTGATTAGTTTTGACAATTTTCATAAAATAAAAGCAACTATAAATTAAAGCTTCTCAATGCAACGGTTACTATGGCTTGGCCGACCAATTTTGAATGTAAAAGTTAGGCAGTCCAACAACATAAATCTCTCAAAAGCTTTTGGAAGAAGAAAATAATGTTAATATCTAGTTGCCAGTTGGTCAACCAAAGTACAGAGAAAGCTATAGACTAGTGCCATTTTAGTGGCAAACAGAAAGTTTAGGACCCTTTAACTTTTTTTTCTACCAAACAATTTGGGGAGTTGAACCAGATACTAATAATGAAGAAAAAATTGGGAAAAAAAAATAATAATGAAGAAAAAATTATATGTTCCCCACTGATGCACATGCTGACATGCACATACACAAAAGAAGCAATTTAATTATCTATTTAAAATTATAAAAATGGTTTAATTAAATTAAACCTGATTGATTGATTTTAAAGTGCCATTTAATTGTCTTCAAAAGAAACCCATTCATCTTGGGCCCTTCTGTTTTTTTTTTTTAAAAAAAAAAAATTTGTGTGGATTGGATTCCATTCAAGTAATGTTGACATCACACCAATCTTAAATACTTACATTGGTTGGTGGGTTCTCCTATCATGAATTTGGTGGTCTAATTAATTTTGTTATTAGTGAATCAAAAGATTTGAAGCATCAAATATATATCAATAATAATAAAGTTTTTGTTGGATTGTGATTCCCAAATATATAGGGTCCCCCTCCCCACCACCCCACAAATTTGTACTGGTGTTCATATTTTTATTCTTTTTATAATATAGCAATTTGTACACTTCTTTCTTTATACTTTGTAATGTAATGGTACAACTTCTAATGAAAAATAAAATGCTTCTTATGTACACTTTAAGTAGTATATCTATCTTCGGTGAAAGTTTTATATGATTGAGTTTTCTCACTTTGGTGGTAAATAATAATATATCTCATGTTAGAGTCACCGTCACACCATGATCCAAGCTCATCCATTTTATCAAACAAATAATTTGACCGGTTCTGGTTATCATTTCTTTCAACAGGTTACATGCATGAACAAGAAATGAGATTATTATTATTAATAAATTTCTATTTTTAAAAATTTAATAAATTTATCAATTGTTGAACTACTATAACCTAATTAAGTAACAATAATAATAATAATAATAAAAAGTGCTAAAACAAGGGTTGTAGTGCAGGGGAGGCTAATAAAGCACAAATATTTTAAATTATGTAAATATTGCTTTAGAAATAACAACATTTTTAATCTAGAGAAAAACTTGGGTGCTCAACACTCATAGTTTAACATATGACAATATCTACTAGACCTATCCAATCACATTTGATATTGCTTCCACAGTGTCATGTTGTAAGTGGATAGATGTATGGACAACTTTCTGCATCCATCCCATCCAAAGTTCCCCCCCTTAGTCATCAGGCCATGGCCCATTGTTACATAAATTTAAAGTATTTTTTAGACGGTAAGATTCGAACTCGTGACAGCAGGTGCAAGAGGTTTACAACCGAGTCAATTCATCTTGTCTATTCGGCTATATCTATTTTTTTTTAAATATTACAATAGTTCAGAGTTTTATGAGGGAGAGCCGAAGGGGGGAGAGACTTGAAGCCACAACCTCATGGTGTAGTTGTGAGAGCCTTTATCACCGGACCAATCTCATATCGTTCCATTTGACTATATCTTCAATAATTAATAATTATGCACTGAAATTTCCAGTGTTCGAAAATACGCTTCTAGGCACTAGGCGGCCGATGGCCGTCCTGATTAGGACAAAATTGCTCTTATTAATTAGATGGCGGGTAAAATAAGGGGCGATTTGACCAATTTGATAGCTGATTTTTCTGATTAATCGTTTAAACAGAGTCAAAATCGTTTTTATATCCTAATTACACTGTTTAAAATTTAGATATTGAATTTTTTTTTTGAAGAGATTGAATATTAATTTTGCATATAGGAAAAATAATTATAAAATAAAATAAATTCCTGACCGCTTAGATGCTAGGCACTAGACGCTGGACTACCGTTCGACTAGTGCCTAGCGTTTACTAGAACATTGGAATTTTAGTAAACTAGTACAAGATTTGTTTGGTTGCACATTTTAAAACAACTTTGGAGTTATTATAATTCTAAAATCTAAGTTCAAATCTGAAAACAATAAAATAATATTTTCAAACATTGTAATCAAATTGTATTCTAAATTTAGAGAATTATCTTGGAATTACGGTTCCAACGTTTGAATTTTAAAATTTTAGAAATAGAAAAATATAATAATAAGATTTTTAGCAGCCCTGGAATTGGGATCGCCCAATTCATGCACCCAAAAACAGAGTAAATTAATATTAAAACTGTGAAAATCGTTTTTAAATCGTTTTAAATGTGATTGTTTTTTTGACCAAATGAAAAAACAAAAAAACCAAAAAACAAAGAAATGCCTTAAATGCCTCTCATTAAGTGGCTTGCTCCCATTTTCCGGAAGATGTCACGAAGTATAGCAAAAATGATTCCAAGAAGTGTAATATATGATTTCATGTAATATAGTAAAAATAATTTCACGAGTGTTAAAACAGATTTCATGAATGTGAAATTTTCCATGAAATGACGAAGTTCCATTTCAATATTTACATTTCTTCCTTTCAAAAAAAAAAACTATTTACATTTCTTAAATACTTGAATAATGTAAAAAATATCCATAATCATGGAATATATGATTTTTCAAAGTAAATTAACGGATTTAAATAAAAGTTTTACACACTTTGATCAATGTTGTTAAGATTCCAAAAAAAAAATTGAAAAAAAAGAGAAAAGATAGAGAAGAGAGGAAGAAAGGTAGGAGGACGATTAAATTATGTTGGAGGGTTATTTTGGTAATATTTTTGTTATGGGGTGCACAAAAAAAAAAAATTTAGACTTGATTAATAACAATCAAACTTATAAATAGGATAAAAAATCAATTTCTTAAAACTTATGCGGCCAAAATTGACAATTTTCACTAAAATTAACGGGATACCAACTTACCAAGCACAAAAAGGCATCTTGTTTATACACTAATTAAAATTAGAGAATGACAAAGCTTGATTAAACAAATAGGAAAGCAATAGAGTCCTATTATTTTAGAGGGTATGGAAAACAACAACACATAAAGGCATTGGTATCATCATATTATGTAACAAGGCACTACCAATAAAATTAACCCATTGTACATTGAATTCAACAAAGCCATATAAACAAATAGTCACTTTCATCCTATCACCTTGTATCTCCGTTTCCACGATAGTGGTGAGAAGTTTCAAGTTTCACTATATACAGTTTACAAATATTCGTGGGGAGTTTTCTTATCGATACTGTGATAATAAATATCCGGACCGCACTAGTAATGGATCCCAGCAGCTTCCAGAGCCAAATAAAAAAAAAATATAGTCACTTTCACATTATCTTACTGAGGGATGAATATTTTTAATTTGATGATTAGTTATTCCAATTTCCATGGTTGTACTTGTTGATGAGAGTTTGGTGGAAGTTAGGCAAAAGGTCGGTTGGAGCTTTTATGGCTTTGTGGCAAACAGATTGACAACCAAACCAACCCAATTCATAAAGTTTAAATCTTTAGTCTTTAAGCAACTTTAATCTATCAAGATAAGCAGTCCCTTTCTTCTCATCTTTACAGACTTTTAAAAACAAAATCATCTATCATCATATAAATTTTTCCTGTAACTTTCCTTTATAATCCCAGTTTTTAATAGACTTTTAGTTAAACTAAAACTGTCCCATTTTTGTCAAAAATTGTTAGTGCAATTTCACCTAATTAATTGTGGTTCATTACCTAAACCAAGTCATATCTATTATATTCTCTTGCAAACATGTTTAGGTTGTTGTGACTTGTGTCCAATTTTTTTTCACAGATTTTGACATGTGGGGTTGTCTTGATAAATTCTCTCCAAAGCTAATATAAATCTAATTACAGTATAGATTTTATTCCTCATATAATTATTATTTTTTTTCGTTTTTTCATGAAACCCTTTTGAGAGCCAGCTGTCCTCCACTCTCAATCACCATTGGTGGTGGAATAATTCACTCGAACAATCAAAGTGCATTTAAGAAGCAGCCCTCATGTTTGGTTACTCTGTATTTCAGTTATGGTGGTGGTGGTGGTGGTGGTGTCATAAATCATAATAATAACTACTAACCAGTAATCAATGTTATGTTTTGTCGGTTGAGGTGTCTACAGATGTCTTTTTAATAAAAGGACTCACACACGTACTAGACATAACTCCGTTGATTTCTCCAAAACCAACACAACTTTTTTATCTTCCATTGGTGGACGATCCTTTTTTTGTCATTATCAAGCACATACAACATGTTCCCTATGCTTGCATGACACCTTTAATGTCCCCTTTTCTTCCATTTGTATGCTTATAAAAAGTTGAATTCAAATCAACCCCATTTGCAAAATTCAATTCCAAAAAATGCTTTTCTTCTTGATATCTTGTTTTTCATTTTCTTTTATTCTGCTGTCCAACAAGTCCTCCTTGTCACCAATGAAGAGTAGCGAGTGGAGATTGTTGTTGTCTTCTTGTTTTTGGAAGGATTTATCAAGCTGGCTACAAAAGGGTATTAGTTTCTACCAAGTTCCAATGATCATCAAGAAGAAGATGATGATGATGAGTCTTGGTTCTTCAAAGAAGCCAGAGAATAATGTAGTAGTGGAGGAAGAAGATGAGAATAAGAAGATTTGTCTGCTGGATTTGCCTGAGTTGACTCTTGAATGCATTTTTGAGAAGCTTTCACCAGATGGGTTGTGTAACATGTCAGCTGTTTGTAGCTCTCTAAGGGACATGTGTACAAGTGATCATTTGTGGGAAAAACACATGAAACACAAATGGGGAAGACTAATTGGTGATGCTGCTTATAGAGAATGGCAATGGCATATAGCTTCAAAAAAGAGAGAAACCCTCATCAATCAGACCAAGCACAATGGATTTTTCAGGTCTCTCTATGGCCTTATCAGACCAAAGTTTGATCAGAAGACTACTACTACAACTTGTTTGCCATATGATTCAATCATGGCCTGTTATGTCTCTCTTGAGAGTGGCAAATTCTGGTTCCCAGCTCAGGTCTACAATCGTGAGGTAATTACAAACTATTTCTAATTTTTTACATTGCTATATATATATACACTTGGATTTGAACAAATTGTTTAATTGAATTGTGTGTGTTTGGATTGATTTGGTTGCAGAATGGAAATATTGGGTTTATGTTATCATGTTATGATGCGCAGCTTAGCTATGATTCGCGGACCGACACTTTTCTGGCAAGGTATATATAGAAACAGATCAGATGCTATACTTATAATGTAAATCCATCAACTGTGAATGTTGTTGAATGAAGTTATTTTACATGTTGTTTATATATATATTTCAGGTACTCACCCCATGGAAGGAGGACCATAGAGGAAAATATAGCTTGGGATAGGCTAAGAGCACCCCCAATTGATACTCCTGCACATGTTCTTCACATTTCAGATTCTTTAAATGATTTGAAACCAAGTGATCATATAGAGATCCAGTGGAGAAGAAACAAAGAATTCCCTTATGGTATGTTTTGATTCTGAAATTGTTCATGGAATGGTTTTGTTTTTTCAGTGGTAGATTGTGTAATAATTTGAGCTCAACATATATTGCAGGTTGGTGGTATGGTGTTGTTGGTCATTTGGATTCATGTGACAGGATTGAGAATCACTGCCGCTGTCACTATAGTGGTGAGAAAATCATCTCTATTCATGTGGATTTTGCTCTTTTTTGTTTAAAGTGAATGAAAAACTTGGTTGTGAACTTGTTATTTGCATTTCCCTAATCTAGAGTCTAATGAACTAGTACTCATTCTCTGCATTGCCTGCATTAGCCATACTAATTCGAATGCTTAAAAAAATCGTCAAGCAATATGCTTGTATGTTTCCCCCAGGCTTCTGTGAACTTAAAATGGTGAATCTTAAGACGACACAAGTAGAGATTATTACAGTTTCGTGCTACATTTCTGATTGAAATGGAATTTTGCTATTCATTTGAAATGAAATTTTGAATTTCTGTATTTTGTATGTCCAATGAAAGTCTTATATGCGCCCAGGGAGTTTATTAGCTATCATTTTGACATGGCTTGTGATACTCATTTGGTTTGATTCATTGATTCTGTTACACCAGCATCATCTTTATCATCTTTGAATCCAATTTATGCTGCATTGAGCCACAGAGAAAATTTCGTTCGAAAACATTAGCTTAGTAAGTTGATGATCACCATGACTTGTCCTATTGCTCTGATAACTACTCTCCATAGATACTTCATTGTCATCCTTTAAGTAGCTGACATTGATGACATTGTCATATTTGGTGACAGACATGGTGATTTTGGAGTTTAATCAGTACCCTGCTGGGTCGCGATGGAGGCAAACAACGATAAACAGGAAAGACCATCGGGAAGTAGGCAACGAAGCAGATGGCTTTTACGGAGGAATCAGAAAACTTTACAAGGAGAAGGAAATCTCAATGTGGAAGAGCCTCCGCCCAAGCCAAATCCATGAATAATATTAATAGAATGATCGAAAGAAGCTTTCCTCTTCTCTCTGTACATAATTAATTAGCCTTCTTGTTAATTGAATTGAAACGGCGTAAACATAATTCATAGAAGAAGTTGTGGAAAGATATAGTCTAAGCGTCATTAGTTTTGCTCTTCTTCACACTTGAGGCCCTGTAAAGGATTCAAATCCTCAAATATATATAATGTACCAAGAAATGTTATCTTCAATGAGTACACACTGAGGTACAGTCACATGTTTGGGAAAATCCTGACTAGTTTTTCTTTTCCTCCAAGCAAAGGCATGTTTTCATTAAGCTATGGTGATTGGAAATTGAAATTGTCTCTGACAATGGGTGGTTTAATTTCCACCATTTTTGCTTGGAAACAAAGATGAAAACACATCTCTAGTTCTCTTTGTAGATTAAAATTTTCAATGGAAGGAGACAAAGCTCCTTGCCTTCTTCCTAGTTTTAATTATTTCCTCAAATCTGCTTGAATTCATTTTGAGTGAGTTACTATTTTCAGGGATAGACCCTGGAGTGTCAGGGACATTAGTCCCTTAGATTATTATTATCATTATTTTTTGTGCAAACATATAATTTAGGACAAATAAATTAAATACCATCCAGGGCGGAACTAAAAGTTTGATATTGGGGGCGCCAGTGTATCTAACAAAATTTCTACGGTATACATGATGATAACATAAACAATCAAACTAGCAATTTCTCCTACGTATATTAAACTAAAAAGAGTAAAAGAGTACCTATTTGGAAAAACTTTATGAGACTCTTCGACTTCCTTGCATCAGGGAAAATACTCTAAAAACTAAAATATCTTTGAAGCATCACCATGCCTTTTGTATATAATAGAAATGGTCAAAATTACAAAGGTAACAAGGAAACTGTGGTAGACTTTAAAAATAATTTCGGTAGGAAGACGTGAGGATGAGAGCAAAAGTGACCATTTTGTTTATAAAAATAAAAATTAGAAAGAGGAACCAAAGAAATTTTATTAATATTTAGTATTTTTATAATTTTTTTATTGAAAAAACAATGTAAAGTAACTAAAGTAGCAGGGGAAGTGTGCACGTACCATAGAGCATATGCTTTACTATTGTTTTTTTAATAATAAAATAATAACTTTAAATTTTTTTAAAAAAAACCTTGGGGGGGGGGGGGGGGGGGGGGGGGGGCCATGGCCCCTGCTGGCCTCTGCCATGGTCCGCTCCTGATACCAATGTCTAATAAGATTTGATATAAAGAACGGTCATTCAGACTGATAATATTACATATTTGAATCGTCGTATATAAATGGTATATATGTTCTATACTGTTTTAACGAGAAAATATAAAATATAATATAATCGGAATCAATAATTTTAAAGAGTTTTTTTATTCCTATATTAACAACGATACAATTTAGTAGATTTATTCATTATATTATAACTATTTTGTATTACAAACATTAGATTATTATAAATTATTTAAACATTTCAATCCAACTTTCGTATTCACCATCGAACACTAAAATAAATTACAAGTTACATTAAAATTCTATGTTTGGATAAAAACTATCATTACACAAACAAATAAACTCACAAATAAAAAATTAAATAATTCTAATGATGGTGAGCGTGTTCTACTTATGTACTTATTGGTGATAAATTTCATGATTTACCTAAGTTTAATGTTACATTGCTAGTGAAAAATTGCTTAAAATGAGCTGAATTACTAAAGAAAATCAGTAGACAGACTGTTTAATTTAGATATTAGAATAATAATATAACGAAAACTTAAATGATCAATTGGTGAAAAACATATTTATTTTAAAATTTCAAAACAAATAAGGTTGTTGTAAAAAAAACTTATAACCTTTTAAAATGAATTTAATAGATTTATTTTTTAACTAATTTTTTAATATAATAATTTTTTTTTTCAGTGGGCTAGACTGAGCTGTAGCCCAGTTTAGCCCACAAAACGGTCTCCTAAGTCCATAAACATTGAATATTTCTTGTAAGGGGTAATTTCACTAAAGTCCCTATATTTCATTGACATATCACCTATTTAAATGTTTTTAACATATTAACAACTTTAGTCCCTTGTTTTTCCAAAATACATCACTTTAGCCATTTGACCAAAAACAATAACTGTCAACTTTGACTATATTTGTAAAAGTATGAATTTTCCATTGTTAATATATAATACAAGCTTAAAATGCCAATTTTACCCTTGAAAGGCTTTGTTATTAGTTATTACATATTACATCTTTACTTTTCAAAAAAAATCAAATAATTTCAAAACTTTAAGATTAAAATGATTAGTTCAAAAATAAATAATATTTATCTATCAAAAATAAATAAATAATATTTAAATGGTTTATAAAATTAAATTAACACAATTTATTTTTGAGAGATACACAAAATTTATTAAGATCTTAAAAAAAATTATGGATAATAAAAAAAATTGAAAAAAACATTTGCAATTTTAAAAACAGAAAAAAAAATTAACGAATAATAAAAAAAGTTATAATTTAAAAACAGATAATAAAATTAATGGATAATAGAAAAAAAATTAAAAAACAGTAAAAGAAAATAATGAAAAAAAGAAATTGATGGATCTATTAGATCACAACGCTTAAACCTATGGACAATAGGCGGTGATGGAGATCATCTGGATCTCCACTCATGCGACAAAGATCTGTGACGGACCTCCGTTGCTGAGCGATGAAGATCCATTTGATGGGTCACCATTGCCTCTTTCGATGGAGGTCCATTGGATTTCCATGCCTATCATTTTTCACAGGAAAAATTCCCTCTAGAACAAGGATCTCCTCCCTTACAACGATATCGTCCGATTTCTTTTTTTTTTTTCATTAATTTTAACATCGAACAATAACACAAACGAAATCCGAATCCAACCAAAATAACCTAAACTTCTGTAGTAAACAATTCAAGATTTTTTTTACAGAGAATGAAAGGGAGAGAGAGAATAGAGAAGGGAGAGAGATCATTATTTAGTTTTTTATTACTTAAATTAACTAATTAAAACACCCAACTCTCGAATGTAAAATTCAGTAAAGATTTCTAAGCAAATCTGAGATTGTTTGGGTTTCTGGGTTTTCATTGAGAGAGAGAGAGTGGTGCTGGAGAAGCCATAGAGATGAAGATAAAAAATTCTTATCTTTCATAAAAAAAACAAAATCTTATCAAATAATATAATATCTTATTTTATCGTCTTTAAAAAAATATATCTTAGTTTGTCCATAAGCAAATCTGAGATTGTTTGCATCTCTGGGTTTTCATTTAGAGAGAGAGAGAGAGAGTGGTGCTGAAAAAGCCGAAGAGATGAAGATAAAAAATTCTTATCTTTTATAAAAAACAAAATCGTATCTAATAATATAATATCTTATTTTGTTGTCTTTAAAAACATATCTTATTTTGTTGTTGTTTTTTTGGCTAATTTTGTTGTTATATGTTAATAATATGTTATTATGAAAAAGACTAAAATAACCCTAGTTCCGTTAAGTTTGACTAACCTTTGACTAACGGAAGGATTAAAGTGATGTATTTTGGAAAAAAAAAAACAATAGACTAAAGTTGCTAATATGTTAAAGACATTTAAATATGTGACATTTCACCAAAAAGTATGGACTTTAGTGAAATTACCCCTTCTTGTAGTGGATCCCATTAAGGTTGCATTTTTATGTTTTCTTAATATTTTATATAATATTTGTAACATAATATTATTTGAGTTAAATTTAAATTTCATTATTTTATTTTAATTTTTATTAATTCTGTATGATATTGTAACTTAATTGTTATAATTATTTTTTTCACATTTTAATATTTTGATTTACTTTTATATAACATTTTAAGATTGCAATTACAAATAACATAATCTTTTTTATAAAATTAAAATTACATTTTAAATGATTTAATTTATATTGTTAGTCTCAAGATATTACTACTTGATTTTGATGAAGGTTTTATTTGATCATAATTTCAAGTGCTTTTGGAAAAGATTGCAAAGGCACCATGCAAGATCTAAACCTACAAAGACATCAATAAATACACACACATATATATAGAGAGAGAGAGTAGAATTGAACATACTTTCTAGGGTTATATATCTTATAGCGGTCAATAATCCACAGTGAAGCGCATTAGTACTCCAAACTAATTTTAGGGGGGTCAATAATCCACAGTGAAGCGCATTAGTACTCCAAACTAATTTTAGGGGGTGTATTCGAATATGATTTTAAAAGACTTTTCAAGATTTTTTTTTAAGTAGATGAATTTTGTAGATTTCATGTACTTTCATAGACTTTTATAGCCTTTGAAGAATTATGAAAAACTTTCATAAACTTTTATTTTAAAATACTTTCATAGATTTTCATTTTAAAATATTTTCGTAGACTTTCATTTTAAAAGACTTTTATAAATATTTATAGACTTTCATTGACTTTTAAATATATTATATACTTTGTTTTAGAAAAATTATATATATATATATATATTTCTCATATCAATAATTTTTTTTCAAAATAATAAAAAAACAAAATCATCGTTAATTAAAAGTGGCGAAAGCATTCATGCCTATATATGTGATTTAAAATTTTAGTATTTGTTTTTTTTATTATATTTTGCATCATTAAAACAATTATGAACTTAAAAACAATTATGCACCTAATTGTTTTTAATAATTAGTCAAATTGTTTTTATATAATTAGTCAAAGCATCATAAATTTTCTTTAGAATAAATATAGCAAACCGATAATAATATTAACGTTTACCTGTCTCTATGAAAGTATGACAATAAATATAAAAATCTAAACAAAATTAATTCAAATTACTAAGATAAAATGAAGATAGAATTTGTTTTAACCTTTTATTACTTCTATGTTCTAATTTACAGAGATTACATTCTATTATATAACACAAAGGGAAAAAACTAAAAAAGGAAAAAAAAAACCTATTCTTATAGAGAGAAATTCTCCTCATCTATTCTTACGGAGAGAAACTCTCCTAATCATACAATCAAATCCCTAACTAATTGGAACACTAATTACACAAAAACTCATATATGTTGATCATATCCAGCTTGCCTATGAAATCATAGAAACTTTGTCTTGAAAGACCTTTGGTCAAGATATCTGCAATTTGATCTCTCGTAGGAACATAAGTCATGCAGATAATACCCTTCTCAACCTTTTCTTTTATGAAATGTATGTCCACCTCTACATGTTTTGTCCGGTCGTGTTGCATCGGATTAAGCGATATACTGATTGTTGCTTTGTTATCACAATAAAGTTTGATAGGAAACTTTACTGTGACAAACAACTCTTCCAAGAGTTTTTTCAACCATAAAACTTCACACATTCCTTGTGCAACAACTCTAAACTCTGCTTCTGCACTGCTCATAGCCACCACATTCTGTTTTTTACTCCTCCAGGTTACCAAATTTCCCTATACAAATGTGCAGTAACCTGTAGTAGATATTCTATCTTCAACAGACCCTGCCCAATCCGCATCTGTGTAAACTTATACATCTCTACACTAACCTGTAGTAGATCTTCTATCTTCAACATACCCTGCCCAATCCGCATCTGTGAAAACTTATACATCTCTACACTCACCCTTCTTGAAGAATAATCATTTCCCTGACAAGCCATTAAGATATCTGAGTATCTTATATACTGCTTCCATGTGGGATTCCTTTGGTGAATGCATGTGCTAATTCACAATACTTACTACAAATGCGATATCAGGTCTAGTGTGAGATGGATAGATCAGCTTCCCAACTAGTGTCTGAAACCTGTCTCTGTCAACCAGATCACCATATTCTGCATTTTTTACTAATTTGATTGGAGTATCACTTTGCTTGCAACCAAGCATGCTAGTTTCTGTCTGTAGGTCAAGGACATATTTTCTCTAAGAAACACTAATATTCCCTTTCTTAGATCTTACATCCTTCATTCCCAGGAAGTATTTCATTTGCCAAGATCTTTAACTTCAAACTTTTTGGCCAGAGTATTCTTCAATCTCTCAATTTCAACCACATTATCCCAAGTTAGGATTATATCGTCGACATATACAATCAGAATTATTTTTCATCTATTTTTAATTTCCATGAAAAACATTGTGTGATCCGATTGGCCTTGTTGATATCCTTGACTCTTCAGTACTTTGGCAAATCTGACAAACCATGCTCTAGGGGACTGCTTAAGGCCATATAAAGATTTTTCTGAGTTTGCACACTTTGTTGTCTTCACGTCCTTTACTGAAACCTGGTGGAATCTCCATGTAGACCTCTTCTTCTAACTCGTCATTCAAAAAGACATTTTTAATGTCGAGTTGTTGGAGAGGCCAATCTAAGTTTACTACCAAATATAGGAGAGCTCGAATTGTATTCAGATTTGCTACAGGTGCAAACGTTTCTGTTTAATCAATGTCAAACATCTGTGTGAAGCCTTTGGCAACTAGACGGGCTTTGTACCGTTCCAGAGTTCCATCAGGTTTATACTTTACTGTGAATACCGACTTGCAGCCTATCAGTCTCTTTCCCTTAGGTAGTTCCATTATATCCCAAGTGTTATTCTTTTCTAGTGTACTTTTCTCCCTCATTATAGAATTTCTCCATTCGAGAATAGCTAAAACATCATGTACATTCTTTGGAATTTCGATATTGTTAAGATTAGAGGTAAAAGTACTGAAAGCAGCTGACAGATTCTTGTAAGATACAAATCTAGAAATAGGATATAATATGCATGATCGAGACTGTTTTCTGATAGCAATGGGTAAATCAGTATCAGAGGTACCTGTATTGGTGGTTGGCTCATGGATACTCGGAACGATTACCGGTTCAAATTCTTTCGGTGCTTAAGGTGTGAGATGCTCCCTATACTTTGACTTTGGTCTCCTTGAGTAGACAAGCATCTCTATGTCACATTGTTTTTTGCATATCTCCCCTTAAATTCAAGTGTTCTTCTGTATGCAACATAGTAGAATAAGAGGGAATGGTAGATTTAGAGAACGAAACATCAAAGTCCAAAAAACAATCTTCATTGTCATTCTCCCCCTGATGTGAAGCTTTTTTTGGAAGAAGGGTGTATTTTCAAAGAATGTAACATCAAGACTAACAAAGACCCTTTTTTTGTTGAAGGATCATAACATTTATAGCCTTTTGAGTAGAGGAATATCCGATGAAAGCACACTTTATAGCTCTCAAATCTAATTTACTTCGATTATGTGAGTGGATATGAACAAATGTGGTGCATCCGAACTCCTTAAGAGGGAGATGAGAGTGTATGTGGGAGGTAGGGGACAAAGTTTGTAGTGTATGAAGAGGGGTTTTGAAAGAAAGGACTCAACTAGGAATTCTATTAATTAGGAAAGTTGTTGTGAGAATGGCATCTCCCCAAAACATTTTTGGCATTTTGGTTGTGAACATCAAGGCACGAGCTATTTCAAGTAAGTGCCTGTTTTTCCGTTCGGCAACCCCATTCTGTTATAGAGTGTCGACACAAGAATTTTGGTGGAAAATGTCATTTTGTTGTAGATAGTCCCCTATAATAGAATTAAAATATTCCTTGTTTGCAAAATTAGAATTTGGTTTGGAACTATGTTTGGATCATGGAATAGAAATATTTAAACACAACACGAACCATACTTTCTTTCAAAAGGTAAACTCAGCAAACTTGAGTGTGGTCATCGATAAATGTGACAAATCATTTTGTGTGGTTTCGGTTATGGATACGAGAAGGTCCCCAAACATCGCTATGGATCCTAACGAACAGCTTAGATGGTTGATATTTAGACATGGGAAATGAGGTACATTGATGTTTGGCAAGTTAGCAAATTTCGCACTAAAAATTAGAAATCCTTTTATTTGAACAGATGGAAGGATACAAATGTTTTAAATATTGGAAACTGGGGTGACCCATTCTAAAATGCCATAACATTAAGTTCATTATCCCTTGAAATAGATTCACAATCACAAATTGTGATTTGAGGCTGTCTACTCACTTTCACCTTATCATAGTAGTAGAGCCCCCCACACTCTTTGGCACTACCAATGGTCTTCGTCGATAATAGGTCTTGAAAAACACAGTGAGAAGGATGGAATTTAGCAGAATAGTTTTGATTTTTTGTCAATTGGCTTATAGATAACAAATTATAGGACAAATTTGGAACATGGAGAACAGATTCAAGGGTTACAAAATCAAAGAGTTGAATATCTCCCTTTCCTGTAATAAGTGAGAGTGAATCGTATGTAATTTTTAACTTTGAGATTGTCAGCACATGGTGAGTATTTGGAAAAAAATATGGTAAGTACTAGTTTTATGATTAGAGACTCCGGAATCAATAACCAAAGAATTTTTATTTTGGAGGTAGCACTCAAGACTGTCAAAAAAAGTACTTTTATGGACTAATGAACCAGAAGACACATGATTTGAGGTTTGACTTGATGACTGTAAATTAGAGAAACGTTTTTAGAGATGCTCAATTTGCTAATGATTGAATGGATTGTTACTATTTGTTTCCACTTTCTTCTCAGTCTGATCTTCAATTGAAGTTTGGTATCCTAGACTTTTTTCAGGTTGTCCAGGTTTCCACCCAAGTGGCTTTCCATATAAATGCCAACATGTTTCTTTAGTGTGTCGAGGTTTATGGCAATGTTCATACCACAATTTGTTATTTGTTTCTCTCTGGTTGTTTGGGCCTAGTCCACTTATAACATTTAGAGCCGAGGATTCACTGGACCGATTAGGTTCCTTAAACCCATTAAGCCCAGCTCCTGTCTTCATCACCCTTCTGCGATTTTCTTCACGTCTCACTTCAGCAAATATTTCACTGAAAGAAGGTAGTGGCATTTGACCTAGGATAGGACCTCAAACCTCATCAAGGTCTCGATTGAGTCTGGTAAGAAATTCATACACTCTATCGTTGTCCTGCCGTTTTTAGTGTATTACCAAGTCATCGGTGCACTTCCACTTGTCATCATAATATTCGGTCACTTCCCTCTCTCATTGTCGGAGTTGCCAGAGTCAGGTTTTGATCTCGTAAATCTGTGAAGAGTTCTTCATGTCCGAGTATGTCTCTCAAATAGTGTCACACACTTCCTTCGTCGTCGATAGGAACAAGTACGTCTTCCTGATTGTAGGCTTCATTGAGTTTACCAGCCACATTGTCACCAACAAGTTCTCCTACTGCCATTTTTACAGAGAAGAATCGGTCGAGGGTGGCTTCTTTGTTTCTCTTGTAAAGTATCATAACTTTCCCTTTCCGTCGATTATGAGTTTGATCGATTGAGCTCATTTTAGATAATTCTTTCCATTCAACTTTTCTACCGTAATTGAAAGGATGAATTGTCGGCTCTATTCGAACCAAAGGTAAACATCGCCTCCGATCGGTTGTCGGTGGTTTCAGAGAAGGGTGAACCACTCGACATTATTGTTTAGGTTGTAGGCTATGATATCATGAAGACAAAATCTGTTTTAACTTTGTATTACTTCTGTTGATGGTGATTTTTCGTCGTCACTATCAACGAACTTGTATCAAGCGAAAATAAGAACAGATAAGTGTAATACCGCAAGAAAACAATAAATCAAGAGATACGAATACGTGGTAAAAACTCCTTTTAACTGGAGAAAAATCCACGGGTTGTTGCTTGAGCAACAAAGTCAAATTCACTATGAAAAATTCAATTACAAAGTATTTCTCTCTGACTTATCCTGCTAATTCACACCTCCCTCCATTATGTTTCTTACTGGGGTATTTATACATGTTATTTGCTAGGGTTTATGGTTGTGCTAGGGTTTGGTGTTGTGATACCCGTATTTTGTGTGATTTCTTAGTTCTAATTGAAGTTTGTCTCTTTATGGAGTTTATCCTATTTCCTGTTTTGGCTGAGTCCGAATTTGCGTCGGATTCCTCGCCCTTTATCTGCGGGAAATCTATTTGCCTTTCAATTGAACTCTGATAGTCGCATCGTTGCTTATTGTGGAGTTGCTTGCTTCTGATTCTATCCATATGTTTATGAAGTACTTGTCTTCATTATCTGATCCCGAGTATGCCCGAGTATGTCCGAGTATGCCCGAGCCGGTTTCTTCGTCTGTGGTCCGGTTGCTTTACTCTTTGCCGAGTAAATTCCCTTGGGAATTTCTGCCCTTTAACGCTCGACTTTTCTCGACTTTGCTTACGTGGCCCCTTACTGTAATGACGTTTCCTTAATGATGATTTTTACATATAACAACTTCTATGTTCTGATTTGCAGAGATTACACCAGATTATATAATACAAAGGGAAAAAACTAAAAAAAGGAAAAAAAAAACTATTCTTATGGAGAGGAATTCTCCTTATCTATTCTTACGAAAAGAAACTCTCCTAATCACACAATCAAATCCCTAATTAATTGGAACACTAAATACCAAAAACTAGGCTTTCTACATAAAACACAAAAACCGCATTTAATTCTTGAACGAGACCCATGCCTTAAAAGTGAGTAGTTTAATAGTGCTCATAATTACATGGAGTCAAGCTCATACACGACTTTGATTATGACATATTGACATGGTTGAATAATGATTTTTATCTATTATTATTTTTAATTAACATAAATGAAGTTCATTTGTTTGGTTTCTGAATTGTTTATTTGCTTTGAATAGAGATTAAATTTTTTTTTGAAAACTCTTGTCCTTAATTGCATAGTTGACGGAGTGTTGTTTTATATTACTTTTTTAGTTAATTTCTTTTTGTTATAGATCATTAATGTTGGAAGATATTCAGTAATTAATGAGTATAAATAGAGAAGATTATGTTAAAGCTAGAATTAACGAGAAGATTGTGTCAAAGCTAAAATTAAGGAAAATAGTTAGGGATATTGATTTGATTGTTTTTTTGTACATATTGTTAGTTTCTTAGAATAGCTTCTTTATTTTCCTATTTATTTGTATATTGTACACCGACATAATTAATAGCAATACAATTATTTTCTCTCCAAATTAGCTTATATGGTATCAGAACCGATTCCTATGAGTAAAAAAAAAACCCTAGCCATTCTTCAATTTGCTTCTGCCTAAACTCAGCCACCAACCACCATGTCTGATGTAGTTTCTGAATACACAAACACTCATGTTAACCTACCAACATCCACTGCAATCCAGGTCTCTGAATCCAAAAACAATGGTATATCTAGTTCAGAATCCCACTATGTCTAGATTACTACCATAAAGCTAAATGGAGAGAACTTTCTACGTTGGTCCCAGTCCGTGCTTTTTGTTTATCAGAGGCATGGGCAAAATTGGCTATTTGACAGGAGAGAAGAAAGAACCTGCACCCAAGGATCCACTTTATCCAACTTTGGGATGCTGAGAATTGATTACTTGGTTGGTGAATTCAATGGAGGAAGATATCAACTCCAACTATATGTGCTATCACACAACGAAAGAGCTTTGAGACAACATCCACCAGATGTATTCCGATTTAGGAAATCAGTCCCAAGTGTATAAATTGTTGTTGAAACTTGGAGAAATCTGCCAATGTGAGGACAATGTTATTAAATATTTTAATTCCTTGAAACGTCTTTAGCAAGATTTAGATCTGTTTAATAATTATGAGTGGAAATCCCCGAAGGATTGTAATCACTATAAGAAGACGGTGGAAGACAACCGTATTTTTAAATTTCTTATTGGTCTTAACATTGAGTTTGATAAGGTTAGAGGAAGGATAATTGGAAGGAAGCCCATCCCACCTAATGGGGAAGTATTTTCTAAAGTTCGTCGTGAGGAGAGCCACCGCCTTGTCATGCTCAACAAGTAGAACTCCAGCAGCAACATTGAAAATTCTGCCCTTGCTGCTGGTACTAATGGTGGTCGAGCCACTTCTAAGAGGTATGGTGAGAAGCCCTGCGTTTGGTGTGATCATTGCAATAAACCACGCCATTCCACGTGACCAGTGTTCTAGAAAGTACTAAGCGCTAGGCGTACGGTGGACCGGTGCCTAGCGCTTAGACCGATTAGGCGGACATTTATTTTTTTTACATATTTTTTAATTGTTTTTTGGTTTCGGTGCCGTGGAGCACATCATAGGCAACTAGCATCATTTTGTGATGGGCATCATTTTTTGGTGCACATCACGAGCCATCCACCATTATTTTATTATTAGACTGTTTTTTTTTTACTTTGTTATGTTTCTGTTTTTCTTGTTTTTATATTTTTTTAATTGTTTTTGGTTTTGGTGTCATGGTACATCACATACCACTCATGACTCACCATAATTTTGTAATTTTGTGGACCTCATCATCTCACCAATCACATCACATCATCTCACCACCTCACCATCTGAATTTTGTTTTTTCGATTATTTTTTTCTTTTTGCTTTAATCGCTCCCCACTCTTCTTCTCGATCAATCCTCATTCAATCTCCATTTCAACAGATTCTCTCTTTCTCCATCTCTCTCTACAACTTATTAGTCATTACTCATCTTCATCTTCATCTTTTGTTTTTTCATTTCTTGATGAGGTGTTGAGAGTACTAAAGCCTCAAGACGGTTTTTTAGGTGGTCTTGGCCTTCTTGTGAAAACGGGTTTGGTTTATCATTGTAACCCGATTGTCTTCGTTTATTATACTGATTAACCGTCTGGCCCCACTCATGCTCGTTCATCGGTGACGTAAATGCTGCCGTCAACGGCCACCGTCGATGTCCATCCAAAGTAGTAAAACGTAGAGAAGTTTAACAAGTAGTGCATTATTGTCACCCATACTCGATCTCTCTCTTTGATTCTCTGATTTCTAAGAAAGAATTAGTTTCGAAGAATGTTACTCTCACAGGTCGCTTAATCAGCATAATAAATTGGGCTAAACGGCCGACTAGTCGGCGCTAGTCGCCCAACCATCTAGGAAGGCCGATTAGGGCCTAGTCGCGGCGGCCGGGGTCTGCCGAGGACCTACTTGGCCGATTAATCGGGCGCCTAGCCCGATGTCTAGAACACTGCACGTGACACCTACTGGAAGATTTATGGTAAACCAACAAACTGGAATGGCTCACATGAAGGCCAGTTCCATCGTTCTCCTATTGCATATGAGGAAGAATCTGTCTCCTTTAACAAATAACAGATGGATCAAATTCTGAAGCTGCTGAAATCTAACTCTAGTTTGTCTAGTACGCCTAATGCTTCTCTTGCTCAAGCATGTAGTAAATCAAATGCCCTATATTGTCATTTTCCTTCTTACTCTACTCCTTGGATCATTGATTTAGGAGCTTCTGATCATATGACAAGCTTTTCTCATTTGTTTCATAATTATAAACCTTGTTCTGGTAATGAAAAAATTCGCATAGCAGATGGTTCATATTCTACTATAGCCGACGAAAGTTTGGTTAACTTATCTAAACCCATCTCTCTTAAGTCTGTTCTCCATGTTCCTAAACTTGTATGTAATCTCCTATTTGTTAGTAATCTATTTAGAGATTCTAACTGTCATGTGACCTTTTTTGAATCTCATTGTATCTTTTCGGAACAGAGCTTGAGGAAGATGATTGGCAGTGTGAAAATGATAGGTAGTCTCTACTATTTTGAAGATGAAGGCTCTAAGATTAAAGAAGCTCAAAGCTTTAGTAGTATCAGTTCTATCCCTGTTAAGGATCAAATTATGCTTTGGCATTATAGTCTAGGATATCCTAATTTTCCCTATCTTAAAATATTATTTCGTAGATTGGATTGTTCTAAGTTTCATTATGAAAACTGCATTTTATCAAAAAGCCATAAAACTATTTATCCTTCGAGACCTTATCACGCCTCGAAACCTTTTTATTTAATTCATAGTGATGTTTGGGGTCCCTCGAGGATCAATACTTTTTCTGGAAAAAAAATGGTTTGTGACTTTTATTGACGATCATACTCTTTTATGTTGGGTTTATCTAATGAGTGAAACATCTAAAGTTGAAAACTTATTTAAAATTTTTTATACCATGATAGAAACCCAATTTCAAACTAAAATTGGAATTCTTCATACTAATAATGGGACTGAGTATATAAACCAAGTACTTAGAAGTTTTTTGAGAATAAAAGGCATTCACCATCAATCTACTTGTGTTGATACACCTCAACAAAATGGTATTGTTGAGGGCAAAATAAACACTTACTTGAAGTTTCAAGAGCCATTATGTTTTCCATGCATGTTCTAAAATATCTTTTGGGTGAAGCTGTTTTAACAACATCCTATTTAATCAACATGATGCCCACTCGTGTTCTCAACTATAGTACACCACTTAAATGTCTTAAAAAATGTTTTTATGAGACATGTATTCCATATAACCTTCCCCCTAAAATTTTTGGCTGCACTGTTTATGTCCACTTATCTAGCAAGGGGCAATCAAAACTTGAACAAAGGGCTGAAAAATGTGTTTTTATTGGTTATGCACCAAATAAGAAGGGATATAAATGTTTTAATCCCAAAACTAGGAAAACTGTTGTTTCTATGAATGTTACTGTACTTGAACATCAACCTTACTTTCAGAGGAATTATCTTCAAGGGGAGAGAAAAAAAGTGAAGAGGAAAATTTCTGAAACGTTATTCCCACTCCTCTACCTAAAATGGTGGATTGTGAAAACCTAAATCTTTTTTTCTAATCCCACATCTTCAATAGGGGATTTAAATGTTTTTAATGATAGGGAAACTATTATCCCTAATACTGTTTTTCCGGGCATTGTTGAATCTTCGATAGGGGGAGAAATACTACCTACAATTCTTAAGGAACGTAACACATAGTTTCGTGTTTATACGAGGAGAGAAAATCGTCAAAAGGGTAGAGAGTCGACTGTCCCTTCAGCACAAGTTCAATCTGATGCCTCGGGTAATGAACCTATAAATTCTTCAGGTACTCTATATTATTTTTTACCTAATGTTGTTTATGTTCCAAATGTGTTACCTGTACAAAATGACATTGACCTTGATATTCACATAGCAATTAAGAAAGGAACACGCTCTTGCACTAATCATCTCATTTCCAAATACATATCCTATGGTAAACTCTCAGAAAAACGTAAAGCCTTTACCTCCAAAATCTCTAACTTGTTTGTTCCAAGAAACATTCAGGAAGCACTTGTTGATCCCAATCTGGAAATTAGCAGTGATGGAAAAGATGCATGCTCTAAGGAAAAACGGGACATGGGAGATTATTGACTTGCTTAAAGATCAAAAAACGGTTGGTTGCAAGTGGGTGTTTACAGTAATATGTAAGGCAGATGGAAGTATAGAGAGGTACAAAGTAAGTTTATGGCTAAAGGGTTTACTCAAACATTTGAAGTTGACTGTCAAGAAACCTTTGCTTCGGTTGCCAAGATAAATTCCATCAGTGTACTGTTGTTTTTAGCAACTAATTTCAACTTGGCCCTTACACCAGTTAGATGTCAAGAACGCTTTTGTCAATGAAGACTTAGAAGAAGAAGTGGTCATGAATCTACCACCAAGATTTAAGGAGGTTTTTGGTCACGATAAGATCTACAAGCTTAAGAAGTCTCTTATTGGCCTTAAACAATCTCCAAGAGCATGGTTTGAATGCTTTGGAAAGGCCGTGAAGAGCTACAGTTACTAACAGAGCCAAGCTGATCATACTATGTTTTACAAACATTTCGAGGAAGGTAAAATTGCAATCCTAATTATCTATTTAAACGACATAATCCTAACATGTGATGATCTTGAAGAACTGACAAGTTTGAAGAAAAAAATGGCAAAAAACTTTGAGATCAAATACCTGGGAACATTGAAGTATTTTCTTGGCATGGAATTTGCAAGATCTAGAGAAGGCATCTTTGTGAACCAAAGGAAATACATCCTTGACCTATTAGAAGAGACAAGACTCCTAAGGTGCAAAGCAGTTGAGACTCAAATTGAAGCTGATTTGAAGCTTAATCCTGCTAAACTTGAAGATGTGAGTGAGAGGGAAAAATTCCAGCGATTGGTCGGGAGATCAATCTACTTATCACATACTCATCCTCATATAGCCTTTGCTGTGAGTATGATGAGCCAGTTCATGCCCTCACTAGGACATGACCATTTTAATGCTGCCTACAGAATATTAAGGTACCTAAAAAGAACCCCTGGAAGGGGTCTGATGTTCAGAAAATGTGACAGCCTACAAATTGAAGTCTATATTGATGTTGATTGGGTAGGCAGTACTACTGTCAGACATTCAACCTCAGGCTATTGTACCTTTGTTGGAGGAAACCTTGTTACATGGCGAAGTAAAAAACAAAGTGTTATAGCTCGAAGTAGTGCTGAGGCAGAGTTTAGATCTCTTGCACATGGAATTTGTGAGGCAATGTGGATAAAAAGGTTAATGGAAGACTTGAAGATTTCAGTTTCTATGCCTATAAAGATTTACTGTGACAATAAGACTGCCATTTTGATTACTCATAATCCAGTTCTACACAATAGAACAAAGCATATCGAAGTTGATAAGCATTTCGTCAAAGAGAAAATTGAAAGTGGCCTAATCTGTGTTCCCTAAGTACTAACTACTCAACAGGCAGCTGGCATATTCACCAAAGGACTATACAAAAAACAATTTGAATTTCTAGTCAACAAGCTAGCCATAGAAGATATCTACAAGCCAGCTTAAGGGGGAGTGTTGGAAGATATTAGGTAATTAAGGAGTTTAAATAGAGAAGATTGTGTCAAAGCTAGAATTAAGAAAAATAGTTAGGGTGATTGATTTGATTGTTTTTTTGTAGAGATTGTTAGTTCCTAGAATAACTTTTTTATTTTCCTATTTATTTGTATAATGTACACCTACACAATTATTAGCAATACACTTATTTTCTCTCCAAATTAGCTCATAGTTATTAATGTTTGTATGTTTTTTTTATGATAATGTTTGTTCATTTTAAAAGTTATTCATTTTATTTTATTTGTGAAATTTGTTAGAATGAGTGTGCTTTTATTTGAAAATAGAACGTATGTTTGGTAGTTGATGTTTTTCAAAGAGTTTTATGTTTTTATTCTAAAGTGAAATTCTTTCTATTTTAAAAAAAAGTCATTCAAAGTCTTTGATGGGAATGAAAGACAAATTGTGAGATTTGATATAACTAAAAGTTGTTGACATTTTAAAATCATTAAAAGTCATTGATATTATGAATACCTCCTTACTTTCATGTACTTGTAAAAAGTTTTAGTTGAATACCCCATGACTTTTAATGACTTTTAAAAGTCTATAGAAGTCTGTATTGAATACCCCATGACTTTTAATAACTTTTTTAAAGTCTATAAAAGTCTGTATTGAATACCCCATGACTTTAATAGAGTCTATATTGAATACACCCAAACTTTTAAATTTCATATAACTCTTTAAAATTCTTTTTAAATCTCAACTGAATACACCTCCTTAGCCTTTTTGGGGGCAAATGAGTTTTCTTCTTTTGACACTTTTTTAGTAAATGTTTATATTTGCCATTTGATAACAAAAAATATCCGTGTAAAAAAAATATTTATATTTGTCGTTGGATATAAAAATCCAAATACAATTCTTTGTTTGTTTTTTTCAAGGATTAAGGAAATTTAAGATTAAGATAATTGGTTAAAGTTTTTGGGTTATTTATAATTTCAGTATTATACTCTTAACATAACTATATTATCTTGAATCAATATAGTTACCGGGGAAATATCACCATTTCTTCCCTTTTTCTAAGGAAAACACCATGTAGTTGTGAAGCAAGCCTATGTTGTTAATTTTTACTCACACTTTGAGAGACTTGAGAGGCAGAGGAACACCGAACTTGAGAAACAACATACATAATTGTATTGTTTTTATAGAGTGTTTACATGAATGTTTGGCTTAAATGCCTTACAATAAGTGCATGTTTGTTCGGTGGGATTGGACTAATCTCAGTCCAATCTCACGTTTGTAGTCTATACCGAATTGGATTTCTCCAATCACAAATAGTGCTGTTGTGGTAGGACTATTAAGTCCGCCACAAAGGTTGGGACAATCTTTTGTCTCAGCATTTGTACTTTTTCTTCTTCTTTATTTTAATTAAATTATTTATATATAAAATATGAAATCTATTTAATTTGTTTTAAAAATTAATTTAATATACGTCATTCTTTTTTAATATTAATATATTTTATTCTAATATTTTTAAAAGTATATTTTTTAATATCAATTAAAAATTAAATTTTATTTTATTTGAAATTAATTTTAAATAATTTTATTTATTGTATTCACAAAATAATTTAATTTTTAACAAAATTTAATTGAAATAATTTTAATTTTCTTTTCTTTGAATTGATTTAAAAATTAATTTAATATAATTTTGTACTTACCTCTCACAAAAGACAATTATTTCCAATTATTTTTTACCAAATCCCATATTATAACACACAAGAGACGGTATTATTTTGGTCTACTCCGTACTGCACCAAACACATCACATTACTAATTTAGTTAAATTCTATCTAATCCAATCAAATCCAAACAAATCCCATAAAATAGTCAAATCCTATACAATCCAATCATGCACACCAAACGAGCTCTAAATGTAGACATGACCGCGGTTCGGTTCAAACCGTGGAACCGAACCGTAACCGTGAGAAAAAAAAACCAAAACCGAAACCGAAACCAAAACCGGACTAGAACCTACGATTCGATTCCGGTTCTTGAACAGCCGGTTTAGCCACTTTTTTATCTTTTATTTTTATTTTTTTTCTTTCTCTCACTCTCTCTCGTTTCTCAAATATCTCTCTCTCTCTCTCTTTTCTTTTCTTTCCCCAATCTCTCATCTCTTTTTCTCTTTCTTTCTTTCAAATGTTTCACCCAGTCACCACCCAAATCAAGTGACGACCAGAGTCCAGACTTCTTTCCATCGATCTCTTGCTAGCGATCTCTTCTTTATTCCGTCGCCGGCGATCTCTTCTTCGAAGTTTGATTCTCTTTCTCTCTCTCTTTGATATCTTCTTCTTCGATCTCCCGTGGTGGTGGCCGGTGGGTGATTTAGATGTTGGGGTTGATTTGGGTTGATCTAGATCTGGGTTGATTTTGGGTGATTTGGGTTGATATGTGAGAGAGAGAGAGGCAGGGAGATGGTTGATTTGTGAGATGAAGATCTGGTTGATCTGGGTTGATTTGCCAGACTTTCTGATTTGATGAAAATCTGTTATGATTTGTGTCTTGTGAGAGAGAGATCTGGATTGAGTGATATTGGGTTAAAAAATTGGAACCGGAACTTGCGGTTTGGAACCGGAATCGGAACCGAACCGCGGTCATGTCTACCTAAATGAACCTACTTATTTATAGTGCAACCACTCTTCAATGGATGACTATGATTTATTTAATCTAAGGGTGATGGTTGACCTTCATAAATTCTAACATCTACCCTACTTACCATTATAAATGCTCTTGCATACCATAACTACCACTATTTAGAATCTTCTTCCAAAATATTAACATATTTACAATAAATTCATTCTAGAAGTTGGGCTTAGAAAGTGGGTCAGGCCTTACCAAATAATTGGATACCAAGTTTAGGCATGACCTAGCAACAAAGTTGGGTGGTTAAGCTCGTGACGTCCTCGTCAAGCCTTCTTCCTTGCAGCATTTAATGTGCTCACTAAACTGCCATAATGTATCTTCACATTCCCAACTAACCTTACTGTCGGGTGGATTTTTCCACTTCTCTAAATACTAAGTGTAGTTTGGGACACATCTTTTTCGAATCAGCGATCCATAAGGATGCACTCAACATCTTTGTCGAATGTGATGACTACGACAGTTAGTGCTCTGCTCGGACTTGTTCCTGCTTGGGTCCTCTTTGTCGGTATGATAAGGCTTGATGGAAGTTACACCTGCTAGGAGACATTACCCATGCGTTTGATGACGAGGAACAAGCCTTCATACTTTCTCACTAACCCTTTTGTGAACTTGACATATGGCCTTGAATTGTTGAGGCAAGAGTTTTATAGGCACTAGTCTCCTTCATCGAATTCAACGTGTTACCTTTTTCTGTCCGCTCAGTTCTTAATCTTTCGAGCAGCCTTGTCCAAACACGTTCTTGTGATGTCAGTTTACTCATGCCATTCTCCAGTAAGCTTTATTGCAACTCTTCAAGAGTTAATCGATGGAGATGATTCATCCACCCTAATGGATATGATGCTCGTAATAATAAAAGCCCTTCCTTGATGAGTTCCATGATGTCATGTCCCATGATCTCCCAAGGAAGCTATTATCTAGACGATAAGTGGACTATTAAATGGAACTATTTATGGATGCTAGAACCAAAAATCTTGTTATTTTGTGTTTGATTAACAAACATTAATAAAAAATAGTTTACACTGATAATTTAATTATCGAGACTAGTTTGTGCATTTGAAATTTTTTTATGCCTTTAACACTTTGTTATGCTATCAAAACTGAATGTATGTTTTCGAAACTTAATT
Source organism: Dipteronia sinensis (assembly GCA_033220585.1). Lineage (NCBI taxonomy): Eukaryota > Viridiplantae > Streptophyta > Magnoliopsida > Sapindales > Sapindaceae > Dipteronia > Dipteronia sinensis. The sequence continues at coordinate 19,972,417 of CM065639.1, forward strand.
AGTATTTTCGAGACTTATTGACAATAACACTTATTAATTTAGACTTTTGAGACTCATTTAATGCATTAGAAATTTGTTTTTATACCTTGGAGATTTATTGAAGCACTAGACTAATTGATCTAATTGTGAGTGCTAATATGACAAACAAGAGTATTATTGTCCAAAGTGGTAAAAAACTGCTAAACTAATAAACATTAGTAATTTCAAACATTATTGAAAATTAAGAAAAAAAAAGTGCTATTTAAAAAATAATTAAACCATGTGAGTTTAAAAAGAAATAAAATTCCAACAAGGCAAATAAATAGAGAAAGAAGAGAAGCCAGAGAGAGAGAGAGAGAGGGAGAGAGACAGGGACCAAAAAAAAAAACAGCCAATTCAATTACGAGTAAATCAGACATCATAAGACGGTTTGGTCGTTGGTTTCTACTTCTCTGAGAGGAGAAGATGAACGGCGGCCCCTCTGGTTTCAGTGAGTACCCACATGTCTTTCTGATTTGTTACTTCGATATATTCATGATTTCCATTTTCTGGTACTGATTTTTGTTTTGTTGGTTTGTTCGCATCATAGATAATGCTCCAGTCACGAGAACATTTTTCATTGCTTGTGCCCTCTTCACCGTCTTCTTTGGGATCCAAGGCCGTTTCAACAAGCTTGGTTTATCATATCAGGTTTCTTTTTTCTCAATTTTGTTTGTTTAATCGCAAATGGGTTTTGTTTTTTTTCCGCTAGTAATGGTCTGATCATGATCGGAAGTTCAATTTTGGTATTCAAAGTTATGTTTGATTATATCTGGGTTTCACTATTTTGGTTTTCAAATGTCTAGGTGTAAGAGTAAATGGAAAAAAATAAATAAATTATCATATGGGTTGTATTTTTCTTTGTCTACTATTATTGGAGATCAATTTTAGGCGATGTTCTTTTGCATTTTCAGTATAATTAGAAATGGTATGTGGTTATTGTATTTTTGTGGAGGAATAATTTGTATGACATCACAATCAATAGGCAATAATACAACTGATTTGCTTGTCTTGCACTTTTAATCTATCTTTTGATCCAGTTTGTACCGTTTTATTTTCCTGTTTGAGGTATAGTTATTAAGGGAATTTAGTTATTGATCTATCACTTGCGATTGAACTCGAAGTGTATCCCGTCTTTTTATATTCAAAAACCTTGAATTGCGATCAGATTTCGATTATTCAGTTCTGGTTTCATTTAAACAAATTCTACAAGTCTAACCTAGTCGAGGACTTTGTTGCTTTGTATATATTGGTGCATGCTCATGTGACAATATCTTTAATGGAAGTCATGCTCAACTTTTATTTATCATTGATAAAGGTATAGAGGATAGCTTGCATTGAGAATCTAATTTTGCTGCCCATTTATAAGAAATTGTGGTTCGCTAGTGATTTTTTTTGTTTTCATCGTTTTGTGCATTTACTGGACTTATTAGATCTTTTTCAAGATCATTTTGTTGTTTTCGTGGACAGTGTTATAAAATTCGAATCGAGGTGGCGCCTCAAGGTGTGCCTCAGCTGCCTCATTGCCAAAAGCACCTTGAGTTGGCCGCCTCTACCTTAATCTTGCTCGGACCCACCTTAATGCGATTTTGGCCTTGAGGCGGTGCGAGGCCTTGCCTGAGGCCTTACCTCTGCGAATTCTAATCTTTTTTTTTTAATCCCGACTGTATAACCCATAAAACCCTAACTTCATATTTAGTACAGAAAGTCGGTACTTTCTGCAGAAGAATCACTCTCACCTCTACTCTCACCTATCCACGACTCCAAGACTCCAAGAACCAAGACCATCTAAGTGTCAAATCCTAAGTTCTTCTCCAAGCCACTAAACATTGATATTCACAACCAAAGAAAATGGATCATAAATTGACAAATCAAAGACTAAGAAAGTTAGTCAATCATTATAGGAGCCAGAACAACAAGATTAGAAAAGAGTAAACCACATAAAAATACTTGTTCTTTCTTCATTGTTCACAGTGTTGCTGCAACAACAAACATCAGAGTTCTAAATGCAAAAAATTAACCTTTCATGTAAAAAGTTCAAATCTCCACAAATCACAGGTGGAACTTGGGATTCGACAATTGTTTCTAGTCCATGAACAAGATCTGTAACCTTAGGCCAAAAAAGAAGAAGTCAAATTCATATATATATATATATATATTAGTCATTTTCTTTTCAAAAAAATTTAATGAGAAGAAGATATTTTGATATTGAAATGCACCTAACACAATTTTACATCCGGAAGCTTAGGATTTGCATGCATACGAGTGTTTGCCTGAAATGAAAAGTATAAGTCGGTGCAATATTCCCGTAAATTGAGATTTAAAGCTCTAAATAAAATGCACACCCTACCACACATATTCTAGTTTGGAAGGCATCATCAGAACAGCCATTTCTATAGCTTCCAATACAACAAGTGCAACATTGACCTGCAAAAATAAATTATTTAAGAATACTGGTGACACAGGAAATAATTAAAGTGGGAACATGCCATAATTCTTGGTCAGGACAGTTTAAACATTAGTACCTTCATCAGGTCGAATTCAAACTTCATTTTTTAGTCCAGGTCCTAGAGCATCAACTAGTGGCTATGCTGTATTGGTAAACTCTAACTACAGTCATCAATTTAGAATGATTAAACTATTTTTAACATACATCATTATACACATGAATTACAGTTTTAAATTTTGAAATTGTGATTTGTGTATAATGATGTAGGTTAAAAGTGGTTTAATCATTTTGAATTGATGATTGTGGTTTGAGTTTGCTAATAGAGCATTACCACTGGTTGATGATCTTGGACCTAGACTAAAAAATGAAGCTTGCATTCGACTGATGAATGTACTGATGTCTTAAACCGCCCTGTCTACACCGACTTATACTTTTTATTTCAGGCAAACACCCGTATACATGCAAATCCTAATTAAATTGTGCCAGGTGCATTTTATTATCTAAACTTCTTCTTCTAATTAAATTTTTCTGAAAAGAAATAACTAATATATATATATATATATGACTTCTTTTTTTGCCATCTTGTTCATGGACTAGAAACAATTGTCGAATCCCACGTTCCACTTCTGATTTGTGGAGATTTGAACTCTTAACCTGAAAGATTAGTTTTCTGCATTTATATTGAAAGAACTTTGATGTTTGTTGCTACAACAACACTATGAGCAATGAAGAAAGAACAAATATTTTTATGAGCTTTACTCTTTTCTAATATTGTTGTTCTAGCTCCTTAAATGATTGAAAAACTTTCTTAGCCTTTGATTTGTCAATTTATGATTCATTTCTTTGGTTGTGAATATCAATGTAGGACTATTTATTAAATGTTATGGATGATTTTCTATTTTAGTATTTCTTAAAAAAAAAATTCTTGCATTATTTATCTTTTTCAAATTGGGGCGTCTGCCTCGCCTCGCGAGGACAGAACCGCCTCGCACATTTGAAAGCTTGGTCGTGAAAAATGCTTTTAACATACATCTGGAATTGAATTTGGTAGTCTTTCGTTGGACAAGTTTAAGGTTGAGTGAATTCAGTTTTGCCTTTTTTTGTACTGTAGAAGTTCTAAAAATATATCATCTTTAGCATTGATGGCTTTTTCTATCCTCTTATTTTGTTTTAGGATACATGGGGTTCTTTTATTGGTGTATTTAGTGAATTAATTAGATCTTGGTTTTAACTTTTTCTCTAGATTTTATATTTTCTTGGAGCCATGATTTGAACGTTTCTTTTAGAGGTAGATAATATACAACATATTCTCGATAGTTCTATTATTATTTGAACTTAAGTATACTTGTTCTTGTGGGGCTTGAATTGTACTGCGTATGTTGGCTGATTTATGATGATCTGCATGAGTTGTTATAAATCCATGATGTTGAATCTCCGATGTCTTACAACCATTTTATTACAAATATTTTTTTAAATTCATGTATTATCTAATGTAAGCTTTCTTTATGGAAATCATCTGTCATTGTCTGGTTGCAATGTGGTGTGAAGAATTAATTGAAAGAGATAATTATTTTTCTTATTTTATTCCTGCTGCCTCTCAATCCTTTACAGCACCTAACTACCTCTCCCTTAGAGATAGAGATAGAGATAGACTAGGAGTTTAAATAAAGAGAAACAACCTAGAGATAAGAGATAAGGTCTGGTAACATCTTTACACAGACCACTTATTCTAAACCACTAAGAAAAACAGCCAGCACACACCTAAGCTAATAACAGAAAAACATAACTAACAAATATCAACATGGTGTTTCCTTTTAGTGTTAAACTAATGAATAAATGCTTTCTGTAATTGTTCTATCTAACTTGGTTGGGAGTACAAATATGACTGATTTTTCTGCAGAACTACTCAGCTGACAGCAATTGATGTAATTTAAGTAGCTTATGTTTTTCTAGAAATATTTTAATTCATTTCACACTTAACCTGATCAAAGCTTCACAGTTTATGAATTGATTCTAAAGCTTTGCAGGAACATCTATGGTAGTTGTAGATGTCAATCTATGAGATCCTAAACCTTAATCATGAGATCCATGAAACACATCTTAATCAGGAAAAACTCAGGTGCTCATTATGTAGCAGTGTTGATATATCAATAAAACATTTTATAACAGTGAACCTTTAAGGTAGAGCAACAAGAAGCTGTATGTATGATAATCTTTTTCACTCTGAAACAGGAGGTTAAAGCAAGCATACCTTTGTTGTTGTGAATTTTTGAGCCACTCTTCATCGTATTGTTTTTCATTTTCACTATCATTTTGAATAACTTTTTTCTTTTCAACTTATATAATAATGATCCAACAGTGTTTTTGCTTTGAAATGTATTTTGTGCCATATGGTTTGAAAATGATAATTTGATGCAGGACAGCCTTGAAAATTCGGGATTTTAGAATATAGGTACATGTAAAAATGTATCTTGATTTGAGACTCAGAGTTATGGTTTTAAAAGAAATTTGTTTGATATTAAAAACTTGAAAAGTTGTGAAATCAATTCATTCAATGTTTTAAACAAAGGTTGTGCAAGGCGGTCGAGGCAGCCATCTCAATTCGAAAACTGGGAAGAGAAAGAATTGTGTTTAATGAATCCCAAAACTACGTTGTTTTGGGATTCATTAAACAAAACCCTAAATCGACGTCGTTTTGGGCTTCTTCTTTTTTAACAATTGACCTAGGTCGCGTTGGCTTCGCCTCCTATGCTCGCTGATTAGGGTCTAATCGGCACGGCAAGGGTCCACCGAGTGACTAGGCGGTCGCCTAGATTGAGTTTTAGAACACTGCACATCAGTACCACCTCAGACCGAGTTGCCTTGACTCGGTCTTGAGGCTGCCACCTCAAGCCAAAGAGGCGTACCCGTCAGTTGAGGGCCAAGGAGGCCGCCCCGAGGTGCCTTTCGCCATGAGACGGCGCCTCGGTTTGAATTTTAAAACACTGAATACATTTGAATAGAACAGAAACTAAACTGTTACTGTGTACAGTATGATGAATGGTGGATGTGAACATTATATGAATTGTAACTTGAGCTAGAATTGTCAGAAAATAAAAATCATGAGAGCAGACTTAGAAATCAATAACCAGTGCAGCAACTGAAGAGAAAAATAAAGAAGACACTAAGCTTCCATATTTTTCATTAATAAACCAATTAACACCACAGTTTTTAGTCAGTTCCTCAGTTCCTAAGAAAGTATTATATTACATAGGTGTTTGTAGACTTTTTTCTTATCCTAATAGGATTAGGGTTCGTTAAGTCAAGATAATTTTAATTGAATAAATTTAAGCTAAATTTATTATAGACCAAATTGATGTTATTGTAATCAAGTTAGACTCAAATAAGTGCCAAAATCCCCCTAATATCCCATATTTATAATTTCAATAATATACTCTGACATAACTGTAAGGATTTTACTACTATATTGGATCAATATAGTTACTGGGGAAATATCATCCTTGATTCCTTTCTTCCCCTTTTTCTAAGGAAATCACCAACATTGGAATTTAAGTTATTTTATAACTTAAATGAGGTTTGAGGACAAAAGTGCCCTTCCATTACAAGAGTTCCTTTCTTAGTCCTTCTCTCCCATTCTTATTCTTGCTCACTCATCCCTCCATTTTCTTGCTCTAAAAATATTGAATTGATGGAATTACTATTAGGGTCCTAAATATGAGCAAGCGCATTCTTAAATCCTAAGTTACTAATTAGAATTGCATATAGTTTAGCAAACAAAGAAAAGGAAATCCTCTTCTAGGACAAGTTCATAATCTTTATTGCATAATGGAATAGGAGTTGAATTACAATTACATTACAATATTTTTTGTACATGCATATATAAGTGTATTTTTCTCCTTGCTAGTTATACCATAAGCTCTTCAATAAGACGCATTGTAATAAGATCTCTTCTTTTTATTGGCAGGATATTTTCAGGAATTTTCGCCTTTGGAAGTTGATTGTGTCGGTTTTTGCCTTTTCATCTGCACCAGAATTAATGTTTGGATTATACTTGTTATACTACTTCAGGGTTTTTGAGAGACAGATAGGCTCCAATAAGTATTCAGTGAGTAATTTTACATCTTATGCCACTCGTGAATTTTTTCAATGCATCTTATCTAATTACCTCGTTTGTAAAGTTGACTGAAATACTTGTCCACCCAATGCAGAGGATTAAATTGGTTTTATTTTTACTTGTTTTTATAATCAGGATAATGGAATTAAAAGGAAGTTCTTTATTATGCTTTGATTAAGGCTTGTTTATAACTTTATATGGAATCTGCTTGTATGCTTATCCAATCAAAACATGATACTTGTTTGTAGAATTGAAAGATTAGAAACAGCAGAAGTATGGAAGTGACAATTTAATTTACTGAATAAAACTCAGAAATATATTATCCTATCACTAATTACCTAATAAGGTGAGGACTATGCAAGTTAGACTAAAGAGAAGGAAGAACGTAAGGGTAAAAAAAAGAGTGAAGGATAGTGTAACTTTTGCCCACCAAGAAGCAGTTGCCAACTTGCTCTATATATTGGTAGAGTTTTTTTTTTTTTTTTTTTTTTTTCTGAACAAGCATATAAAAACAGCATGTTTCTTGATATGAAGAAGATCTGACTTAGGTGGCGTTAGTTTTTTCGTCTTAAATTTTAACGGGTCTTAATTTGATTAAAAAAAATTTACGTTAATGATTAAGTTTTCCTAACACTTTTGTTTTTACTTTTGAGATCACTTAATACAAATGTAGAGTGAGTTGCTTTATACATTCATAACCTTTTAATATTATTTGATATTTAATCGAAATTATTTTGATAAGCATAACATTTTATAATTTTACTTATTTTAATTAATTAAAATAAAGAATTTGAATTATTTTTAATATAACTTTTTTAAAATGCTTATTTTTAATACTTTTTAATCGTAATTTTATTAAAATAGGAAATAAAATGTTAAAAAAAAATTAAAATTGAATGGAGGAGGTGACCTGCAACAGAATGGAGGCCGCTGGCAGCCCCCTCACCTGAATCGTATGGGAGGAGGTGCGGCCTCCTCCGATCATTGCCGCAGCTCTTCTTGCTGAAGTTAGTAAATTAGATTAGGGTTAGGGTTAGGGTTTGTTTAAGATCATAGATTTTTTTTGTTTAGGGACACTGGTAATAACTTAATGGTACAAGGTTATTTAGGAAGTTAATGTCAATTTATTGATGAATAACTTTTCCATTATGAGGTAAGTAATTAAATTTGACTTTTTAAATTAAGACGCTTTAACTTAATATAAAAAAAAAAACTAACAATCTAAACTCACTTAATTTAATTCTCAAGTGGAATTAAGATTTAAGTGGCAAAAAAACAAATAGCCCGGTAGCCCCTACGTTGCCATGACCGTAGAAATGGAAAGAGAATTAAGAAAAAAAATTAGTTTGAAATCCATCTATGCAATTTAAGGAAGTGTCACGTGTTGTATACTGAATGTGTTAATATGCTGTCGTAGTTTTAAATACTGGTGTCAAAGAATTTCTTAGGTGTGTTAGTGTCACATATTTGGTTAAATACCAACAACATTTGCTGTTTCTTCAAATATAGTTTTTTCTGCATTATTAGCTTTATGTGCTGGTGTTAGAATCCGATATTTGGTAAATTGGGTTTGTATGGTTTGATCAAACACTATCCTTGTAGTCTTTTTACTATAGCCAGTCCTTGGTACCGTCGATCATCAAAGGATATAAAACGGCTTTTTTCTCTGTCTTTTTCTTAAACTCGAGTGTCTGTGATTGTGCAGGTCTTCATCCTGTTCTCTGTAACATTTTCGTTACTCTTTGAAGTCCTTACACTAGCACTTCTTAAAGGTACATATTCTATCTATGATTCCTTATATACTCTTCTAAATTTTAATTTGTAAATACATCGTTTATTAAGCTCTTCTCACTGCTTAATATTCCTGTTCCATTTGGTTCTCTCTTTTTTCTTTTTATCTTTTTTGCTTTCCACATTTGTAGATTGTTAAATTTCATTAGTTTCACGAAAGAGGTAGCAGAGACATTTCAAAAGTTTGCATATCTACTAAAAAAGTGAGTGAATCATTGGCTTTTAATAAATCAGTGGACCACTTTTTATGTGGCCCTGGAGAAAGGATTAGATGCTGATTTCCATGTACTTCAAAAATTTCAGAAGAATAGGGTTAACAATGGATTCTCATATAACTTTTGATATATGTTAGATTCACATGATTTTGAAAATTATGTTACTTTTAGTGTAGAGTTACATCAGCTGTACTTTGGTGTGTTAGTGTAAGACATTTGGACATTTAGTTGATTTATAGGGAATGTATGTATTTTGGCAATTTAGTTGACTTATTAAGGTTATTAGGTCTCTAGTTGATCTTGGTTTTAGGAATTCGAGATAAGAATAAGGATGAATCAAGTCTATAATATTGCTGCTTATGGAATAATATGGTTTATTTTTAAACTGCATGAATGTCTAGTGGTTTTTTCTCGTTTCTTATTGTTTACTTCTATGGAAAAACGAAAAGCATTAGCAGCCAAGCTTTTCATTTATCATCCCTATCCTTCTGCTTAGTCAAGTGTTACAATTTTAGACTTTGATGACAGGATTCACGTCATCTTTCTGCATAGTCAAGTTTTAATGCTCTCTACGCCACAATGTTAAACTACTTTGAACTTCAGAATGTACTTATATCTAATTTTTGCAGATCCCGCAATGAACCTACTCGCATCTGGACCATATGGTCTTATATTTGCTTCATTCATACCCTTTTACTTCGACATTCCAGTTTCAACAAGGTTTCGTGTGTTTGGTGTCCCTTTTTCTGATAAGACGTTTATATATCTTGCCGGTCTTCAGGTAAGAGAGCATAATTTATATTAGTGTTTGCCACACCTGCACTGCTTTTCCCTCTTAGCAGTCTGACCTACTTTCTGTTTTGCAGCTTTTTTTATCATCCTGGAAAAGATCTATATTGCCAGGGTTATGTGGCATCCTTGCTGGTTCCTTGTATCGTCTAAATGTCTTTAGCATCCGCAAGGCAAAGGTGATATTGAATGAAATTATGGTTGTAAAATAATTAAAAGATGATTTTTTTTAACTTAAAATTTTTTTTTGTGTATATATATATGTGTGTGTGCTTGTATGTGTGTTTGTAAGAAGAAGAAGCCTTCCTTTTTTGCAACTATAATTTAAAGTGGTTAGCTTGGTATGGGTGTGTGGTAGCTAAGCTTACATGTGATATAACTTTTTTATACATGTCCATGAAGGCTTCCATCACAATTAATGATATCAATAGGATTTGCCACAGTAATAGGTTCCATATCCATTTCTGAATGAACCACTGTAAGAAAATATGATGATGAAAAATGATCTCTCTGATTGTTTTAAATAATAGTTCTATACTGTGTTAACTAACGAGATGTATGCATGCTCATATGTATGTGCAGATTAAGATTCGAGCGTTTTTTGCTCCATGAGTACAAATGGGTATCTTATATATATGTATGTCTATTCTTGTGTGACAGTTCCCTGAGTTCATTACTTCATTCTTTTCGCGGATTTCTTGGCCATCTATGGGGAGGTCACCTGCTGCGTCTACTAGGAATGTTGTAGGAGGTGCACCATCCTATGCAGGGCGCCAAGTAGAGGCAAGTGCTATGCTTAATGTTTAAACTCTGCCAATTTGCTTTCATTATCAACTAGATTGCTTATAACTCGCATATAAGGGTATGCACTTTCCACATTACCTTTTTTGTTATGTTTGAAATTTGAACCCAGGTGCCCTAATCCCTTCATTTTCCTTAACCTCCTCCCTTGGCAAGGGTGATGTATACGCTCTCTGTTGGCGTTGTTCCCTCAGGACATTTTTGATGATCTTGCTCATGTATATCATATGTAATTTGAATTTGGTTAACTTATTGCATAAAAAAACTTTTCTTTAGTAACAATTTGTTTGGGTTGCTTTTGGAGTCTTACTAGACCCTACACGTAAGCACTAAATATTTTTTGGCTGAGCTCAATCAGGAACATGCATCCAAGGATTACTATACTTAATTTACTTATTTTTCTATACAAATACCCTTATATCTTGCGAAAATTACCTTTTAATGGATGTTGAGTGGGAGAATGAAATGCTAAGGAAACAATCTTTGGTTGAACTGAACTGCTGCTTACAATGAGAAAATGCAAATCTAATATAAGTTGTTTTAGTATTTCTTCTACATTGATGCTATCCTGGTTAATGAAAATATTTAGCTGAAGAAAGTAATTTGATTAAATTATGCATATGAGATAAATATATTCTGTTTTTTTTTTTTTGAAAAGAGATAAATATATTCTTATCTTCATTAAAGTATGTGCAATGTTTGCTATAAATTATACTGCTCTTTAATGTGATTTCTATTCAACAACTTTTGTTCTGCTTGGTTTCAGAGAACCTACCCTTCTCCGGTGCCTACCACCATAGAGCCGCCGGAAGACTCCATCGCTGTGCTGGTTTCTATGGGCTTTGACAGGAATTCAGCCAGGCAGGCACTTGTGCATGCTAGAAATGACATCAATGCAGCAACAAACATTCTTCTTGAAGCACAGTCGCACTAATTTATTGCGAAGAATGCTGAGAATGTGATAACCTGTTCTAGTTTGAATTCAGAGGCAGAATATTGCTGATATCAAGAAGCAGCAGTTAAAAGACATATGCCCATTATGGTGACCAAAATTGATTAGCTTCCAGGAACATCATGGTAGTCATGGATTCTGAAGCTCTGATCGTCACTTTTCTTCTTTTTTATCTTTTTCTTTGCCGTTAATTTAGTAATGTAGCATTGAGTTTTGACATGACTATATTTATACACTGATATAACTGCAGCTTAGGAGCCTGTACAAATTGTTTACAACATTAAATATGCATGTTCTCACAAGTTCCAGAGAGTTCATGCATATCTTATTTAGTTGCTGTTAAGTTTGTAATTCCAGACTGAAATGGAAAGAGGAAATTATGAATGATCTACCTGAACCAAGTTTTGTTTAGTTCATATTTAGTTTCTTTCCTATTATTTAGCCCGACTACTTGATTTAAGAACATCAAATCCAAATTTACACCAAATGTCTGGAGATGTTTATGCAATTTGTCTTAAATATTTAAGATTAACTGCACCAACACCCTTAAGCTGAGGTGAAATAACAAGTATATTCTTCTTCTTCTTTTTTCTTTTTTTTAAATCTCAATTGGAAAGTATTGACCAAATTGTTGACTACTTCTGTGTCTAAAGTAAAAACAATAAGTGTTTAAATAAAAGTGACTTTGTAACCTGTTGAATGGGAAGGTTTCACACCTTCTCTGTACCTTCTCTACTCTATTACTGTTCTCTGTTTGTAATAATTTTCTTTTTTCTATTTTTAATTAAATAAATTTAAATTTAGGATTTTATTTGGATATACAATAAATCCCTTTGATATTTAAAGTGTTAACAGTGACTCACCAAGCAGAGAGGTAGAAGTTAATTTTTTGGAAAAAAAAAAAAAAAACCTTTTTTTTTTGTGTAAAAAGTTAAACCTCAAGGAATTTCCATAATATTCTTTCTTTTATATATATATATATAGAGAGAGAGAGAGATAGATAGATAGAGAGATAGATTCAAATAATGAAAGTAGAAGTTTGATCCCCAAAAGTAAGACATTGCTTGATAAAAAAAAAGTAAGACATTGTCCTTCCCACCCATTGCCGCCTTGAAGTCCCCTCTACAAGACATCTTCATAGCCACAAACAAAAAATAAATAGAAAGCATTACATAGAGATGGCCTGCATATCAATATCAAGCCAAATGGTTCACCTATTCGTAAATCCAAATCTTATGATTATCAGTATACCACCACCAAGACGCCATTTGCACTAGTTCCATTCTCCAAAAGCCGCAGCCCCTCAAAGTTCTTTGATACCTTCTTTTTTTCTATAATTTGCAGGATACTCCGGCTTTATATCCCTGTATAAGTGGCATTGATGTTGTACAAAATTATTAGTGGATAGCCTCTTTCCCTTTGCCAAAAATCAGACACTGCTGATATCTACACGGCTTTTATGGAGCTGAAAGGCTGGAGTGATCCAGCTCCCACAGCTACATTGTACGCCTGACCAATTGAAGTAACCCAGTCGTGCTTCACAATGAGCACACGACAATTTCCCCTCCAATGCACCTTCTTCAACTGATTCAAAACAGATATTAAGCACAACTAAAACTTGTCCTTGCCCATAAAAACTACATAGTTAAAAAAACCTATCATGCCATTAAAGAGATATAGTGATCAAAGATCATATTACATTATCCAAAGGAGTTGAGATCTGGCAAACTATTTAAAAGAAAGAAAAAGTAACCCAACTACTCAAAATGCAGAGCCACAATTGTTTCCTAGCATGTCCGGAATTACTCACATTAGTAACCTAAATATATCATGTAAAAGAGCCCGAAACACTTAGAACAGCTTCAAGTCTATGGATCTTCTCAATTGGAAGATCCCCTATATAGATAACACACAGTCCAGTTGACGAGCCTATTCTAATTCTTTTGTTCATTAGGAAAGACATCCACAGGGCGGGTCACCCTATTACGATATTCACGACCAAAGATGATATTCTCTTTCGGACAGGTCCTAAAAGGAGAAGGAAGGCTCGAATGCCAACATGCATCTGTTATTGAATTCACCCAACCTGATAGTACCAGTTTTGGGGATGTCCAGTGCCAAAGTTACAGAACAGGGACTTTTTTTTTTCCATTTATGTCCTCTTTTGTTTCTTTATGACATACAGCAGGTGCAATCAACAATAAAAAAGTAATTGCATCTAAAACCACAACTGATTAAACAGCAAACAGGCACGCCTTGTGCTATTACGTTCGTTTCTTTAAAAGAATAGCTATACAAGAGGCAGTCCTAGAACATACAGAATTTCAGTAAATTTTATTAAATTCTAGAAGTAAGAATTTCAGTAGATATTATATTACCTGCTGTCATCCATCGAAGAGGTTCGACAAATATAGAAGAACACTCTGACTCATCAGGCTTGTTAAATCGATTGCCACTTCTTCTCTTGTGCCACTCAAAGGAACTCTCACCCTCACCTGGAATGTGATCCACAACATTTTCCTGCAATGCAACAACTCTTCGGCATTTCTTGCAGCGATAGGCAGGAGTACCTCTTCCATTTGGTGATACTTCCATTCCAGATGAAACTTCTACAGGCAAGCCAGGATCAGCACCAAATTTGGAACTGTCTATTCTCTCTCCACGGTTATAGGAATCACCTGTGAGCATAGGGCAGAAAACCTTTCTTAAAACATAAAAATAGGAATCTACCTTCACTCCTAAATTTCATAATACGAGGGAAAAACAAAAGAAAATAGTAACAAAGGATATGCAAGGGATATATAAAGCTCCAAATTATAATAGTGCTTACCTGTAAGCTAATATTAAACATTTAAAAAAAAAAAAAAAAAAAGAGTGGCCATTAACAGTACAACCTATTTTAAAATGGGAAAAACGAGTTAAAGCAGATCAAGCGGTGGTAAATTTTGCAAATTATCCAGCAAATTTCTCAATCTATAGTCAATTATTCTTGTTCTTTCAAGTTAACAAATGACTCAAGATAGTTAAGAAGTTTCTATTATTGATTAATTAGCCTACAAAATCACACAGTCGAAGGAACTTAATTAACAGATGTTAAAATGTAATTCATAAATCAGACAGAGGGAAGGGGGCAATGAAGAAGGTAACCAATCTACCCAAAACTTTCAGGCGAAACCGCTTGTAAATGGTGCTTGTATGATCAACCTTGAAACCCATTTCCTCAAACATTTTCAACTGCAATACGAAAGAAAAACACATTTACAAATTCAAAGCAGACTAGACAATTGAGATCTTAACCTTAGAGAGCTAAAATTCAGTACCAGTGTAAATCAAAGATTAGAATTTCAATGCCATACATCACCTGCTCTAAAAAGCCATCATTTGGGCAAACAGACTCACAGCTCTGCCGCAGAGATTCAAGTGCATCTGCAGGAATATTGGAAAAAAGAAAGAAAAATGGAAAAAGAAAAAGCAATATATAAGTTTTAAATGATAATCGCCAATACAATATTTATAATCTTATCTGACAACACCTGTACAGATTTCACACAATAATGAAATAAAAGCCACAATCATGTACCAACAAGTAGACCCACATTATTCCAACCAAGCAATGGATTTGTTCAAACCTTCTGAAGACAGTTGTTCGGTTTTCATCAAATATGCTGTAATGATAGCTGCACTGAAATGAACACATACAAAGAAAGGCATAAACCCTTGAGACTTTATGATTTCGAAAACTGAAAAAATTATTACAATGTAGGCCCGTTCTGAACAACTTCTGACATAATATCAATAAAGTGACAGTATTTTTTTTTATCAGAAACGGTATATTGACATAGTAACAAAAACTTATTTCTTCACTGAAGGATACCTAAAGGTGCCATTAATAAAAATATAGAATCAAATGTTTCTGTTGAGCAAGAACAGCTGAACAAGTAACAATTTAGCATTTAATGAGTGTCAACACAACATGAAAACTCTTCACATCATTAACCACAATAAATTATAGCAGAATGCATTTCAGCCAGCTTGAAAACTTTGAAGGACACGAGTTATATCTTTGTGTGTATTATGCCAAATTCACTTGGAACCCTCAATAAATACAATTCTAGTGTGCAAGTGAAGAAGAAAAACATAGTCAATCATGTATAGGACAAATTACACTAACCTCATCTCAGGTTTGACTTATTCTCAGGCCGATACAAGATTTATATATTATTACAAATACCTCCTTGATGTTATGTGAGCATAAAATAGAAACTCCAAATCTGATTGTAGAATCATAAAATTACCGACAGTACACTAGTATATATTTTGTCATAAGCATAAGTGCATAACAATTCCACACTAACAAGTAATTAAACATTAGATTTCTTTGATTTTTTATCTGGAAACAAACACAGCAGATTTAAGAGTTGACTCCTACAGTTATCCAGCAACATTTTATTCTTTCATTTTTAACCTTACCCGAATTAAAAGTAGGCTCAAATAAAACAAATGATGCCCTAAAACCTCATATGATATGCTTTAAAACCTTATTGGTGTTCACCTTAGATGATTTAAATTGATTTTAAGAAAAATGCAAATGTAGACACACTAATGTCCTAAAATGTGGAAAGTTAATATCAAATATACCTCCTTGACACTCCTGCAAAGCAATGCACCAAAACAGATCCCTCCTTTCTACTTCTATCAATAAAATCTAAGCAGACGTCCAAATAATCCAGCAAATCCTCGCTCTCCATATCTCTGATCGGTACTGCCATTCTGACCAGCTTCAAATCCTTTCCAGCATTTTCCAATGAGTACAAGAGCTTCTCCGGGGACAAAGAACTCTTCGATCCATCACCTGAATCATCCTCAGAGCCCGAACCACCATCAGGCCTACCAACATAAACCTTCTTAATCTCCTTAGAGGGGATTGAAAGACCGCTACGCCATTCAGAGAAAAACGATATGGACACAGAGCTCAAAATGGATAGAATATGCGTTATTTCACTGCTACCATTTTGAAGAATCTCTGCTGCGTCACCGATGTTTCCAATGAATAGATTCTCACGAACAAGGTACGGCATGACAACACAAGAATGATAGTTGTGATTTGCCTGCAAAAAAGTGAAAAATGATTATTCTCTTTACAGTACACCGTAACGTACCAACTTAAATTAATAAAAGAATTTGGATAGAATAGGGAATGAAGAATTGGTTGCATTCAAGATAACCAATCTCCAGAAAAGACTACAGAAATACAGAAGAGTTTCACTAGCAATTCAATTCGTCTCCTCCTTTCATTCATCGTACAAACATATAAATACATAACAACTCCTAAACTGAAAAATAACTTCTTGTTAACTTCCTAAAATAACTCCTATATAACTTCCTAAGTAACTGCTAATTAATAAGAAATAAATAACAACATCGGATTAATTCCTAACACACAATCAATTAAACTAATAATTCAAATAACATAGTAAGATTAATGTTCTACACATAACAGTACTTACGTTGATTAATGATTATATATCTAACTAAGCTAACTAAAGTCAATTTGGTTGCTAAGAAGACCAAGGGAAATCAATAGAATCAGAAAACATAAATATTTATATTATATTGTATTTACTATCCTGCAAAACCTAAAATTTAAACTTATCCGATTTAAAAATGAAAAACCCTAATAATATCTGAATCAAATACAGTATTACATGCAATTAAACATACATACAATGATACAAGTATTTGATGATAACATTATTCGACTTCGATGAGCATCACTCAACCAGTTAGCTACTTGATTCCTTCACTTTCTGAGCAACCAAACAGGACAATAGAACCCAACAAGAAAACCCATTTTCCGGGAAATTTGAAAATAAAAATAAAAAGATAAAGTTTTTAGTTTACCTGAAAATGAGGAATATTCCGGCGATGGATTCTCTGACTCTATCTCATCGCTTTCGCAGATAGTGTGTGCTGTAGGATATATTTATACAGTGCTTCACACGTGCGAGCAACTACCGTAAGAGATTGCACGTGCCATTTGAGTGAGCATTATTCGTGGCTTTCCACGTGTCAAAAATTAAAGAGCGGGTATTCTGGTATGAGCGTTCTCGGTTAACCGATATTACTTTCTCCAAATTTAGTATTCAAATCTAGTGTTCAAATTTCATGATTTGATATCTAAATGATGTGACATCTAATCCATTAATTTAAATACAATTTAAATGAATAGATTAGAACATCTCAATGCAAGCGTGGCTTGTAAAAAAAAAGATGTCACATAAGATAAATAGACATTATGTTAATAATTACTTCTCCAATGCAACCGTGAATATTCAACTTCAAGCTGACATGACAAAAAAAATAGTAGACATTGTCAATATGACCGTCCACTTTCAGACGGCATGTTGGACAACTTTTTTTATGTTGACTCAGTAAACATTTAAAATTGACATTAATTTTTCATCTATTTTTGGTAAGGAAATAAAATAAAAAAGAAAATAGGAAATAAAATTGAACACGTCATTAAAACAAAATGTATTTTAAACGGAAGTATTGGAGACCAAATTTTAAATTGATTGTCTATCAAGTCCATATTTATGCCACATAGGAAGCAAGTCTCTTGACATTGTTGACATGTCAACAATTATTCATATGCAAGTCATTTTTGCATTAAGAGATACTATTATAGTGATCTCACGCCGTTTAGATACCAGATTTTGACACCAAATTTAGACAATTATTGTAACACTAATGCTAAACAACTCAAACACTAACATAAATAATGTGTCAGATGATCTGTCATTACCATATCATTCACCGGTATATCAAGTGATTTGTCATTACCATATCATTCACCACATCACCTCATAATTTGTGAAATAAATAGATTAAAATATTGACACATCATTTGTGCACCAGATTTGGACACCAAATTTGAACAAAGTAGTATGATTATATTTTTTTGGGCTGTATAGTATTTATTCATCGGTTAAAGGTAAGATCAAGTTGTCTGATGACTTATATCAGAATTAATTTAAAATTCAATAATAAAATATTATATTGTGTAAACAAACATTTTAATTGTGGTTAATTATAACAACATACCTTTTTTTTAATAAATGTTTATTATTTATATTTTTTTTAATAAAAGTTTATTATTCAATTAAGAGTAATTCTATTTTCAAGTTTCTTCTCAAATGGTGTTGGCACATGAGGTGTCAACATGATATCACTCACCGCATAATCTCATAATTTAATAAAATATTGGCACATCACGTGCCAACACCACTTGAAAAGAAATTTAAGAAAAAAGTAGGAAAGTCTAGCATTACTCTTCGATTAATTGAATTAATTGTTGCAGGCATTTTTCATTAGTAAAAAACTATTAAACGGTCAACTAGATTGTTAAGGATAAAATCATCATTTAATATATCAATTAGAAATATAATAATTAACAAATTATTTATTTTCTAGTTAAAATTTAAAACTAAACACAACTATATATTAAAAAAATACAATAAAACAAAATAAAATTTTGGAGGGATCATCCCTTCAATAGACATTAACAAATGGACTATATAATTATATGTTTGTTTTGTAAGTTTTTTTTTTTTTTTGAAGGATAAATGTTTGTTTTGTAAGTAGTTAAAATAGGACAAATGGGTATATATATGGAGCACTCAAATCTTGGAGGTGTCAAATGTTATAGAAAATCTTACATGTACCCGTCCAATGAATACATGCCATGTGGTAAAGAAAACCAATTAAATGAGTTCTTTATGGCGCATGGTATGCACCCATTGGTTACGGTGCATGTAAGATTTTCTCCTAATGTTAATACAACCGTACAATAACCAACTCACAATGTACATGTCATCATGTGGCATGATAACAGCGTTTATAGTGCATGGCACCAGGTGATGGATGATCTTCTCAATGAAGCATGTTTCGATCACATATTTAAAAAAATAAGATAAAAGTTTATTTTAGTTTTAAATTTGAATAGATTGTTATCACATGAGATTTTTATTCTATCTAATCTTTTCTATTTGTTGCTATAGTTGTTTCCTTATGAAATTCTTGTATAAATAAGGCTTGTTATAATCAATAATTGTACGTATGAGTTAATTTTCTACTATTATGTATTAGATTTGAGAGGTTCTGGTTTCTCAAGAGCAAACCAGATTTTATTTTTAGAATATTCGTTTGAGAATTGTTTTTTTTAGGTGAATGTGTCCCACTAGACTAGAGTTTGTTGTTTCTTCATAATTGATCAGTCCCATATTCTCAAATAGTGACATAGGCTGACAAGGATATGGTGTGATTTTCTATCTTTTGTCCAACAAAAATAAGTTACAACTTACAAATAGAAAGAAAGGGTAAAATACAAAACCTCCCATCACCTTTTCAAAGTGTTGAATGAATACAAAAATATGATTTTGTTTACATACTTCTCCTAGACTTAACTGTCGTTGGGATCATGGTCAATATAGCATAGCCGCATAGGGCAGTCTAGACATTTTAGATACCTTAAATATAAAATTATATTGAAAACAACAAACAACCCACCAAAACAATTGCCAACTTCTGTAACATAATAGAATTATATGGGTTTAAATTTTCTCTATAATTAATTTTTTTTCTCATATTCAAAGTTTACATACAACCTGTATAGTGAATTTGACCACAATTTACATTAGAAACCATTGAGGCTTCATTACCCCTCATTATCTTTGATTCTCTCACGAAGCTACAAGATTTTGATTGATTTACAATGTGAATGTATTGTGACATTAAAGAATAACCACAACAAACCAATGTCATCACTGTCACGCAGTGAGTGGAAAATAGAGGATTGAATCAGAAATCAAACTTCAATAAACACAAGATCAGCACCCCTCTCCATCCGTGCTATACACAGGTATTTGCCAATTCTTGGTGTTCTTCTTCGGATCATCCGTGAGGCTTAGATCATTAACATCTTCCTTATACGTTTTAATGAATGTTTTGGCTCCCATCAGGATAAGCCTCTCGACCATGAATAACTGGTAATTGCTCTCTATCAAAGGATCCAGGATATAACTATAGTTGAATGAATATGCTAATTTGTACCTGCAAATATCAGTCACCAAAAAACAAGGTCAACTTTGTAGCTGGATGATGCCGTGAAGGTTTTAATCAAATTTCAATTTACTTTTGTGGCCTCATTATTTTATAAACCACACTACAGTAGCTACACATAGCAAAACAAGGGGCGCACCAGAAATAAGATCAATGACCCTCACACTATCAAGATTCATCTATAAACCAAATTTCAGGGTCTGGACTTTGAATGAACTCTCCAAAGGTTGGACGAGTTTACCATGTAACTCCACCATTTCACAACCATCATTGGCCGCACTACAACCTCTAAATCAACTCCAATCACACCACGATCAGATACAATGACACGCACACACACAAACAATCCCATATTTCTGTCATTATTACTGCACCTTGGTCAGCTACCTCTACTGCTCCAGGGTTTCAACAATCAATACCACCCAACCAACAATGTGGGAGCACTGCCACCAACACTTCAATGTATCTTGCTGTTTACTGAAACAAACAGTACTTTCCATAGAAATGATACTGACACGTATTTTTATTGGCAGTGCTTATAAAATCAAATGGGTAACAGACAGCTTGATCCCCTTACCACTCTTCCCCCTAAAACAGAAGAAAAGAATACAGAGCCAAAAAATGGCATTTTTCTTTTACTCTGAAGACCATACAATATCAATATTTAGTCATGGATTAGAAAAATAAGAAAGATAAAAATCATGTGTATGGGCTTCAGATGTTTGATTAAAGAAATAAATTTTCCAGTCAGCCAGAAATGGCAAATACATATGCTTTCTATTATCACTAACCATGTCAGAAATAACCACATGTCTACATCTACATTCCAAATAAACCATATATATGCAGTTCTAACTCTTGGAGACATTATGTAAACTTGACTGTTTACCTGATGGATAGTGGTGAAAAAAACCCAGGTGTCCTCTCATTCGAAGCAATATAAAGAGTTCGGCCAGGTGGAACCCACTTTTTAATCCTGCAGAGGATAGACTCTGGATGCGTATCCCTGTCTAGATGAGGATGTAGGGTCCTTTCAACCCCATATCTGTCTTTTCTGGTTTTTAATATATCACCTCGACGAACATGGATGGCATCATAATCACCGAGGCGTGCCTTTATCTAAAGAGACTTGAAATTTGATAATTAGAACATGCAATGGAAGTATCATAGGATGCAGCAAATAAAGCAAGAAAAAACAAAATCTGTTAAGAGCTTGCAAACATCAGTACCAGTCTACAAAATTAAATCAGTATATCTCCCCTTTTCCAACAAAATAAAGATTGCCAGTGCAAATTATAATCTAGATGTGAAAGCCCTATTCCTACTATTTGAGGTTGACAACCTATAGTGATGTTTGTTGTAGTGATCCTAGTTTAGGTTAAGACATTTCAAACATAGCTTCCTCCTATACTCTCCGGCATATTAACTTATAAGCAATACTACTATGATTGATTTAATGGCTCATTAAGCTTCAAAAACAGAAAATGTATTTTGCATCTTGACAACTATCTTCTATCCTGAACATTCCAAAACTTGCAAAACTCAATCAAAAAGTCAAACAATCAGCCAAAATTGAACATGCTTTAAAATTTAATAAAATTACTTCAAATGGTCAAACAACCAGTCAGCCTACTTAACTCGATGATTTAACATCGGCTGGTCAGATCCACTCCATAATTTGAATACCTCAAACCATATCTTCAATGACAATATCATCTTCCTCTTTATACTCTTCCCCCTTCCTCCTGCTCCCCACTACCCCAAAATTTTTTCTCTTTTTTCTTTCTGACAAATATACTCTTTTAAGCATGATGGATAGTTTTGGGGGAGGCTGTAAATGAAAGCAAGACTTTTTCTATTGTATATATTAGGTGATCCTTCTTTTGGGTTGTAAGGTCCCTTCAGTGGACTACTAGTTCAGTTTTTTTATTAACAAATTTTTAGTTTCCCACAAAAAATTAAATTAAATAAATAAAAATAAACTCTTCCAAGTACAACTATGAACATCTTCTAATTTCACAACCACACCCTAACATTCAATGATTTTTTTATAAGAAAGATTGTTATTAGATGTTACTAAACCACTTGAACTAGCGTTCGTACTTACAACCTAGAGAAACAAATCTTATATGCATCCGCTTGTACATGGCATTAATCCCATCCTTCTGATTTAACAACAACTCCCTAACATTCTATGATTTTTTATAAGAAAGATTTTCATAAGATATTAGTAAATCACTTGAACTAGTATTCTCGTACTTACAGCCCGATCTGACAATTTATTTCTTGTTAGCGTAAAATTTTGCTGACAAATATAGCTTTATTAAATTTCTAATCTGGCTCAACATAAATTCTACAAGATGATGACTTGAACCCCAGGTTATACCCCTCTCCTTTCAAGCTCCGTTGGAGAAACTAGCCCGGTAAACAGGAAATACATAACAATGTTGTTGGAGCAAAATGCATGTTCCAGTTACTGAAAAGAACATTAATGGAATTATATATCACATACCTTATCTGCTGCATCTCGCAGTTTCTCTGATGCCATAGATGGGAGAAATGAATGTGGCAGCATTATAGCACTACGGTTTTTTCGATCCTTGCATTCCATAAACCTGAAAGACTAGGATAGTTAGGCCTATGCATAGCTTGCAAGATTCAGAAATCTTCACTCGTCAATAACTGACAACGACGAATAGCATTTCACAAGTAATGGCTGTATAAGAAGAACATCTTAAACATCTTCTTCAAATGGGATGACAAAAGTCAATTCCAACATACAAAACCCAATTCAAACTTGATTCAAATTATTCAAGACTCTTTACAGCATAAAACTGATAGTAACTAGTAACTACACTAATTTAGAGCTTACCCAAGCCTCTAGAGTTCACAACTTTTTCAATTAGTATCTGATAATTAGGCATTAGGCCACTTAATTAAGCTCTTAAACCTAGAGACTCAGACTCCAATAGTTAATGGCAATAAATATCTCCACCCATATAAGCAATTTTGCCAAATCATTCAACTACCCCTTTTTTTTCATTAAGGGTGTGTAATCAAGTCAAATTCAAAGGTGGTATTATGATAATATCACCTTTTTTCTTTCTTAAGTTCCCAAAGCATTTTGAGTACTTACAACGAATGTAAAGCACATGTTTGTTCTTTAAACTATCTATTAATAATGGACTCTTTTTTCACCGCAACCCAGTTCCCTTTCCTCCTTCCTCTTTCTCAAATGACATGTGCAGCTAGCAATACCAGGCTCTGAGACTTAAAAAAGAAAAAGTGACTAGAGTAAATAATTAAATTACCATGATAGAGGGCTTGCAGTTCGATTTATGAGCAATAGACTTGAGTAGTGACTATTCTCTTTGAGATCAACTCGACTAACTCCTGCCACATGAGCAACCCCTCTAGCTCCCAACTTCATACTTGTCACTAGCACATGGTACCACATTTTGGAATTGTCCAGAATTACAGGAACAGTTTCAGATATTAGATCCATGTCATACAAAGAGTCCATAGCACAAGACATAGCTGCCCACCTACTAAAAGAAGGAAAAAGAAAAATTCAGATGTCGCAGTTTCAGTTTTTTAAACTGATAATGAGTTTGTCATTGTGTTGATAAATCAATGATCGTTTTTTATTCATATTTTTTAGAGTATTAAAAAGCCAAAGCACGAAAATGAAATAAATGTAGAACAGTGGAAGAAGATTGGCAAAAGTGATTCCTATCAAATCAAGCATCAGGAATAATTCTTGAACAACAATTACCTCTCTGCTGAACTCGCATTGTCCGATTGATGAAGTATGCCTTTTGTATTGTGCATTGGATTGATACACATCCTAGAAGGCATCACAAAAGTTCTGCAACGGTCGAAAAATAAACAGGAATAAAAATTCGAGACAAAAACATATTAGAAGATTAAAAAGTCCATTTAAATTTTCACAATGGCCAGGAATAGAATCACCCAAGTCACAATTAACAACCTTATAAATGTACAATGAGCCATAATGACATGTAAACACAATGCAGAAAAAACAACTCCATACAATGAATCAGTGAAAAGATCCATACGATGATAAATAAAAAAATTCCAAGCAAGAAAAAACAGAGCTAGTTAGACTGATATTATGGGAAAACACATGAAACAGAGTATTCAAGTGAAGTAAAGCAGATACCTTTGTAAAAAGATTGCTTCTTCAAGGGCACACCTGAGGCTGGATTCTTGATGACCAAGACCGGCACACGTGTCGCAGTGTTTACCTGGGCAGTCAATTCTATTGCCCCAATACAAGTACTTGTCATGGAGGGTGTGTTGTCTCTGGTTCTTGGATCTGGATAGGTTTCTGAGAGAAATCGAAGAGGAGATTATTGAGAACCCATTTGTGGAAAGTTGATAGGAAATCAGGAAAAGCAATGCAATGATTGAAATGCACATAACCAGACCAAACATTTGGGATCCTGGTTTTGCTTTTGGTTTTAGGGTTTTGTTAATTGTTGCCATTCCAGAGACCAAAAAAGTTGGAGATGGAGATGGAAATGGAAATGGAAATGGAAGAAACCAAGCAGAAAAAAGCTGTTTCTTGTTTTAAAATTCAGTGATGATGCTTCTACATGCTTCAATAATTAATCAATATATTAATCTAATAATCGTTAATAATCTGCAATTCTAGATCTTGCCGCTCAACTCGTAAGACCCAAACGTGAAATGCCATTTCTTTCAACCGTTTGATTCATTAAAATCCCTCAAATTTATTAATCTAATTTGCAAATTACGACTTTGGCCCTTTGCTGCTCATTATCGAATGAAGAGATTTTGACAATTCAATTTTTTCGTCTTACACCTCTTTTCTAGAATTACTTCATTCTTTAAATTTAAATTTTAAAACTTCAATTATAAAGATACTATATTTTAAAAAATAAATTTTTAAGATATTTATTTTTATTTTAATAAAAATTAGAACGAATCATTGTAATTTTTGGATTCATCTAATAAATAATATTTTTTGAATTAAAATATTCAAAAAAAAAAATTATCTCTCATAAATCATTAGATTAAATATTACATATTAAATAATCTCTCATAAATTGTTAATTACCATATTAAACTCTCTCCCCTCCAATATATATCTCTAATTTTCTATCTCTATTCTTTCACAAGCAAAACTAAACGTTAAGAAAAAAAACTTATGAATAAGCTTGATTTTTAAGAACTATATATATATATATATATATATATATATATACATATATATATATATATATAAAAACTCAAAAAATAATTACCTGTTTTTCAAAAAAAATTTGAAATATGAAAATGTTTTTTTTTTCTTTAACTATTAATCAGAGATTGATCGAGAAAATATGGAGATACGAATTTATTTTTTTGAAAAAATGGAGATAAAGTAATTAAGAGAGAGTGTTTAATATGGTAATAACAGATTTAGGAGAGAGAGTTTAATACATAATATTTAATCTAATGATTTAGGAGAGAGAATTTATTTTTTTAATAATTTAATTAGTTTGGAGTGTCTTTAGAATTTTTTTATCTTATTTAATAATTTTAATTCAAGTTAAAATTGTCATTAGAGTGGCGATATTTGCATCCCTCTAAAACTGTTTGTACACCCCAAATGCATATATTTTTAAAATTTCAATATTACTCTTAAATTAAACTATTATTATTTTAATTAAAACAAGTAATAATTTTTATTTTGAATAGTTGACTCTAAACCAAATTAAAAAGGAAGCAAATAAAATAAAAATAATAAACAAAAACAAAATCCCAAATCAACTTCTTCCTTGGGCCTAAAAATTAAGACCGAAGGTTGTTGCCTTCTCCATTCTAGATCAGGGAGGTAGCCAACCCTACCAAAAAATAATGAGCATAACTGTGTAAAACTCCAAAAAAAATTCGGTAACAATTCACATTAAATTTTTCAAGGTTCAGGTTTACCTTAAACTTTTCCGTTTTTGATAATGAAACACATAATACAATACAATTTTCAGTTTTTGACAATCAAACTCATAATAAAATACTAAAATGGAGTTCACAATAAATCTAAGTAAACAGACAAATACATAGGACTGCAAATGAGTGTCCATCACCCAGAGTTCAAAAAGCCTAAAATAACCTAGGAGCTGAATAAGAATTGAGGATCACCCTATCAAGTGCAAGCATGGGGTGTTGCACCAGCTGCGGTAGGGCCTGGACCTTGGCCAGAAAATCAATTGTTGCCTCCTCCATTCTAGATGGAAAAAAAATGGAAAAATGGAGGAGGCAGCTACACACTCAGAATAAAAAACCATCATATCTAATAATAACTTTAGCAACTTTGTTTTGTAATAATTGTATAAAATCTCATTTGTTTATATAAGTTTCGTGGTTTCTCAATGCTATGATTTTAATTGTGTGTATATATATATATATATTGATTTTAAATATTTTATAATTTGTTTATTTATAATATTTATTAAAATTAAAAGAAGGGCATATTTGGTAATTTATGGGGTGTGTTTGCAAAATTTCATATTTAAAAAAATTTAATGAGGTGTAGGTAAAATAATGGGTGTACATACAGTTTTTCAGGGGTGTAAATATCGTCACTCTTGTCATTATTCCAAAAACATTAAATTGGAGTGTAGATAAATAGTTTGTGGATTGTAAGGAGAAGTTCTCTTGAATTAAATTCCTTTCTTTTTTTTCTTTCAAAAAAAAAATCCTTTCTGTTGTGAGAATTAAAAAAATGACCACAACTTTTATATGAAATCTGTTTTTAACCGCATAAAAAATTTTGATCTTAATAACCACATTGTAAAATTTTATTACAGTCTATGAAATCAAATAAACCTACATTTTCTCTTCGATTTTCTATGAAATCAAATAAAAACTTCACTGAAAATCACATTTATTGCTGGAAAATCATGGGTATTGTGTTTGTTGATCAATTTGTATGAAGTTTTGGTGTAAAATCATAAGAACATAATCGATAAATCGACTGTCCAAAAGTTTCACATACTTTTTGTTTTAAAAAAATGTGACAAATGTTTTAAAAACGTAAACAATGATTTAAGAACATGAAATATGTTTTTACAAATCATGATAAATGTTTTAAAAACGTGAAATATATTTTTACAAAGCGTGACAAATATTTTTAAATCGTGGTAATGTTTTAAAAACGTGACAAATGTTTTAACAACGTGATATATATATATAAGAAAAACATGAAATATATACTTAATAAACGTAAAATATAATGTATAATATCATGAAAGATTAATGGGCTATACATATCTTTTGGTCCAGTGATATTAAACTATTGAAGTTGAAATTATTTAGGTCAATACTTGGGTATTGACCGGTCGGCAGCTAAAATACTGACCACACCAATATGAGTGCAACACGTGGCTCAATTTGTGAGATAAATGTAAAAAGTAAAAGAAAAAAGACCACGTGCTGCACTCCCAAAATACTAAAAACACTAATAGGAGTGCAAAGCATGGCCCAATTTGTAAGATAAATGTAAAAAGTAAAAGAAAAAAGATCACGTGTTACACTCCCATTGGTGGAATCAGTATTTTAAGTACTGATTGGTCGGTACCCAAGTATTGTTCAATTATTTATATTCTTTTAGAAAAGAGAGGGTTGCGCATTCCCTCATCACCTACACGTCTCAACGTTTCCTTACATTCTGATAAGTATTTCCAGTTAAGGAAATTACATAAAGAATTTAGAGAAGGGAGACTGAAAAGAAGTAGAACAGAAGATATATTTCGCTGTTAATATATGATAGATAGAGGTCTTAGAAGAAGAGAGAAAATAGGAGAGATAATTTGCTTTGCAATATAATAGATATATTTATTCAATTCAAACAGAGCCTTTATATAGACTTAGACATGAGGCCGGTTCCGGTTCCAGTTCCACGGTTCTGGTGGTTCGGAACCGGTTTTTATTTTTACTTATTTTTATTAATTTCTTTAAAACTCACTCACAATCTCACACTCATCCCGTCATCCACTCACTCACTCATACCCAATGAACCCATATCAAAAACACACAAATAAGACGCATTCATCAGTCACCCAGTGAACCCAGATCACAAACACACAAATAAGAGTCATTCATCAGTTCATCTAAACCAGACTACTTCTCACACACAAATCAACCCCAAAATCAAATCACCCAACCCCAAATCGACCATCATCAGAAATCAGTTCATTACGGAATTACCGGCGTCAGTTCTCTCTCACGCTTCATATGAACCAGACTTCCTCTCTCTCGATCTTATCTCTCAATCTCATCTTGATCTCGTCTCTCACTCTCTCTCTCTCTCTCTCTCTCTCTCTCGAATAGAAACAAAGATGAATTGTAGGTAGGGAGAAATCAGAGCAGGGTTGTAGAGAGAAGTCAGAGCAAAATGTAGACAGAGAAAGGTGTTTGGGATGCATTGAATGTGAATGAAGAAGAAGAAGATTTTATAGTGGTAAGTTAGGATTAAATATATATATATATATATATATATATATATGTTGGAACGGCCGGTTCGAACTAGGCAGTTCCTCACAATTTGGAATCGAAACCGGAACTGCCTCGGTACTGGTTCCGGTTCCGGTCCGGTTCTGGAACCGTAACCGGAAAAATCGGTTCTAGTTCCTTTTTTTCGGTGGTGGTTCAGGTTCGGTTCGCCGGTTCGAACCGAATCGGTGCCATGTCTATATAGGCTTACAATAACTATTGAATATGAAAATAAGGAACTCACTACCCATTAATCAAACAACTAAATAACCACTAACTAAAAATAAGGAGCACTTACAAATCCACTACTGCACTAACTAATTTATTTTGATATTTTGATAACTAACTAATCATGACCACATATGATGACCAAGTCTTAACTGATCATGATCAAGTCTCCTCCCTTTGCATGACTTGGATCATGCACATATCATTCCACCATTCTCAAACTATCCTTGTCTATAAGGATAAAATTTGAGGTCTCTCGGGATTTCGTTTGTATTTGATTGATTCGAGTGTGGAAAATCCTATATTATAAAAAGTTGTGGTCCTTTGAACTTAGCCATCAACTAGTGCCATTGTAAAGCGATGTCTTCCAGGTGGAAAGAGGCGCGCTGTACCTGTTGGTCGACAGTGATTTTCTTAAAGTCGAAGTTTTGCTCGGTCTCGTAAATCCAACCATTTGAATTATTGCCATGAAAAATCTCATCATCGAATATCGGTGGCAGATTTAAGTTTACAAAAACTGATTTTGACACATACGTATCATCAAAAAACATTGAATTGTAGGATGGAAATTGTGTTTGGGGGTTCATGGGATTTTTTTTTGTTGAGAAATATGGAATGTGAATATTTAATAGGGAAGTTGTTTGTTGTGGTCTCTAGATGTTGAGCCTAGCTGATACCCGCTATTCTGTCGTTAGGGAATTGCGGATCCCAAAAAGATATTTATAAAAAGTCCTACGCAATGTGCTATATAGTTATGAAAACTAGCAAGGCGACAAGCGAGGGTATCGTTCCGCAGGGAGGTGAGATTCATCGACCGTCCCTAGTTCTAGCTATACAACAGGCCGAGTGAACTCGTGTGTTGCGTGTGCAGAAGTATAAATAATAATATAACTAAATGAATTAACTACTATAATATATACAAAATAGGATGAAATGGAGAAATACATGAAATGTCGATACGCTAGGGAAATGACTCGACTGTGACAATCCTCCTAATTATGCACTAAACTCACCTAGTCCCTCAAATGTGCAAGTATATGTTATAGGCTCATGTCCCCTAAATTGATCTCTACCCTCTCTCGATATCTTAGAGATCACATCCACACAAAGCATGTATTTATTAAGTGCCGTGGTACACACAAAAGAGCCATGTACGCCAACGTAGTGATACTCTCACTTTCTGATCATATACACAGGTTATTTCGTTGGGCATGTAATGCGCAACCGTATAGGCCATTCTACAACCAATAATTCATCCACGAGGCTAACCAAATACGGGATGGCAACCAAGTGAAAGCATTAAGAATACGAGATACACATACAACACGTATGTTATATGCTCATGTCCCCTTAATTAATCTCTACCCTCTCTCGAGCGCATAGAGATTGCATCCATGCATAAGCATGAATCCATTAAGGACGGTGGGACATACGCACGAGCTCTATATGCCAGCCTAGTGATCTCTCAACTTTCTGGTCATATGTAGAGGATACCACGCTGAGCATGTTAATGCGAACCACACGATATATAACACACAATCTAAATATCATTCACAAGGTGGCTAACCGAGTGAAAGTATTAAGCATAGAAAATGCTCATATAACTATATGAGCACAAGAGGAATTCAGTTTGTCTTTACTCTAGATAAGGATTATGTTTTATCAATCTACCTAGGATGGTATAAAATGGAAAACAAGTTCACCAAACATTAATATGCAAATACGTTGATTGTTATACATTAAGACCATTCAATTTAAGTTATGGGTTCATCCTCTTGATTTGGGAATTATCTCAAAATCAATTCATTACCCAATCCGGCCAAAGATAGGCTAATGTGTCTTAAAAAGACCCATTAAGCACAAGGATGTGAACCAATGCCAATTTAGCAACTAAATACATGAATTAAACATTTTCTACTCTTTTGGGTTAAAATCTCTAACACTCAAATTACTCAATACATGGTATTTTGGTCATTCATTAACTTACAAACACTCATGGGAAGCTAAATTACTCTACTCATAATCTCAATCATACATACATATCAATTTTGACCCTCCACACACATGGATTTCACAATAAGAGTTTAAATCATAAAATTAACAAAGAGTAAAATAAAATCCAAACAAATTTAAGAACAATCATACATATATTGCATAAGTGTTGGTTTACAAAATTCCCAAATTGGTGATTACATCAAAGAAAATAAGATATACAAAAAGAAATGAGTTTAAAGGAGACAACCCTTGAAGAAAACTCCTCCAAGCCCTTATTGATTTCCTAGCTCGTTTTTGGTCCTAAGACCACTCCTTTCTTCTTGTAAACTACTTTAAGATGGTGGAAGATGTCTAAAATGAGGTGGTGGAGGTGTATGGTGAGCTCCCATGGAGGAAAATCCTCCATGGGAGCTTGATTCTCTCACTTATTTGTGAAGAAGATGGAGAGGAAAGAGATGGAGAGAAGGGTGAGATGGGGTGAGGGATTCTGAAGAGAGGAGAGAAATGAGGGGGTTATATAGTGCTTGGAAGTTAGGTCACTAAAATTGGGTGAAATGACAACATTGCCCTTCAAATAGTGGTTGAAAATGGATGAAAATAGGTCTGTCTATGGGTGGGTCCATCTGGTCCTCCCGCGGAGACTTTTCCCATGGAAAAGGCTATCTAAAATTTGGCTGGTAGCTCCCGCGGAGCCTCCTGGGGAGGACAGTTCAACTTCGTGCACCGTTACGAAAACTATCATAACTTCCTCCACAAGCCTTGGAATCGCGATCTGTTAAAACCGTTGGACAGAAGACATCCAGGGCTTTCTGAAAATAGGTAATGGGCATCGTAGTTTGATCGGAGGAGGGAGATATAGCCCCTGAAAGTTGAGTGTACTGTACAGAGATTTCCAATTCCAACCCTTCTAACTCCAAAACTCTTCAATTTAGTTCAACACCTTATTTTAAAGGATATAACCTACATAATGCTCACAAAACATATTATATACCAAAATATGCTTGAAAACAAAAGCAAACGATCAGAAATGGGAACTTTAAAAGATGTATTTTACGATGTTATCACTAACACATAGGTAGACTCATGGGCTCCGATACCATTGATAAGTATTTTCTAGTTAAGGAAATTACATAAAGAATTTAGAGAGCAGAGACTAAAAAGAAGTAGAACAGAAGATATATGTGGCTGTTAAATGACATAATATATGATAGATAGATGTTTTAGAAGAAGAGAGAAAATAAGAGAGATAATTTACTTTGCAATTTAATCAATATATTTATTCAATTCAAATAAAGCCTTTATTTAGGCTTACAACAACTATTGAATCTGAAAATAAGGAACCTAATACCCACTAATCAAATAACTAAATAGCCACTAACTAAAAATAAGGAGCTACTAACGAATCCACTACTGCACTAACTAATTTATTCGGATATTCTGATAACAAACTAATCATGACCACGTCTGATGACCATGTCTCAATCGACCATGATCAAGTCTCCTCCATTTGCATGGCTTGGATCATGCACATATCATTTTTTCAAAGATTTACCCGGACTTCATCTTTGAGGACAAGGATTCTTCAAGTAGTGGAAAATGATATGATCATAATACTCATGCAACAAGCCATGCAGAAGTTAAAAGGAAGGACTTGACTGTGGCCAACTTGGTCAAGAGGAGTTGTTAGTTAGTGTTCTTTTTAATTATTAGTGTTACTAATAAAGTGGATCCATGATTGTGTCGTGACCTCATTTGATGTAAGTGGTGTTCCCTACTAATGCATATATGGAATTGGCACATGTATAGAGGTGTCCACGGTTTGGTTAAACCGGCGGTTAAAAACCGAAACCGATATTGGAAAACCGGAACCGAAACCGATATTGGAAAACCGGAACCGAAACCGAAACCGGCAGTTACAAAACCGGTTGGAAATCGGTTGAAGCCGGTTCGGTTTCGGTTTCGGTTTAGGCTTTGGAAAAACCGCCCAAAAACCGTCCAAAACCGCCCAAAACCGGCGGTTTAACCGCCGGTTTACATAAATAATAATAATAAAAAACCGTCCAAAATCGCCCAAAACCGTCCAAAACCGGCGGTTTAACCGCCGGTTCACATAAAAAAAAACCGTCCAAAACCGCCCCAAAACCGTCCAAAACCGCCAAACAGCCGGTTAAAATCAGAACCAAAACCGAAATTTTTCGGTTCGGTTTCGGTTCGCCCTCTCCACCGAACCGGAACCGCCGGTTTCGAACCGAAACCGGCCCGAACCAGAACCGTGGACGAGTCTACACATGTAGGTTGAGTAGAAGAAATGGTCTCACAAGACTTGGTCATGTTTGTTAATTGTTAGTTTCTGTTGTGTAAGTGGAACCGATTTATTTCCTTATTATTTGACATTATTTTGTTATTAGTTATTTAGCTGCTTTGTATGGTGATATATATATATATATATATATATATATATATATATATATATATAGCATTGTTTCAATTAATTAAAGGTATCGAATAATGAAGCACATTGTCTCCCTTGTATCTCCTCCATCCCTCCTATGTTTCTTATTTATTTCAAGTCTAAAATACTATCTCTTCTCTAAATTATCTCTATGTATTTTCCTGGATCGGAAAAATACATAATACATTCACGGTTTACAGTTTTTTTTAAAAGCAAAAAGCTATGTGTTTTAGATATAGAAGGAACTGTTCATTTAATTTGAGGGTATATGGATAATTTCTCATACCATATGGTTACAAA
Source organism: Dipteronia sinensis (assembly GCA_033220585.1). NCBI lineage: Eukaryota > Viridiplantae > Streptophyta > Magnoliopsida > Sapindales > Sapindaceae > Dipteronia > Dipteronia sinensis. The sequence continues at coordinate 20,006,161 of CM065639.1, forward strand.
CCATTAAATCTTTGTATGTGATTAAAAATAAAACTCTAATATTTAGAAGGGTATAATTTATTTTCACCATATTTTCCACTGATCTTACAACTCGTCATTTTTCGGTAATCTCATGTGTAAGAGCAACCCCAAAAGCTTTTTCTAATTTCACTCTCCAAATATCAATTTGCTTATCTATGTGGCAATTTGAAAAGTGAGAAAAGAATACCCGTTCCAAAAGACTCTTCAAATATAAATAGTCTAATATTATTTTAATGATAATATAAAATTAAAAATTAAAAATCAGACAAAGTTGTTAAATTTAAAATCAGACAAAGTTGTTAAGACACAGTTGGTATAGTAATGATGGTTATAAAAAGTAATAAAATAAAATCTGAAGAATGAGAAATCACTCGGGAATATTGAAGAGTGAGAAAGAATTTTTCAATTGAAGAATACTATTTAACGAGTCTATTAGAGCCAAATCTACTGATGTGGCTCATCTAACTTTTTTAATAACCTCAATTAACGAGTATGTTGGAGTTGCTCTAACACTACCGTTTCTCAATTTTAATTTATATTCCTATTGTTTGGAAATTAAACAATTCATTAGAGCCTTAACCATATCGTTAAGGTAATTAACTAATTTTTTATTTAAAAAAAAATTAACATAATTTATTAAAGTACCCCTAGTTCATAAGTAAAATGACACTTGAACTTAGAGGTGTCAAAAGGGCCGGATGGATCTGGTCCGATCCGACCCAATTCTGGTTCTGTACGATTTGAATCCGCCCTGGTCCAAACTGTGTTCAAAATCCGATCTGAAATTTTCAAAGTCCAATTTTAGGCTTTTCAAGGGAAAAAGGTTTTCTGCCCGAATCTGAATGTGTCCGAGTTCGGTCTGGTCCGATCCGATGGAAACCTTATCCGGTTAAAATATATTTAATTTTTTTAAGTTACCTGTAAATCATAAATTCAAACACACACACACACATATATATATATATAGAGAGAGAGAGAGAGAGAGAGAGAGAGAGAGAGAGAGAGAGAGAGAGAGAGTAATTTTCCAATGAAGGGTTTTTACAATGCACACGTTAAGCATATTTGATGAAATTGCATGGAATATATTGAATCTTGATTTGATTTTTTATATGGATGGTGAAAACATTGAAATACATTTATGGACAAAAATTAAAAAAAATTTGGGTGTAAGAACTAATTTTTTCCGATTTTCTTTTAAGATAAAACATTTAAAAGTAATGAAATATAAGAAAAACTAGTTCTCAAATCCAAAAAATTTCCAAATTTTTACCAAATGTATTTTTTAATTTTTTTAGGATGCATACAAAAATCTTATCGAAAACCATTTAATTACATACAATTTCATCAAAGGTGCTTAAAGTATGCATTGCAAAAAGTCCTCATTGGAAAATTGAAAATTATATTATATATATATAAATAAACTACATGTTGCTTTGATAAAAAATAAAAGTTATAAATATTAAATGTGGCAAAAATCAGTAGATTGTCATTTACAAACTAAAACTTTGAAAGTTTGTAATGAAAGTTTGTAATGATAGTAATTTTATTACAAATAGAGTTTAACTTTACGATTAGGAGTGAGCGTTTAATGGATCGGTTCATTTTTCAATATAACCGATAAAAAACCGATAAAGTTCGGTTTTTGAAAATATGAACCGATCCAATAAAATTTAAAAATGTCAACCGATCAAAAACCGACCAAATTGGACCGGTTCGGTTTTTTTCGGTTTTGGTCCTACTTGACCAAATTCTTGGGCTTTAAGTATTACACATATTTTCATATTTTAATTATTTTGGGCCTTCGACCAAATTAAATTGTGGACTTCAACAAATTGAAAATACTAGTTTAAAATACTATTCATAAAAAAAACAAAGAAAAAAATATGATGTGACACACTTTCATAGTTTTATAATTTCATGGACTATTAAAAATTAAATTAAGGTTTTTTTTATATATGTTGGATTTCGGCTCGGTTTTCCGGTTTGGAATAACGAACCGGAAAAAAAACCGATACAATCGGTTTTTAAAAAAATAAACCGAACTGAACCGGTCAATATAAGAAAACCGGAAAAAAAACCGATTGGATCAATTTGGTTCACCAGTTCGGTTCGGTTTATTGGTTTTTTACCCACCCCTATTTATGATAAATAAATATTAATTAATGGCCTTGTTTGGCTAAGCTTATTGAGAGCTCAAAAGCTCTTTTGGAGTCCAAAAGGCTTTTAGATTTGTTTGGATGTTTCATAATAAGTGCTTATTATGATTAGAAGCTCTTTTAACAAAAGTCAGGTCCAACTGGCTTGGGCTAAAACAGAAAAACAGGGAAGCTAAAATGAGGTTTAATGAAACTTTTATAATGACGTATTTACCCTTATAGGTATAAATAACAAATCAATAATTCCAATTGTATCCTTCTCACAATCACACTGCTTTAACATATGCAAACACGATTTTTCCCCTTTTCAGATGAACCCTAACTGTTATTTTTATCTAAAATCTCCTCAAATCCTTTCTATGTTTTGAGTTTTTTAAACAATCAACCAAATTTCCATGGAAACCCACCAACTCTCACCATGTAAACTCCACAATTGATACGATTTCGAAGAACTAAGCATCAACTCTTGTCTTTTGCTCTGACAAAATCCATTCAACCAAGTAAGTATTTGATGATCATCACTGCTTCTAGTTTTTGTAGTTTATCTTGTTTGACTGTTGGATTTAAAGTGAAATAATTGACCTCAAATTTCTCTGAAACTTTTTGAATTTTTCTTTTACTTTTTACATGCAGTGTTTGTGTTTATTTATGGATGTTTGAAAATGTGTTCTGGGTGGTTTGGCATTTCAGTGTGGGTTTTTATTGTTGTAAATGCAAGTGGGTTTTTAGTTAATTTTGCATTTGGAGGTTTGGTATTGATAAGAGTTGGATCTGGTTTATACATGTGAAGTGAGTTTCTATTTTGGTGCCATTTTTTTGGTTTGTTTTGAGTTGGGTTTTTGGATTACGATCCAATTTTTATATTTGGTTAGCATTTGAGTCTAATGCTTATGCATAATGATTTGGAATTCTAATAGTACACAAATTGATAAGAATAGGGGGTTTTACTTTCTTTTTCGGTTGGAGGTTTCAATTTTTCTGGAATAATATAATGCATTGTTTAACTTGATTTGATTAATATAATTTGGCTCGTTATTACAAAGGAATAAATATGATTAGGATCATTTGTGAATCTCTATAAAACATTTTAATCTCTGAAACTATCTAATGAATTTTTTTTCTAAAAGAAAAACTCATTTGTGATTTCTATTGAACAGATGTGGTTGGGTTTTTGAAATTTGATTTGCAAGTTGTTGGCTGGGTTTAATTTTTTATACTTTTCCTATATATTAATAGATACCTCAAGTCTTACAATCTCATTTTGCTAATGAAGAGAAACAATAGACTTGTTAGTGGAGATCAAAATTTGATACATAATCGATTGGTACCTTTGTTGTTGAATAACAAAACATGGATATAAGTGAGTTGCAGAGCTTCGTGCAAATGCACTGCATCCTCACAAAGTAACAGTTCATGTTGTATGAAATGTCTATTTATTTTCTAGAAGACCTTTTTTGTTCACGAAATAGGCATTCAGAGGTGCTTCCATCCAAAACCTAGAAATATATTACTTTATAGACTGATCAAATCTTGTATTCTGCAATTTGGCTAGTTTTTGGACACTAATTTGTATTACTATTTTGATACTTATGCTATTGCTGAGAAAGAAATGTTAGAAGAAAGTATATGATGTAATTGGTTGCTTGTATTCTTTCCATTGATGTTCTGTTTTGTTGCAGTGTTCAAATGGACACATGATATGTTCTGGATGCAAGCCCAAGGTGCACAATCGCTGCCCCACTTGCATTCACATACTAGGTAACATCAAATGTCTTACACTGGAGTAGGTGGCTGCTTCTCTCGAGCTTATGTTTGCATTTCGAAGCTTTCCAGCCTGGTAGGGCACCTGCTCCAATTCAGTATGGCTCTGTTTTTCTCTAGAGAAGACCGGAAAGAATTGAAGCTTAGAGTGACTGGTAGCATCTAGAAAGAACAGTGAATAGGATTGATTTGTTCCTTACATATTAGCTGGTAGATTGGTTTATCTTATTAGTCTTAGTGAGTCTTCTAGTGATGTATATTTTGATTTGAAGGAGGCAAACTCTCTTTGCTTGTTCAAGTTGTTTGAATACATGGGTGAGAAGACATGACTTATTCTCAATTCTATAATATTTTATCTAATATGATTTTTATCTCTTGCATTACTTGCTCACTGTCAATATTTCATGGTCTAGAATGATATTTCAACCGCAAAAAAAAAGTTGAACATGAAAAGGGAATGATTTTTCATTTGCTGTTGAAACAAGTTTTATATTTCTGAGCCTTTTATATATAAAAAAAAGTTGAACATGAAAAATGAATGATTTTCTTAATTTATCATTAAGATTTTTATTTAATTACAATTATCGTACTTAATTTGTAGTAAATTATTATGCATGAATGTATTTATAATGTTAAATGAATTTTATTACTTTATTTATTTTAGTATATATTTTCTAAGGAGATATAATTGAAAGAATGTTATATTATCCCATATGAAGTAAACTTTTATTTTTAAAAATGTACATATATTATTCATTCCAATTATGATAAAAAATGTTATATTATGGTTAGAAGTGATTTTAATTAGTTACAACCAAACAGGCACAAAAGCTCTTCTTCAAAGGTAAAAAGGTCATATCAGGATTAGAAAGAGATTTTAAAATATTCCAACTAAACAGTCTCAAAAACTCTTTTGGAATATATCATCCAAACAGTAACTGAAAAGTTCAGGCTTTAACTTCTCTTCTTCTATTACCAAAAGTCAAAAGTAAAAGTTATCCCAAACTGGCCCATTGTAAAATAAAGTTTATAGTTAGGTAATCCAAAATAAGATTACTGTTATTTAAATTACATCAAGATCTTCATGTTAGTATAAATTGGGGTGATTTAAATAAAAGTAATTATTTATAAGTTTGTAGAAGAAAGGTTTTTATTTTTATTTTTTATTTATTTTTAAATATAATTTAGTTCATAATCAACGTAGGTAAGTTTTTCTCTGTTATCTTTTGAAAAAAAAAAGGATAAAATCCAGTCAAAGCCCGGTTCGGTCGGAATTCGATCGAGGTCCGGTCCGGTCCAATAATCGGACTTTTCATGTTCGTCAAATTTTAGCCTGATCTGGTTCAAACAGTGTTCAGACCTTCATTTGGCCCGATCTGAACAATAATCGGGCTAAAATTTTTAGGCCGGACCATCCTGGTCCGGTTTGTTTGACACCTCTATTTTTTTTTTGAAATGTTGACACCTCTACTTGAACTTAATAAAAAAAATTAAATATTTTTTTTTGTCCATTATTAATAAGAAAACAATCAACTAAAAAAGTATTTTAAAAAATCACCTTAAAAAAACAATTTCTAATTTTTTATATTAAAATTATTATAAAAACATAGAAAAATTAAAATTTTCGTTAGCATAATTTATTAAATAATAAAATAAAAATTAATTTGAATATTTAATAATATAACAAAATAAATTTAGTAAATAAAATGTATAAGTTCTAAAAATAAACAATAAATCAAGAGGCTTTGGAAGCCAAACACAAGACATCTGTCACCTTATGAGTTTGGTTGGTGGCAAGCAAGCTCGATGGCAAGTGTGGAAAGTGACACGTGTTATAACACTTTTCCTTTTTAAATAAGACTAATTAGTACTATAATTCTAAACTCTTTAGAAATTTATACTATATTTCTGTATTTTTTTTACGGTATTAAACTCCTTTAAACTCTCGTTTTATTGGCAAACACTTAGGTTTATTGTCTCTTATGATGGGACATCTACAGTCGGCTTCTGCCGATAAAACGAGAGTTTAGAAAGTTTATTGTCAAAAAAAAAAATATAAAGGGATAGTGTAAATTTTTAAAGAGTTTAGAGGTTATTAATATCAATTAGCTTTTTAATAAATTAATATATAATACTAGATAAATTAGAATTTTAATCCAAATTTCAATATAAATAATTGATAAATGGTTTTTTAACCATATCATCACATACGATGAGAAATCAGTTGCCGTTCAAATTCGACCTAATTATTTAGTTATGGAGTATTACTCATTAATTTATGAAGAATACCCAAACCGCCAATAATCGGTAACGGTAACTCCCACTGTTTGTTTCTTTATCGTCTGTTCTTTTCTTCTGCTTCGCTTACTTTACCACAATTCTCGAATTAGGGTTTCAGATAATGAAGTGGAACATAGGAGAAAGCGTCCTGTGATGAATTTGAACCGCAATTTTTGTTCTTGGCTGGCCGTACGACCAAATGGGTGGTGAATTCTAGTCGGAAGAGTGTCTTCTATCAACCTGCTCGCGGTGCTTCTTCAGGTCTCGTTTTGTTTCTTTCTCTCTATTACTGCTTTGTTTTATTTATTTGTTAGATTTCTTAAATGAAAGCAAGAGGTTTGGGACCAAACCAGTGAGGTGTGTTGAAAAAAGTGAGTGCATTAATAAATTTGAATAACAGTTAGGTTATGGTTTATATTTTGTTTTTGAAATTAGAAATTTTCCCCAAAACACAGATATTATTATGGGTATTAATTGAATTTTGATTTATTTGTCCATGATTCTTGACGTTGCATTATAAAATATCACATTTTGCCAATGATTCTAAAATGCACGTATTATCAGATATAATTATGATGATATCTCATTGTAACTGAGACATTATGTGGAAAACATGTTCACTTTTATTCCACATGTTCACTTTTATTTTGATTCTTCTCTGTAGCTAATTTTTTTGTTTGTCAACTTCATCATAATGTTTTGTTATGTTAGTTGGCCTGGTGATTGTTACAGAAGAACGGAGATATGAAGGATGGTCATGTTGTAGCCTGATTTTATATTGGGCTCCGTGAATCATTTCATGTAATAAGCTATTTCTGGATGAAATATGAAGGCCCCAAAAAAATAACTTGTCATTGTAATTTGTCCCTTTTTATCATCAAGCTTTGCTGTGATTCCTGTTTTTTTTTTTTTTTTTTTTTTTTTTTTTTGAGCTTTTGATGCTTTTGGTGGCTTGTCAGAGAGGATAGTTATTTAACTTATATATTTTCCTGTTTATTTTACTTTTTTTTTTATACTACATGCCCATGCCTATGATGGTGTTAAATATACTTTGAGAATAATTTCCATGAAACACAATTTAATCTGAGGCATTGAAGCCAAGTTGTTTTTTTCCTGTTTTGTTGTTAGAGGTGTGCATTTTACGGTGTGGTTTGACAAAGTAAGTAAAACGGAATCATGATATTGGCCTGACAAAAGAATGTGTTGTAAGTATATTTAAAATATAACCTTTCTCGGGATAGTTATGATTTTACGTTGAGATAAATGTTTTTCCCAATTATGGCTTTGTTTTCTTCTTTTTTATTTTAAGAGAATTCTTCAGTATCGTTTCTGTTCCATTTTTGACATGTCAATTAGGGTTGCTTGTTTTCAATTTATAATTTGAACTTCTATCTTTCTCTTAAGGTTACTGAAGCTTTATAGCTTTTCTATTCTTACATGTTTCATAGATCATATTGATGGTGGCATTCCTGCGAAACTTTTTGTTGCCAAGAACTGAACAAGATGTAAGTTGTTATGTTGGTCTTGACCGATCAATGTTTCTGAAAATTTTCTGCAGGATAAAAAGAAACCATGACATACAAAATGAGTGGGGAAATTTTTTATTCCTTATGGACTATTTTCTACTTGCCTTACTTTGTTTATTCTTTTGAGGCTGTCCCCATATAAGTTTCATTTTTGTTCTGTTTTTTTTTTGGTGAACAGCTTTGTCCACTCATTGAATACTTTGGTTTTTGAAATATGTTCTTTCTGATTCCCTATAAAAAAGAATTAACGGTTTGTTATAAACTTTGACTGCTCTGTAGCTCCATTTGCTTCTTGTGTGTGTTTGGTATTTTATATTATTTCTATATTTATGCAAATAAATAAATAAATAAATAAAAAATTGGTTTACTGCCATCAAGACAGTATATTGTCAGTCTCACTTGCACCATTAATTTTCTGAAAGCTTTGTTCTTTATTTGGCTAAGAGTGACATTGCATAATGTTTGGAGTTGCCATTTCATGGCTGCTATGTTGTTTGTTCATCTCAGTATCACTTTGAGCTTCCCAAAGAGTTTGAACTTTCAATTTATAATTTCATGAATTTCCTCTGAGAAATTTGTACGTGTGCTTACGTCCTAGAACATTTTTTTTAATCCAATGCATGTTTTTGCTGCCATCACATGTCATCTTGAAGTAATTGTGGTAGTTAAATGGATGTAGCTTGAAATATTTTTCTGCAGGTTATTGCTTTGTTAAATATGAGACATTTGCGGAAGCTAGCAGGGCTGTCAGAGCTCTACACAATCAGTATACTTTTGCTGGGGACCTGGGGTGAGATCCTAGCTGCCAGGATAACAACTAAGAAACCTCATAATGCTGGTGCTTCCATTTTCTTATAATTTGTAATTTTTTTTTAGGAACTGAGTTCCATTAGAGTGAAATATGCTGATGGAGAGCAAGAATGCCTTGGTAAATTTTTTTTTTTTTTTAGTAAGTATTACACTATTACATAAATTTGTGGTTTTTTTAGGAGGGGGAAAACTCGAACCCGTAACCTTATGGTGTCGGTGTGAGGGGTTTGACCACTAGACCAATCTCATATCGTCAAGTAAATTCTTGTTATATTAAATATTTAGATACCTTCATTAGAACTTGAGGTTCCAATGATTGTCTAAAGCCGCAGTAACATTTGCAAGACTATTATGCTTATGTTGGTCAGCATTTAACTTTTGTTGGCCCTAGGGCTGAAAGGCATGGTAGAGAAATGAGCACTAATTAAGTGAAATGGTACCTTTATATAAAGTAAAATTTAGTAAATGGAGGCTCATTTTTTCACAGATAGAGGAAATTATAGAATATCTTCTAGCTAATCTGCCTTTTCTCAACAATTAAGACCATCTAGTTGTTGTTTGGATATGCATATAAGAATGTAAAATAATTTTACCCTGGCTAAAGAGTAGATTATATGCTTTGATATAATCTTCTTTCTATCTCTTCTTCTGGCCTGGATAATGTATCTATCACTGTCTATGATGATTATAATCTTTGCTCTGTAGTTGGCGAATCATTTTTTCCATCTTTGTGTTGCCAAAAAAAGTAATATTGTTTTTTTAACTATTGTGATATTAATATATTTAGGGCAAATTGCACTGAACCCCATGAGGTTTGGACAAGTTACACTTAGATGGAAAAGTTTCTTTATTATACACCAACACCTTCAAAACTTAAATTTGACTTTGAAAATATCTAAAATACCCTTAGTTATATTATTTTATACTTTTTTTTTAATCTTTTAACCAAAAACTTTATAAACTTTAATAAAAATAAAAAAATTAAATAAAAAATATGATTCATTAAATAAATAAATAGTTTTTAAAAATTAAATAAATAAATAGTTAAAAAATAAATAAATAAATAATTTTAAAAATTAAATAAAAATGGTTTTAAAAAATCAAATAAATAAATAATTTTAAAATTTAAATAAATAAATAGTTTCAAAAAATAAATAAATAAATGAAACAAATTTAAAACATTAATTTTTTTAAGGATATCCATTAATAGGAATAAAAAAAGCTCTAAATATCCAAACTTATTTATTTATATTTTTTTTAAAAACTATTTTCTTAGAATATTTATTTTTTTAATTTTTTAACTATTTATTTATTTATTTATTTTTAAAATTATTTATTGATTTAATTTTTAAAACTATTTATTTATTTAATTTTTAAAAAAACTATTTATTTATTTATTTATTTTAAAACTATTTATTTATTTGATTTTTTAAAACTATTTATTTATTTAATAAATTTTTATTTTTTTATTTTTATTAAAGTTTATAAAGTTTTTGGTTAAAAAATAAAAAAATAAAGTATAAATTAATATAACTATGAGCATTTTAGGTGATTTCAAAGTCAAATTTAAGTTTTGAGGGTGTTAGTGTATAATAAAGAAACTTCTCCATCTAAGTGTAACTTGTCTAAATCTCAAGGGTTTCAGGTATAATTTGCCCATCTATTTATCACGTTTTCTTGTTGAGTGTGGGTATGCAGCGGTGTATATGATGGTTAAAGTGACAATTATTGCCTTTATGACCTTTATGACCCCCTGAGTGGGATGAATACAAAATTTCAAAGGCAATAAAACAGTTGAGCCCTCAAAATTTAGTGCCCAAGTCATTGTCCCTTGCGGTGTCACGGATATAAGGATTGAGCTTTGTGCTTTGTGCTTTCGCTTCCTAACATGCCAACCAGTACAAAAGAGTGAGTGTGGCCTCGTCCCTGCAAGCTTGGTTGCATGGAAAGTCATTGTGATGGGCTTGGCATATCAGTCAATCTTTGTGTCGTGACGTAAATGTCCCTTGCATGGTTTAGGTGTTATCATGTCAAGTGGTGCTGGTGTGGCCATGCTCGATGTATCTACATGCCCAACGGTTCTTGAGGGTTTTGTTAATTTTCTATTAAATAGATTTTCATCGTCCATTTCTAAGACGAACAGCGGAGATCTTTATATAACTTTATAATAAAATAATATTTAAAAGGGTTGAAAATACTTATTCAAAGAAAAATGGTTGGAAATACAAAAATGCTCTTCTACATATTAAGTTGGACCAACTTTGATTAACTGATAGATGAGGTCATTATCATTTAATAATAGAATTGTATTCAGTTGTAAAAAAGTAAATATAAGGGAGGTTGAGTGTAATTTTCTCTTTATATATATATATAAAATTATTGAAAGGGTATTGACGTAAATGTATTTATTTTCGGATATATATTTTAAAACTATTACGATAATTCGGGGTTTGTTTACAAATAATCTGATTAAAAAAACAATAAACTACTTAACACTCATGTTCAATTTCAATATATATATAAAAAAAACATTATTCAATTGTCATTAAAATTCGGTATTATTCAGTCATAAGATTATAAAACAAACACAACCTTAATCATAGAATTTGAGCCTATATAGTTATGTAACCCCGCCTAAATTAAAATAGTACAGGATCATGTCAAAATTAAAATAAAATAAAAAATCAAAATACTACATGTGAGTCATCATTTTAATCATCAAAGTAATCCACAATTACATTATAATCATTTCTTCGTTATAGGATTCACATTCACCGATTCAATAAGCGTGTAGGCATTAACCAGTAACCAGATCATGTTAACTTGTCCAACTCCTGACATAAAGAGTAATAAAATCAAAATCAAGATTCAACAAACTTTCATTACATTCTATGTCTTAAAAGCATAGAATATTTAAATTATTTAAACTCTTTAAATCAAAGCATAATTACTGCTTCAAGGTGCGAGTTAAAAGTTTAGCACCAATCTATAGAAGTGTTTTTTAGCACTTAAGGATATATAATGAAAGAATTTAAGCTATCAAAACCATCTAGTATGCACATCACCTTTAGTACACTGATCGTAGTGCACCTCACCTTTCAAGTTAGCGGTGGAGAATTCGAATCTCACCGTACCTATTTTACAAGCATGTGTTTGAAACTGACCTAAAAATTTTATGCAGCGAAGGGAAGTAATTTATTATGAAAGGTACACCAGGGATAAACCCAAAATCCACAAAACTTAGGTTTAAAGCTGATTCTGCTAACACTATCATACATTTTGCAATCTACCCTCATCTGTACAATCCTCTACTTTTCAAGTACACCAATCAGAAACACTAAATCATAAAAAGAAAAAAAGACCTTATATAATAGGGGGATGAACCCAAAAGAAAAGAAATTTGAGGTGATGACAAGCCGTAAATAGCATCATTAGCATCCATGCCGATTCACTTTGTCCTGCATTTAAGATGAACACTGGCCTGTTCATGGGGGCTCCCGAGTTGGGAAATTCACTTTTCCCCCCCTTAAGACATCTTCGTAGGAGAATGAGAAAGATGGATAAATGAGTTACTATGATTCAAGCCTTCTGAAATGTACGAGAAGAAACCCCGTGTAGAAGTCTGACAAATCCCAAGAAACTAAGTTTCCCATCTGAATGCCTTATCCAATCTTGGAGAACGACGTGAACAGGTACTGATGGGCTAAGTCCAAGCTCCTAATAAAAGCAAATTTATCACAAGTTAGTATTATGCTATTCGTTAGGGGATACAACATGCTGGTAAAGAAACCAATTTTGCTTTAAGGCTCTTTCTGAACTCGTAGAATGAAGAATTTCAGAATATCAAGGATTGAAATGACTAGGAACTGTTCTAAGCACTTATAATTCATTCTTCTGTGATATAATTTAGTTCAAGAGATTAGTTCAAGAGATTGGATCTCTTGAACTAAATTATATCACAGAAGAATGAAATTATAAGTGCTTAGAACAGTTCCTAGTCATAACAGCATGAATTTGTTTGGCACAAATATTCTTCTAATAGTGGAGACCATTATAGTGATCATCACTATTCACCCAGTTCTGTGCCATTATGTCATGAAGGTTAGTTTCTTTATTTTTCAAGTCTCAGGCTCCAAACAGGAGATTTGACTACCTATATACATATATAGCTTAGATATACTATAAATGCAAATGAGAGAGAGAGAGAGAGAGAGAGAGAGAGAGAGAACGGGCATACTGAGGCAAGTTCCTCAATCATAATGGGTCTATTGCCGTCCTTTTCAAACAACTCATAAGCATGCCTTGCATGTTGCTCCCAAGTGTCCATTCCTTCCAGCTGATGCACACTTATGGCAGCAGCACAAAATTCTTCAAAATCTAGTTTTCTATATTGAAGAGAACCGATCTGTATCACACAAGACTTGACATCAGCAATTTTCTTACCAATTTTAACCGTCTTATAATAGACCATTTGAAACTAATTATTGCCAAAATAGACAAATTGGCTTCTATGAATGTTTACCATGTTGACATAGTCTAGAACCCGTGAGTCCTTTATGGCATCTGTGGAGTTCTTCACTACCGCCTGCAAAGTGGTAACACTATTTATATTGTATCAAGAAAAAATAAATTATTTGAAAAGACGAGTATAAAAAGAAGCTGACCGTTTTATAGTTCTGCATAGAAATGAATCCGTTTTTGTTTGGCCCCAGCAATGTAAATTGTTCCCGTAGATAAGCTAGCTGAGGCACTGTTAATGTCTTTGCAAGAGCCTGTCACCATGGCATAACTTTACCGTTTATTCATTGCTCTAAGATTTAAATACAAAATGTTACATCAAAGATGTCAGCAAATCTGAAGAAATTCAGACAATTTGGCAGTTCAATGACAATTCATGGCTCCACAGTAATTTTCCCTACTCCATGAGAATTATAGTTTCTCTTTATTTTAGATGATCTAAATAGCTTATAGTAAAAATAGGTCAGCCCCAATTAAAGTTTGTGAAAATCCAATCCCTAGTGTTTTTTAACCGTGTCAATGAAGATGCTAGACCTGACATTTTCATGAAACTTTTCCCACATGTAAAAGTGCCAGGTGAGTTGGGAAAGCTTGGATCCAATGAATTCTCTGAAATTTACTTATATAAAATCAAATTCTAAACCTTCCTCCATCTCGTTATCTTACGCATTTCCCTAACTGCTTACCAACTCAAATATCAATTATATTCTATGCCTCCAATTTTGGATGATTTAATTTGCATATATCGCAAAGATTGGCAATCTTGATTTAGGTTATGGGTTTGCTAACGATAAATGAATTTTACAAACAAACTAAATAAGTATATAATTGGAAAAAATAATTAATCAGGCATTAATGAAAAAACTAAAATAATCAACTCATGATCATACCTAACAGACTTTTTAGGAGTCATATTTATTGCATACCAAAGGAAACATTATAACACAGCTTAACAACGGCTACGTAATCATACTCACCCCTAGAGCCGATTTTCGTAGAGAAGATGAGCATATATAAGCTTTTACAAGCTTGTATACTATCATATCTGAAGGTATCTTCACATCATGATAATTGGCCAGCCAGGGATGACCTAAGCACAATAAAAGGTAGCAACGATCAATTTCCAGAATATTTTTTGTTGAACAAGAATATGAATAACTATGAACTTATAATGGTTCAGTCAGGTGGAGCAGTGATACTTAAGACACCTCCCCAGTCCCTCAACTATTAGATTCAGTTGCATACTGATAGGTCCACAAGAGATATAAAAATCAAAGCGGTGACCGTCAAAGAAATTGTTCATGGATAACCAATGTCAATGTATAGGGCCTGATTAAATTGGTGACTTACTCAGAGCCTGAGCAGCAGTTAGTCTCTTACGGTAGTCCTTGTTCAACAATCTCTTCACAAAATCAATTGCCTCGGGGGATAAAGAAGGCCAAGGGGCTTCATCAAAGCTTGGATCTGCTTTAAGGACAGCTCGAAAGATGCCAGATTCTGTACGAGCCCAAAAAGGTCGACTTCCACATAGAAGAATATAAGCAATGACCCCTATACTCCACATATCAGCTTCAGTCCCATATGATCTATGCAAAACTTCAGGGGCAACATAATATGCACTCCCTACGATGTCATTCAGCCTCTCATCTGCAAGTTATTTGAATAGTCAAGCACCAATGAACATATTAACATAAAACAGAGAGAGAAGCCTCAGTTAGTAGTTCTGACCTGGCTTTACATAGTCAGATAGCCCAAAATCAATGGCCTTCAATGGTGAATTATCTTCCTTAGTAGTAAAAAGAAAATTCTGAAACAGAAAATAACACAACAGAATAAGAAAAGGAGAAATGCCATCGGAGAAGATACATAAGCTGAGAACAGGAAAGAAAGTGAAAATTAGAACTATAAATAACTAGATGGAATGGACGGTTATTCAGTGCATCCAGCCACTGATCAAGAAAACAAAGTAGATAGACTACGATGGAACACAAGCACAGTCTAAGACATACATAGACAAATTTAAGACAGAAAGCACTGGCCATGCCAAGGGACATGAACTCCAGATTATAATATTCTTAGCTTTATGTTCAATGCTTGTTTTGTTTAACTTGAAAAATAATTATGATAAATGTGGTTCGCATTTTATGCTCTAGTTTGTATACTTTGTTGTCAAAATGATACAGAATGCAATATGATCATACAATTTGAACCCTGGATTAGTAAAAGATATAAAATGATGATATTGATGAGTTATTTACCTCTGGCTTCAGATCACGGTGAACTACACCTTGGAAATGACAAAAAGCTACCACATTTAAAATCTGAACCATAACAGCTTTTGCATCTTCTTCTGAATATTTTCCACCCCTTGAGAAATTTGATGGAAAGCCAGTTAGAAGACACCAAACAGGCCAAGGGTTTACAATTAAGATAAATGTAGGTACAAGCAAGGGTACCTTGAAAGTATTCTATCTAATAGTTCGCCGCCTTTGCACAACCTGGAAACATCAAATACAAATAAGGGTAGGCTCCAGAAGTTAAAACCAATTAAACATCTAATGGATAGAAGAAAAGGAAAGAATGAACAAGAAGATAAACTCATAATCAGCATGAGCTACTAGAAAAACCCTGATTTGTTCCCAAGAATATTTTAAACCCAGAGGTCAAGTATTCTGACCAGGCATAGGCCATTCGGCCGGCTAACTTAACTTCCACAGAGGCACTGTATAGACTAATTATTTAACTGACTGACCATGTCAAGTCAAATTCATTGTTGTAACTCTATGAAATTAACATCAGAATCCAGGTTAGCCAAAATATAAAGGGCATCGAAATTGCAATGATGTCAACGTGATGAAACACAGTAAATCCAGTATGAATTCTTGACATTGCTTGCATCTACACACACATGCCATGTGTTAATACTTTGGCATTTATCCCAAGGAACCAAAATAAAACAGAAGATGTCAGTCCAAATCCTTGTCACAATCACGAACCATTAACATATAAATTATAATAACTACTAATGTAACACAACAAGATCTTTATTAAAAAAACAATGAAGGGATTTAAACTTACTCCATTACTACATAAACATTGTCTTCATCTTCATAAGCATCATAGAACTGCACTAGGTTTTTATGCCCTGTCAACGCCCGCAATATCTTAACTTCTCGTCTTACATCCTCTATGGCAATTGCTGTGGTCATCTGCCAAAAAATTAACATATCGTAAATTGATTCCCGAAGTAGGAAAACACTAACTATGCCAAATGGCGAGTCTTATACTAATACGCCAATGATCTGAAAGGAAAATGGCTCCTCCAAAGGTCATTTTCTTGAGAAATAATTATATTAGCAATATGGAGAACATAACAAATCTATAACGAGTCTTGTACTAATACTCCAATGATCCGAAAGGAAAATGGCTCCTTCAAAGGTCATTTTCTTGAGAAATAATTATATTAGCAATATGGAGAACATAAAAAATCTATAATCCCATCGTAATTTACTTCTACTTGATTTCACAATGTATAGAACTCATTAAAATGCACTGATGCAGCATTGTAAAATAAAAATTATGAAAGTTTCAAATTAGAACAAAATACTCATAACATGCAAGTTAACAATAATATCGGAGATAATATTCAATACCCCTCTATAGAGCACACCCATATCCTTCCCAACAAATCAAACTGTTAGCAAAACAAGTTAAATTAAAACAATTGCACAAGTAGTTCACTCTTTAGATATGCTATAAATTGGGGAAAGGAAATATTCTTCAAATTGACAAAATATAACAAAATATAAACAAAGTAACATATGTTATAGCAAGAAATAAGAATGATTACCTTAGACTTGGGAATAACTTTGACAGCGACATCTTGGCCTTTGGAAGAGCCTTTCTTGGCCTTAGCAGAGCAAGTGTAACCAAAATGACCACGACCCACTTCCTCACCAAGCTCATAATGAGCCAAAAACTGCTTAGAAAACCCAAAATTCTTGTCCAAAGCAATGTCACTCTCATTTCCTTCAGGAATTGAGGCCTCATTGGGCTTGACAGAACCATGCCTTCTCGCAAGCAATGCGCGGATATGCTTGGCAGGTGAAGGCGGAGGAAACGGACGCTTGAATATGCGCAAAGGTGTTGAATTCAAGCTGGGTATAGCTGGTGAGTTCTTGAACAGACTTGGTAGTGGACTTGGGCTGTAAAATGGGAAAGCTGAGGATTTCTTGGGTTGTGAATTCGGTGGTGGCTCGTCCTCAAAAGCAATGAGATGGGTTTTGTGGTGATGGCTTGTGTTGATTTTGATTGGGTTTTCCATGACAGAGTCCCATGACAGTGAGACTTAAAGAAGAAAAAAGAATTCAAGAATCCTCCTCACAAAAAGCTTAACCAACTATAAACAGTTGGATTTGAAGTTGCAGAAATAGGATCACCAAAAACCCAGAAAGAGTTTACCACTGTAAAAAATTTCCCAGAAGATCAAATTCAAAGAGAAAAGAGAAAGAAACCCAGGAAGAAAATATAATAAAACCAACAACAACAAGAAGAAAAGCAATTCAACTTTACTGATCAAAGAAACAATGCAAGAAAGAAAGAAAGAAAGAAAGAAAAACCCAAGAACAAAAATATAATAGTAATAAAAATAAAAATAAAGAAGAAGAAAAAACTGGGGAAGCAAAGAGAAGAGAGAAGCAGCAAGGAAATTTACAGTAAGAAGGAATGAATTATGAATAGAGTGAGTGAGAGGCAAAAGAACAGGAGAAGAAAAAGGAAAGGTAAAGATGCTTAGCAGAGGCAACAAGAAAAAGAAAGAAAATATGAAGAAAAAAAAAATGAAAAAAAAAATTGAAAAAAGAAAAGAAAAGAAAAGAATGAATGGTGGTTTGTTTATTTGTGCTTTTTGTAAGCTTTATTGTGAATGGGTAAATGTGGGAGTGGAAATATCAAGTTTTGGGGGGTTTGAATGTTTGATTGATCTACTCTCTACTCTCTACTCTCTACTCTCTAATTATTAATGGAAGAAGAAGAAGTGGGGTTGTGTTTTGGATCCTTCCAGCCTGTCTTTTTTTGATTTCACTATTTCTCTCATACACCTTACAATCTTACATTGCATTCATTATATACAATTGAATTGAGAATTTAATTTGGATGATGAATTGCAGCTGTATCTCAACTTTCTAACTCACCCACCACTATTCTCTTTGAGCCTTTGACTTGCTTTTTTCTGCCTTTGAATGCCTTTGTCTTCTTTTTCTTTTTCTTTTTTATTTTTCATCTTATATATATATATATATATATATAACTCAAAAATTATAATGTTAGTTTCTTGATCAAAGAGAGATTAATGAGTAATAGGTTTTAAATACAAGTTCTGTCAAGATCCAACAATGTATAAATCAAAATATTTACTTACATAATAACATATGATGTAAAGAGAACTTTTTTACTGATATTGAAAGAGGTGTATTACCTGTATGTGTTAAGAGGTGATGTAAGAAAAGTTAGTGATAATTTTTAAAAATTATGTTATTATTTTCAACTTTGAATTAAAAAAAATGATAATGATCCTCACAAAGCAGAATAAAAGGCATTTCTTTTTGTTTTTAAGCTTTGGTTTAAATTTTGAAATCATCTTGTTTAAACAACTTTTAAGAAATATACTTATTTATAAAAAGAAAAAGAAAAAGAAAAACTGTATATATTTTTGGAACTCATATAAAAATACTTTATAATAATTTGTGTATATTTGAATGATGAAAATGTCATTGCGACACACAAATTACGATCATTTGACTATAATTATAATTAATTGGTATTATCGTTATCACGTGATAGTACTGCTATATCGAAAGTGGTCCATGCATGATTTCTTTGATCAAATCTCCTCGATCCATACCAGCTATAGCTAATTCATTTTCAGTTTCATCATAATCATCATCATTTTCAACAATCCTTTTTATGTATTTATTGTCTACATTTCTTAATTAAACAATTCAATCTCTGGTAAGACTTTTGCCAACCTAACATCGTTGAAAATTATACAATTCACACTCGAAGATTTCCCCAGTATTGATCCTTTTTTTTCTTCGAATTGCATCACTCTAGTATTGCCACGAATCAAATATGAAATATTGTTAGGAACGTCATTTACAACTAAGTCATATCAGACAATGATATGTTTTGAAAAAAAATAATACTGTAACTCTTTTTTGTTTGGGTAGTATTTTGCTATTTTATGATCTCTAATGGGAAATTAGTGTAGAGTGCTGTAACCTTAAATTGTAGGGCATGTGCCCTTTATGTGTGTAGGGTTTTTTACACAACAGTAGGTGCATCTACTTTCATTATCCCAAAATAAAAAGGATTTGGTCCTGTGCTGTGACATTGGGGAACTCTTTATTCTTTTCATTAATCAACACTCTCTTCTTTTATTAAACTCTATTTCACCCCTCACCAATTCGACTTCCATTATTATCACCTGAAAATATATATATTTCCTTTCGGTTATGGAACACTTCATAAAGTCTCGTGTAATAGTGTTCGCTTATGTGGGTAGGTGACCTATATATGTTTGCTGTGATTGATTAACTGTAGTATGTGTTTGTTTATGTTCACAATTCATACTATAGTGGATATCTAATGGATAAGATTGCATTTGTATTAATCATATGAACATTTTCTTAACAAATGGAATACAATAAAAAGAGTTAGGGATCGTTTATTTATTTTTTTATCTGAAGACTGAACAATTCTAAATTTTTATGAAAACTGAATAAGGACCGAAATCTAAACTTGAATGACACTTTTTTTCCTTACATATGAATGTACCGTCAACATGTTTGTTTGTTTTTTTTATGTAAATAAAATTATCTGAAAATAAATAATTTTATATTTATATCCATGTTAATTAAAAGAAGTAATTTAACCTGCACCATTATTTATAAGATTTTGTATGTTTTTCGGCAAGCAAAATTCAATTTAACAAAGCAAAAAAATTCTTCAAAGAATATAATTTTGCATATCCTGCAAACAAAGTTCAAGTTCAATTTATTATCAAAAAAGAAGAAGTTCAAGTTAAAAAAGAAAAAAAAAATCAAGTTATTTTACATGTTGTCAACGTTTCCGGTGTATATAATTGAGGAAAACATTTTTTGTTTTTTAGTTTCCTATATCATATTCACCGGAAACCAAATAAAAAAAGGTTGTTGATTTTTTTTAAAATAGGTTTCTGAATTATATGCATCGGTTTTTATAAAAAGTGATTGGTGGTTTTTTTTCCTTCTAAACGCCGTTTAAAATAAAAAATATATTAAAAGAAAGAATTCTACATAATATTAAATTAAGATAAATTTAGAAATATATCTTTTTAATAATCTAGTGATTTGGAATTAAGTTAAAAGTCATGATTTTTTTACTTTTATTTTTAAATTATTTGACTATTTAAAAAAAAACAACTTAAGTTTAAGCGGAAAAAGCATACCACCCCTTAATTTTGTTCAATAGCTACAAGCCTACAACTGCTTGAACCCAATTATTTTTGTTCAATCTATTCAATAAAATTTATGATTGTTTAGATTTTTTTAGACACACTTATTAATTAAGAATGAAAATGAATTTCATTGAAAAGAAAAATGATTTCACAGTTATTGGATATATATATATATATATATATATATATATATATATAGAATAATTAGATGTTAGAAGTTACAAATCAAAACTAAACGTCCCTTGCAAGCTTGGTATTGCAAGTGAGGTGATGATTTTGTTTGACTGACATGTAAATATATAGTATATACACAATAACTCTGACATAATTTAACTATTCATATATAAATGCAATATGATCTATTAAAAATAAACATTAGGTATTCTAACTCTATATCTTGTACATCACAATTTACGATGTGTCAACCAGAATATAAAAGCCTATGACATTATAAGTTGATATACAAATTGGGAGATGAGTTGAAACATTTAGCATTATTTATTTATTTTAGTGAATATCTATTTGGACCTATTAAAATCAAACACTATAAGTACGATCCGAATATCTATTTCTATAATTAGAAGAAGTCAGTTTCCAACTTTGGAAGAGGTTTTTCCACACTTATTACGGTTTTATAGCTAGTAAATGACAATACAATATATACAAGGTGTCAATGTTTGAATCTAGTTGATGAGCATTAATTGTGATCGTGAAGTAATCGACCATCTAGACAAGACATTTAAAAATTTCGAATTATTTTTGATGGGTGGACATTCGGGCATAATGCATGGTATACGTGGTATAGGTGGCAATGCACAGGGAATTATGAAACTTGGATGAGGTTGGCACTATTATATGATATAATAACATCATTTATAAAGTACACTCTTCCTAAGCCAACTCATTGGAAGAAGAAACTTTAAATACAAACAAATGCAAATTTTCACTAAAATAATCTAGTTGGATTATATATTTATATGTGGATATAATAGGCTTCCTTTCTTATTCATTGTTGCTTAAAATAACATTCAAATAAGTTTTTGAGTTGTAAACAATTTGTCACTAATACCATTTTTATTTATTTTTTGCCATAAAAATATGGTGGGGAAGAATTTCAACAATTTCTACAATAACATTAAAGTTCTCATTTCATGCAACATCAAAGTTGTTTGTTATATGTCAATTATATATACCATTAATACTAACTTTAATTTGTTAGCTAAAGTTCTCAACTACTTAGACATGTACTTCAAAAATGTTCCTTTTTGTATCTTAACATCATCAATAATTGATGCCTTACTTGTATGATGAATAATCCCTTTACTTTCTTTTTAAAGGCAAACAAATTCGATCACTTGTCTTTTTAAAGGTGGAAGGGAGGAAAATAAGTGAAATATGAGAAAATTTTGCCTCTTTTATTTTTCTTTTTTATTCTATCACACTCTTTTTTTTTAGACAATTACTAGATATATGAATTGTGTTTATTGTATCAATTAAGCAATGAGATAATTCAATTTTTTATTTGTATGACAACTTTATACTTGATTTTGATAATGAAAAATATTGATATCTAACATTAATTGATTTAAGTAAAATTTCAATCATATTAGAGATCGATAAGCAAAACATACATCATGCAAGACTTTAATTTCTTAAAGAAATTAATTGAAGTGTATGAAGGGCTAAAGAAACAAGGATTAACAAGTTACCTCAGTCAAATGGAGAAGTTTTTTTAGATTAAGATTATGTTTTGAATGTAATTGATCAGTGTGCAATATTTGTTTAGACTTGCTCGAAATTTTAATCATCCTCAACTAAGTAAAACCATCATGAACTTAGATATATGAAATTATTTGAATAACTTTCAATTCCTCACACAGTACAATGTTGGTGATAACTTACACCAATCCTTACCAAGTGATCCCCACATATGAATTTCCAATGTTTCTCTAACACTCAAATACAAGAGAAATGATTAAAGATTACTATTCATGAGGACCTTTGATAGGAAAAGAGATTCAAGGTAACAGGAATTTGGTGGAATGAATGGAGGCAAGTGTTGGCCGAAACACTATAAATTCATGAGTTTGATTTTCTCTCACTTATATATTTATATTATGCAATTAATTACTATAATAGTTTATATTTATATTTTCATAAACATTTTAAAATTGCATTTGTGTTTACGATTTGTTTTGAAACCTAATTCACTCATCTTGAATTGTTCCATAATACAATAACATAGTTGGTAAAATCAATCGTTTTGATCATTCTCATACAAATCTATCAAAATTAGTTGGTTTCAATATCAATATAATTAAACATAAATCTATATATAACAAGACTAATTTGATTGACTAGATTGATGAATCAAATTATTACATTATGAAAGACCCTATTATCTAACCGTGGAAATGAGGGTATATAACACTCTTTTTTTTATTGACTTTTAAAAAGTAACACTAGTTTAATAACTTAAATTTAAATAGCGCCAAAATAAGTTATTTTTAAAAATACCTTTACTTTACTTATTTTATATTATTTTAAACTTTTGTTTTTTAACTTAACTTTTCTCTTTTCTCCTTTCTCTTACTTTATTCAACTTGTCTGAAACGAATTCTCTAAAATAATACTTCTCTCTTCAACCTCGTCAACTCTTGGCTACTGAAAATTATTCCGAGACGTATTTCCATGAGTCCAAGATTTATTTTGTATTTTCGAGATTTATTTAGGTATTTTAGATATTTATTTAGGTATTTACGAGACTTATTTTATATTTTTAAGACTTATTTGTGTATTGTCGAGACTTATTTTATATTTCCGAGACGTATTTGGGTATTTTCGATACTTATTTTATATTTCTGAGATTTATTTTGTAATTTTCGAGACTTATTGGGTATGTTTGTAAATTCCGAGATTTATTGGACAAAATAAATTTTCCAAATTTTTTTCATCTTCTTCATCGACAAAAAAAAAAATTCAAAACTGTGAACTGGTTACTATGTGGGGTATTTTTGGAAAAAACTTATTTTAGGTGCTAGTTAAACTTAACTTATTTAATGAGTGATAGTCTTAAAACTCATCCTGTAAAGAGTGCTATAAAAATTTCGAACCCATCTAAAATATTCACTTTAAATTAGATTCAATTGTAAATCATTATTGAACTGAGTTAGATTCAAAACTAGGGATGGCATTTTCCTCTGATTTCCCTAACATCTCCAAATTCCAATCCCTATTTGGGGGAAAAAAATCATCCTCAAATGGGATAGGGATGAATTTTATCCCCAAATGAAAATGGGGATAGGAATGGGGATAGGTCCCTCTATCCTCATTTTCCCCATTTCCTCCAAAACCTTTTTTTTTAGTAATAATCATTCATTTTCAATGTTTTCCTTTTTTAACTATAGTTATAATACTTCTTTAACTTTAACTCTTAAATTTATTTGAATTTTTAATATGTAATATATTTTTTATTTGAATATGTAAGTTTTAGTAATTATTTTTAGTCAAGCATAGCTAAATGACGAAAACGGAGAAAAAAAAAGAGAATTGGGGATTGGGGATTGAGGGGAATGGGAGGATTGAGATACCTCCCCAAACTCCCCCATCATCATTTCCCCAATTGCCATCCTTATTCAAAACTCAATATAAACCAATGAAATATTAAATGAAATTGGTAATTCCTTCTTTATGACTCCAAAGATCACATCCCTAAATAATATGGAAACCTTTTTTATGCTTTCATCTTTCCCATATAGACAACGAAAGGAAAACCATAAAAGTTAAAAATACATTGTAAATGGATATTATTTTATCACTACCAATAATCAATTAACAAAAATATGTTATGAGCTTTCTTGAATGCTGATTTTACCCAAAACCCAAAGTAATCTTGATTTCATTTGAAATGCAAACCATCGTTCATATATATATTTGGAGATGTTTATTCTATGTGACACCCCACCCACCTTGAGTATAAACAAATGATATGCCACCTCTTTCTTAATGAGAAAGAGCCTTTAATTAGGACCTACTTCCATACCCAATTGATGACCATTGAACAACTCATCTCTTAAACCACTAACTGCTTTTCTTATACAAATAAATTCCGATTAAAGAGTCGTCAATAAAAGGCAAGATAAAGTTGATCCAATGGTATTCCCCTCACATATATACTATAAAGTTGTAGGTTCGAATCTCATCTCTTTCTAAATCCTGAATTATTGTAATATTTAAAAAATAAAATCATCAACCAAAGTTCTAATCCTATGAGATTTTCATTTACAAAAAGAGTTCTTAAATTTCTATCACTTATTGGTACTTAATTATTTTATGTGTACCAATTTAATAACTTGATTTTTTAATAGTATTGAAAATGTGTTTGTGACAAAACCCCATAAAATTCAATTATTAAATCGTACGTTTGTTTTCTTCAAAAAAAAAAATTTATATGATTTTTTTCTTCGCACGTGGTTTTTTCAAACCTTTGATCGAGACTTAATTTTTCTTTGTTCAAAACTTATCAAGTCTCGCGTTTTGTTTTCATGCATTTGATCTTTTAAGTTAAAGGCATTTTGATCGACTTTATTACTTAATGCTATTAAAACTCAATTTTGATTCAATTTCATCTTTTGGCTAAAATCTACCCATTTCTATCAAATTGAAATTTACATAAATGTCTAAGAATCAACTCAAACAAAAGAATCAACCCAAAGTCCCAAACCCTTAAAAAAATCATTTTTTTTTAAAAGCAAAATGAATGCATGAATTGAAACACTTAGAAATTATACCCAACAACCTCTCTAACTCGGATTCGGTTGGAACATATAAAGAAGGGTAGGAAGGTAAACGAGAATAAATTCTTATTAGTAAAGTTAAAAAAAAAAGTGTTGAATATGGCATCAGAACAAAATCATTTCAAATGGGAAAAGTATGATTATTGGTTTTACAATAACTTTTATATATGTTTGTGATGTTATTACAATATTACATATATACTGTATATTTTTAGTGGTCCTTCTTCTTGCAGATCATGATCTTTTCTTTTCAGTACTTATAATTTGTTTGTAAAGTATGCACATCGATATGCCATATTAATCAAATAATTCGGAATCATTTCGTTGAAACTAAATTTAATAATCATAGTTATGTCTAGCCTTTTTAAAAGAATAATAATTAATAATAAAAAAGAGTAATAATTTTCATATATACTGAAATGGGCACCATTGTTTGTGATCATTTCAGTTTCAGGAATTGATGGTCAAATTGCATTATTCTTTCTTATTAATTTTTTTTTGGATGTTTAGGAAAATTTGGATTGCTAAAAGTTGAATAAATCATAAATTATTGTAATATTTTATAAATATGTGTGTTATTGGACAAACGTTAAAGAAATGCCTTTTTATATAATACAAATCATAGATATTGTCAAAATTCACAATAATTTATTATGACAATATTATATATATATATATATATATATATATATGGAGTCATTTGTTGATTTGATATTCCCAATACTTTGCCTGAATCCCTCCACCCCACCCAAACCAAACTCATGCCCCCTTTCCCTTCTGCATTTTCTTTCTTTCTTTTATATTTTTTTCCATCCCAAAAAACCTTTTATTTTTTAATCTTATTATCTCATCCGAATTTTCAATCAAGTACATATACCGAAACAATGTCAGGCTATCCACAAATTTATCTAAAATATTTGTTTAAATAATGTGTTAAATTGATTTGTAGCAAACATATAAACATAGGATGATGTATTGATTATGTGATGATTACAAATCAATTTAACACACCATTTGAGTAAATTGAGTAAATTTTAGACCGTATAGCATCACCCTTTATACATAGAGGTATTTTCTTTGCCTAGTGGCTCAGCTTTAAAAATAATAAAAAGATAAATGTAGTGCAAATCAATGAAGCATGATCATAAATTGATTATAAATAAATGTTAAATAATGGCTTTGGAAGCAACTGTGGAAGTGGGAAAAGCTAGTACTTGGTAGTTTATGGTGAGTTTAATCTTTAATTGTTAGTTTGGTACTCAAAGACAAGAAATACATATATAATGACAAATTTCTTGGAAGCAAAAACTTGTACAACAAAACAACATAATATAAGAAATGATGTATATTGGATTTGGTAAGCATCTTGAGGGCCACAAAGTATGAGAAAAAGATAATATAATGCCCCTAAAAAAAGGGAAAATAAAAATAAAAATAAAAAAGTAGAAGAATTGATGCCCCCTCTTCCCTTTAGTCCAGAGTGGATCTTTCTTTCTGCAAAGAAAATTCTTATTCCTTTGATCAATAAATATTTAAAGTTTGTGTATTTATATATTCGATTCGTTTCTTCTTTCTACTGCAGAGAGAGAAAGAGAGTTGATGCATGTAAATTATTAAATAAAATAAAATAAATTGCATGTGAAGATATATGGAAGAACATGGGGTACAGATGTTTCCAAGGGAAGAAGAAGAAGACAGAATTAGTGATTTTGGTCAAATGTTTGTTAAAACTTAAAACCAAATTTGATAATTAATCAATGAGAATCCAATGGCAATAACACCACCGCTAATCACTCTTGGAAAGTTGTTTTTTGGGCACTGTAATGCCTTGAGATGCATCCCCACAAACTCTCTCACTTTCTCTCTCAAAACCTAGTTTCTCCAAACTCTAATATTATTATTAGTAAATTTTTTTAGTTTTTTTTTTGTGTGGACACTAATATATATACCTTGAGAAATGTTATTATTCTTGTGAGTAATGATAATAAAACTGTAGTAGTCCCACTTTATCTTGATTATGATATTTGGTAGGTGACCCACCTTGGCCTGTTTTTCTCTCTGTTTGTGAAAATGTCGTGAGAGAGAGAGAGAGAGAGGCATCTGGAGGAATTTGATGATGAGAATGATGAGAAATGAGGGTGAGGAAGCAAAAGTGGACACATATGTACGTGTTGGATACTTGGATGAGCAGGTGGAGCTGGTTGATTCTCTGACTATTCCTTTGCCTTGTTGGAGTTTCATAGGGATTATATCAGATTCTCTGCCAAAAATATGCAAACTTTGTTTAGGATTTTATAATATTTGCTTTGTTTAGGATTGATTTTATAATATTTGCTTTACATTTAATAACAACATGTTTGTTTGTGGGAAGCAACTCAACTGCCAAGCCCAGGCCCTAATTCAAACCCCCAAATCATGTTCAAATTTCAATACATTCTCTTTAATTGGATTATCTTCTGTTTTTTCTCTAGTGGGCCAGTAACTCAACATATTGTTACCCTTTTAATTTAAAAATTACACTATATGAACTTTTAAAAAGACTATTAACAATATTACTCAACGGATGAAGTTGAGATTGGCCAGACAGTAAACCATGTGTACGAATATGGATGTGATAATATGGGCTGCTTTTGCCGAAAAATAAGATGGTGTGGGTGGTTTGGAGTTCGGAAAAGTTTGAATATCAGGGTTTAATAAAGAGGTGTGATATTGGCACCCCTCAAAAATTGATGTATACACCCCTTTCGTAAGCAAACCCTTAAGATATTTTAAAAATCTATGAATTTGTAAATAAGCCCCGCTTAAATAAATCTCACTTAATGGCAAAAATACCTTTTAATTGTATTATATATTTTATTGTATTATTTTATATCCTTTTATTCAAATAAATAATTTCTCTTTTTAGTACAAAAAAATTGTTGTCACTAGAAACCTAGAAACCAAGAAACCCTAGATCATGAATCGCAACAATGATCAAAAGATCTAATAATTAGATAATAAAAATAATAAAAATTCAAAACCCATAAACCATAACAGAAAAATCAAAAATAAAAACAAAACTAAAGTGGGTTCTCTCCGGTCAAGAGAGAGATGATGAGGAAGAAGTTTTATGGTTATATTTTAAAAATCACTAATTTTGTTCTTGTAATAAAAATAACAAAAATTAATCTAAAAATTACTTTTATACAACAAAGTTTGTTCGATGATTTTGATTCATTCTCCAATCAATTTGTATTTAAAATAGAAGTTAGGTTTTGAAAAAATATAATGGTTTTTATTATATATGTGAATATCAAATTGGAAATTTCTTTTTTTTTTTCCTAATTTACAAAGGATTAATATAAACCAATTAGTAATTACTGGGGGTGTAGTTACAAACTATTTAATCTAGTTTTGTTCAAGGGTAATATTGGATTTTCAAAAAAAATACTAATTTGAAGTGTATATTCAGTTTTTGAGGGTCTTTGATAAATTTGATTTGAGGACGTTGGCCCAACTGTAACTGAGAATAGGGTTTGGTATCATTGTAGGCCCGTTTTTGTGGAACCATTAAACAGACGAATTTTGTACAGTTTCTCCACTGAAGCCCAACTGATTAGAGAAGTGGGGCCCATAATAAATCTGAAACATAGTGAGTAGTGACAGTCATTTTACAAAATCCTCTCTCAAAGTGACGCCAATGACCAATTGCCATACACCCCCCTCTCATAGTTTTTGAGTTTCCCCAACAAATGTTTAGAACTAGAAATTCTTCGATTTCTTCCGGACGCAGATGCGCCGGTTGTGGGCGAGGCAGGGGGTGAGCTGTTGCAGTTAATCTGACATGGGCTACATGATCCCCCCGTAGTTTCCCGAATAAATTAAGAAAAAGACCTTATTCCTCTATGCCAACACGTCCCAAGTGTGATTTCGTTTGCGTAAAGCCCGCGGTAGCAACCTAGGGAAAGTATTATTGAGTTGGTTATTAGTGCTATAGTTATTAGTTTATACTCTACCCCAGTCCGTTTTATTGAAAAAAATACGCAATTTATACATTTATAGGATTAAACAAACCTGACCACCGGCCCATTTCAAATTACACCCTCCAAAAATGCTCTCCTCTCCTCTCTCTCATATAATCTAAAGTTCTTTCACGTTTCATTTTATTTTTTATTCACGATATATTGTATATTTTCTTTCCGGTCTATGTATAGTAGCAAAATTCGGATAAAAAAATATGGGTCAAACGTTCATGTTAAAATGCAAGTTGGCCGGGTAAACCCGAATGTTTTGCGGGTCTGATTCCAACCTGTAGTTGGTGCACATTTAGCGGGTTTGGGGCCATTCGAAACCCAATAAGTTAACATGAATGTTTATTATGATATGCACATTGTATATTATGATCGATTTAAAATATAAAATATGAATTTAATATAATTTTTTTAGAATATGCACTTTCGGTCCATCCCAATAAGTTAACTAAAATTGTTAACTCAAAAAAAAAAATCTCTATAAATTATGTTTGTTAACGTAACTGTCCATTAAAGCATCTCCGGTGCTTTTATGAATTTGGAGAAAACTGAATACCGCATATGATAGTTAGATAATAAGGTAGTAAAAAAACATAAAAGAATAACAGAAGATTTGAATATATATATATATATATATATATTTTTTTTTGAAAGTATGCAAGTTGCATATAATATTTTAATTTTATGAAAAAAATTTCCTATTATTAATTGTAACTTTTTTCCTATAAAAAATAAATAAAATAAATGATAGTGGCATTTAGGGAGAGATTTTTTCGATATTGGCTTATTGATTCTCTTAAGGTACCTCTTATTTACCTAAATGCCACTTATTTAACGGTAATAATAGAGAAAGTTAATGGAGTATGACGGAATGGCCATTAGTGTCACAATGTTCACCTGAATTGACCATTTTGAAACAAATTCTTCCATTTAATGGTTATTTTGATACTACCCAACCAAATGGATGGCCACTTAGCTAATTATTCCTAAAAGTTATTGAAAATTGTTTAGCATCATGCTAAGTCTTCATGTTCACATGCTAAAGTTTCAACATTTGTATATGTTAAAATTTTAAAATGCTTACACTATGAAATTTCAACATGCTTATGAAACGCTTACACCTTGATAAAATTTCAACATGCTTACAAGCTAAAATTTCAAAATGCTTATACAGTGAAATTTTGACATGCTTACACGTTGAAATACAAAATTCAGCATGTGAAATCGTATGAAATTGAAATCAATCGAGTTTCGTTCTCACCAACAACTTTCTCTTATTTTCCAATTTTCTCATTATCTTTCTCTCTCGAACTTCCAACTTTCTCTCTCTTCCAATTTTCTTTTAACTTATATTTTTTTTCTCTCTAATTTTTTATCCCTCTGTCTTTCTCTCTCTCTCTCTCTATCTCAAGATCTACTTTCGCTCTCCTTTTTCTATTGGTTTTCAATTTTACTTGACAAAACTCATTCAAAGACATTTTTGTCCACAACACGAAAATATGGACAAAAACAATTAACTCAAATTTAATCTTAATTTCTAATCATTTAATGACTATTTATGAAAAGACCCCTAAATCGTACATTTTTTCTCTTATCAAAGATGTTTAGAAAATTAAGGAGCCCTAATACAAGCTTGACACTTTAATGAAGGTAAAACACCATCCATAAGGTGCAAACAAATTAAAGATTAACATTATTCCCCCAAAAACCCCCCACATTGAACGCAAAATTTTTGGTAATCTTTCGTAACGTAATAAATCGGTGACAGATTCCCCATCCAACGAAAGCCACAAAGCTCTTTTAAGATACGAATTAATATCAATATTAATTAACTCGCAAGTCTCAAGTGCATGTACAGAACCGGCTCTTTTAAGGCATATTATTTTTTTTTTCAAAATTTTAATTATATTTTTTTATCTATATTTTATGTAGTCTTATAATACAGATTGATATTTTCGATATAAATTATATTTCTTTTAGAAATATGTTCTTCTAATTTCCAATTAAATGATAATAACCATTTTCCAATTGATTTAAATTGAGAAAATCTTCAATGAGGCAGTCTTATTGCCACTTGGTGAGACCGTCAACTAAATAATAATAACCATTTTCCAATTCATTTAGATTGAGAAAATCTTCAATTGAATGGCCGCATTGCCACTTGGTAAGACCGTCCAATGATATTGCACCAAATTATAGTTTAATAATATATATTTATATTCTTAAGATAAATTGTGCAATCTCATTGGGACAGTCTCACCAAGTGACAATGAGACTGTCCCATTGAAGATTTTCTCATTTAGATTAACCAAAAAAAATATATTCATTTATGGATTTAGAGAAAAAAAAAAGAATTAAATTGCACATTCCCTCTTTAGTTCAAGTTCAAATGGTGTTTGCTCCATTTCCATGTTGACAATGAGAGTTTAAGTCCCACCATATTCATTATATAAGCGTGTATGAGAGTTTTAATAAAAATTAAATTCTTTTTAATATTTAATACCAAAAGACCTAATTTAACATTTTCGCCTTAGGCCTTGTATGTTCGTGAGCGGCCTCTGTGCATGCATAAACTTTCCATGACAATGCCCACTTGGCCACTTAAACCTCCAGTGAGCACCCTCTCTGCCTGTCCAATTCAGCCCAGAAATGGAAAACAAAGATATTCCCACCCACATCTCATGTATCTACTATGAAGAGGTGTCCAGATTGGATCAATAAGGCCTTTAAATGCCTTGCGAATTGAATCACACTTCATGGCACTTTACGCTCTCTGGCTTCTCGAACTGGACCATAGGCACCCTCATTTTTATCCTGATCACTAAGAGTACTGATCATGAACATTTCAGGTTCTAAAATTCCGTTTAACAAATCTACTTCTCCGCTAAGGCAAGAAGGGGATCAAGCCACCTAAAATTAGCTTCAACACAATTTCCATTTTCTTACGTTTGTTCGTGAGTGGGAGGAGTTTATCAATAGACCATCAACTACAATATTTTGAAATAGAGGAATGAGGTATGACTCGAATCCAGAATCTCTTGACCTAGGTGTGAAAGAATTAATTACCTTTTTTGTTTTTATCTTTCTATTTTTTTTTTTGAAATAGTACAATAATTCAGGATTTCGGAAGATGACGGGCAACCTGTAGGTGTTAG
This sequence comes from Dipteronia sinensis, assembly GCA_033220585.1. Taxonomy (NCBI): domain Eukaryota; kingdom Viridiplantae; phylum Streptophyta; class Magnoliopsida; order Sapindales; family Sapindaceae; genus Dipteronia; species Dipteronia sinensis. The sequence continues at coordinate 20,038,689 of CM065639.1, forward strand.
TGGCAAATCATTGAGCCAACCTCAATTTTTTTTTCTTTTTTTTCGTTAATCTTTCTATTAAACACTCATATATGTAACTTCTTATTAATACATGCATCTATTATACCCTAAATTCTAACTAAATTTCAAATGTGAAGTCTTATTTGATGATAAATTTTGAAACACAACAGTAAGTCATGAAGCGACCAAGAGTCGTCAAAGCTTCAGGAAATAGGGATATTGGAGTCTCACAAATAAGAATGGAAATGATGATGAGATGAGATTGGAAGTGGTAGTAATGATTAGTGAAAGAGAAATAACAAAGAAAGGAGAAGAGAAGCACAAAAGTGTGGAGTCTATAGTGTTTGTGTGGTGTGTAGTAGGTTAAGATCGACAGAGAAATGAGCACGTCCCCCGACAAGTCCACCCAATAATCAAAGCAATTGTCTTTATGAAAAAAGTGTTATTGTTTTATAAAATAACATAAAATACCCCTCCACGCCTTCTCATAATCTCATTTCTCATTCACAATTTTTTTGTCTCTTTTTATCGCCACCTTCCCTGCCTGCCCATCATTTTCCTTTTTGTCAGTCACCCCCTTCCTTTTTTCACGCTCTCCTCCCTTTCTATCTCTCTCTCTCTCTTAATCATGAGCTCTCACGTTTTTCAATTTCCATCCACCCAGTATTAACAATTCATCAATATTTGCTTATTATAAATAAAGACTCAAACACTTTGGTCTTTGCAAATTACATGTTGTCATAAGTATGTTTTCTGTATGTTAATTTGGTTCTTACACGATAAATAACAAAAGAAAAAAACAACATACTAATTAAGTTTTTCTTTTTTCTTTTTTCAAAATTGAAAAACAAAAATCTTTAAAGTTTTATTTTGAGGATTTAAAGTTAGTTCTTGTCCGATCTCTATTCAATTTGATGTACATATATGAATATGTTCTCGAATGACTTATACTTGAAAGAAAAATAATGTGATGATGGTTGGTGGCCGTCCTAACCCTACAAGGGTATGATTACAACTTAAAAAGGACCTCCCACAAAGCTAAGTGCTTAAAAAGCAAAGTGTTTACTGTTTAGTGCTTACTATATAATAAGCTTTGCAATTTTTATTGCTCGTAAGGCCTATGTATTCTATTTATTTTAATTATTAGTCATTTTCAAAAATATCATTTCGAGATACAAATGTTGAGGCTTCTTATTGGTAAATCCCTCCTACTCACATCATTAAAGTTATTAGTGTCATATCATCCTCCTCAACTCTCAAATTTGCAATAAAAAACAAATTATCTAGAATTAAAAACAGACGTATATAAATGTAATCATACTTAACCAACCCAATGTCAGCCGAATTACAACACCGAGAATACACCAACTTAACCAACCCCAAGGCATCAGACTCCACTACAGTTGGCAGCAGCCCTGAATCCATAGCAAATTTCATTCCTCGCAAGAGAGTGACTGCCTCCGCCACGGTAGGCGAATAACCAGGTTCATGTCGCAAAGTTGCCGCAGCCATAACCTGACCGGAATAGTACCGAATAATAACCTAAAACCTCAAGAATACAAGAGTTTAAATAATACAATCTAAGGTAAAACTGTCGACCCGTGTATAGTATCAGCGTAGTGCAACAATACTGATTCAGGCTTCACAACTCAACAATATTGTACATACAATGATTCTCTTCTAAGAAATTCATTATTTAAGATTTTGTAAGGACTGGCAAAATTTAATTGATACTAATGAATTTTTATGTAATTTTGTGTGGATGGTAACTTTATTAATAATAATAATAATAATAAAACTTTTGAAGAAATTTTGAAAAAAAAAGGTCTTCAATTATTTTTTTTTTCTGATTTTTAATATAAAGCTTTGGAAAAATTTGAAGCATAGGAAAAATGAAAAAAAAAAAAGTTATAGCACTCAAAATACTTTAATTTTTATTTTATTATTTTGAAGAAGGTGGGTTTTTTTTTTCATATGTAAATATTTTTTTGAATTTATTATAAAAAACACACATTAAAATTGATCGAATAAAGTTTATACAAAAGTTAATGTAAGGGATCTTTAAGGAGGGAGTTCATTTAATTTTATCTTAGTGTGCACTGACATTATAAAGACGGTTTTTTTCAACATCAATGCTTGGATTCATTTATATTTGTTAAATCAACATCGTTTTCTTCCTTAATTTGTGGCTTACAAACCTTACACTTGACATTATTATATATTTATGTGTGTTTGGGGAAATCATTAGGACTAATATTTAAGATAATTTATTACTAGAAATAAAATAGTACTGGGAAAACGCAATAAGCATCTCGCAATAACTGCCACTGAATTTCACAAGGAGGTGTGACCCATTAGTAAAATCTTCTCAAACCAAGGCTCATATTAGCCAATTGATCTACAATATAATTACCCTCTCTAAATATATGGGTGAATTTCACAAGTATATAGAATATGCATACAACTCACTAATCTATTATGAAAATCCCATAGATATCGAAGAGTAATTTTGTTTAGTTATGAAACTGATCATTAATTACTAAAGAATCACATTCAAACCAAGGATAATTCCAACTCCTACATATTGCTTCCTTGACAGATATTATAACACCCAAAGCTCAACATAGAAGGCTAAATGATACCCCCGGCCAAGCTTAGCCACAACAATCAATGAAAGGAATCACCATATCTAAGCCAGCCTAGGACCTTTTTAAAAAACTTGTAAAAAAGATAAGAGATTAAGTATAAATAACAAAAAATATAGGATAAAATTTAAATAATAGTTATCTTCTTAATTACATAAATAAATAAATAAATTGGGAACGTAAGGGCCATGGTCGGTTTCAACTTTCAACGTAGCTTTATCTTTGGCAACTCATAAGTCAAATATGGATATTAGATTAATTGACTATATAATGATCATTAATGATCATAACGCTTTTTTAATCTGAAATAATTTGAGATTATTTTATATTAGATAATCATTGAACAACAATTTTTTTTTTCTACACAGATTTTTGAAATTGTTATGAATTTATGATATGCAATCAAATTTAAAGATTATATATTGAACAACAATATGCCTCAGCCAATTAAATTCTTGGCTATTAAGCCTATTATATATATAAAATGTGAATGTGAAGGAAAACATGCATGGAGTGGGCTCCGCAGACCAGAAGTTTTTAACACGAAAAGCTGTTTGAGAAGCAGGTTTTTGACCTACCAAGCCAAAATAAGATTGTGGAGACCGATATTATTAATCTTTCAGAAATTCCATTAATTAATCTTAAAATATACAAGTGAGAATGTGGGATGGACATGACTTGCTGACTTGATCATCTTTGTTTTTTCTTTCTTGGGCAAAAAAAATTAAAGTGGAATTTATGAATCAAGTAGTGGGTCAAAATGATAGCATGTGAAAAGGTAATTATAAACTTGGAACAATATCAGATTGTCTGAACAAAACTAGCCCCAATTATCATATCACTAAATTCATAATGTTTACCAGTCTGACCACCAAACTCATACTGTTTACCAGTCTGACCACCAAATTCTACTTTATCCATGCTTGACCAAAATTTGTCATCTAAACCAATAATACTACACTCATCTAAAGCTTTCATCCAACTTATATATTTAACGGCGTCTATACTAAATTATTGATCATGAATGAAATAAAAATAAATCAAATTATATAGAAAATGATAGGAAAGAAAACTTAATTCCTTAAAGAGGAAATGGGTCTAAAAAGCACTAAATCCATCTCAATTTTTAGAACTATCACTAGATTAGTAATTCTTGTTTTAATGGCACCAAAATAAGTGGTGAGACCGAAATACCCCCACTTATTATATATATATATTTTTTTAATTTTTTAATTTTATGTCTTTCTCTCTCCCTTTCTTCTTCCCATTTCAACGAATTTCTTTCTCTCATTTCAGTCGAACACATCTCTCTCAAGCTCTCTTACTTTTATTTTGTTCACACTTAATGATTTGTACTAATTACTAAACCAGCAGACCATATCTTGCTTCTTAAGTTTTCAAATGAGATTTTGTTGATTTTGAGATATTAATTTCGTTTTGGTTGATTTTGAGTTTTCAATTTAGTTTTTATTGTGAATTTGTTGTCAATTTGATTTGAATTGTGATTTTGTTGAATCTGAATGGGGGTTTGTTTGAATCTTGAATTGGTGGGTTTGTGTTTGGGTTTGAGTTTGTCAAATCGGAGAAGATGAACAGTAGCCGAAGTTGAGATTTTTTTTTTTTAATTTCGAGACTTATTTGTTCCATTTCGAGACTTATTTATGAATACCCGAAACTTATTAGACTTACTCGAGACGTAATTCATGAATACCCGAGACTTATTCACAAATTTTTGAGACTTATGCGTTTTCCAGACTTAATAGGGTAAATTCGAGACTTATTTTGAAAATTCGAGACTAACTGGGGCGAAATACAAATTTTTTTTTTGGTCTTTCTTCTTCCTCGTGATGGTAACAGACCTCTATCAATGGTGAAATTGACGATTCGACAACGGCGCCGGTTGACTCCGGTTATTCGAGACTTAATTTATGAATACTTATTTGTTCAATTTCGAAACTTATTTATGAATACCCAAGACTTATTCATGTGTTTCGAGATTTATCCATGCGTTTCAAGACTTATTCATGATTTTTCGAGACTTAATTCATGCTTTTTTGAGACTTATTCATGCGTCTTCTTCTTCATCGTGATGGAGGTCTGTTCGACCTCCATCAATGGTGGCAGTGACGAGCAGACGACAACGCCCATTGACTCCGGAGATAGTCGAATCTGGAAGATCGGATGACGTCGAATTCGTTGGCGTCATCGGTTTCGTCAGATTCACGATGGATCGTCACATATCTGACGATGAAGATTCGACCATGGTCGGGTTTGTCTTCGTTTCTCTCTCCACACAGCTCGAAATTGAAAACAAACACTTCGGTTACAACGATTGGCACTGGACGAACGTTTTTCCGGTGGTTTTGAAGGTCAACTCACCGGTCGGCGGCGACAACTCCATTGATGGAGCTCTGAGCTCCATCAATGGAGGTTTCTAAATAAAAAAAGAAAAAGAAAAAAGAAAAAAGAAAGGACTGATAAGAAAAAAGAATAGAAGAGAGTGGTATTTTTGTCCGAATCCCATCTTTTGTGCTATTAAAACAACAATTATTAATGTGGTGTTATTTGTACAAACCCTACCCAAAAAAGTGCTATTTAAGTTTTTGGCCCATTCCTTAAATGGGAGAGGAGAATCAAGTTCTTTTTCGGTAGGAACTTAATTTCTAATTCATATATGAGACACATATTAATCTGATTCCTCGTCACTCATCAAATGGGCCCTAAGATATCATGTTTTAATATTTGTCTTAACAAAAAGATTTGATTCATTAAATTAAAATGTGGATTCATGTGAAACAATGAAGCCACCACATATATGATATATTACAAAACTATGAGGGCACATAACAAGCCTAAAGAAACTACAAAATTCATTCCAGTTGGCAACATATATAGAAGAAAACTAAATGATCCTTCTTGATTCTTGTGAGAATGTTTTCTCAGCTCTCTGAATAATTGTATCGATCTGTTTATATGCTGCTGGAGCTGAAATTGTAAAGTTTTCTCGTGCAGATAACTCTGTACGTATACACCCAGTTTCTCTCTGAAGAGACCTAGTTCAAAATCTTTGGTGTGTTTTTTTTTCCAAAAACATTGTACAAACAAACATGCTCGGGAAAGAATTCCTAGTTCCCAGAATAATAATATATATATTTGTGCATGCCTGTTCCAGTGCCAGTGCTAGATTCCTGTTATGGGCTTGGAACTCACAGAAACACTTCACTTTTGATCACATCACTTACACATTTCATCTTCTTCATCAGAGAAGAGATTCTTTGATTCCCTCCTACTTTTTATATATCACAAGATTCTCATATCTAAGTAAACCCTAGAACAAGTTATCAAATGAGCCCACAACACTACTACTTCCACTCTTTTTTTTCATCGGGCAATCAAAACAAAATCAAACACACACTCTTACTATTACGATTGCAAACAAGCTCACAAATTATATATGTAGATAGAAATTAAAAAGAAGAAAGATACAACATTAATATTACTAAATAAGATATTAATTAGATTATTAAATTGTGATCCAAAACGCGTCTCCTTTTGGTTCGATCACTAGAATTTGATCTTTCTAGCAAAGATTTCAATGCATTTTGCAAGAAATGGACTGATTCAATGCTATGATCTTTGTCGGCGGCCACGATGAGAACGTTGCGGATTCTTCCCCCTAGTGTTACCATTTCTGCTTTCAATGTCTTTAAATGCAGTGACTTTAGTATCTCAATTAGTTCCGGTAGAAGATCTGAACGATCCTCACAACACAAAGAGGCCTTGAAAATCAATCTGCCATCACTTGAGTAATCGCTCGAAAGCACGGTGATCTCATCGGTCTCTGAAGGAAACGTTTCGAGTTGTGTGAGCTCAACGGTTTGTTCTTTCAATTCTTTCACTCGTTGAACCACCTTTGCAAGAAGAGAAGCTTTGTCTATCTGTGACATGATTAAAATTGGAATGAAAATAAATTAAAGTATTTAAAGAAAAAATATATATTGAAAAAGCTTGACCACTTTCCCAATACACAAACAAACCCTAGAAACTTGGAAGGTACTTTGAGTTTGCTTTAATTTTCTTTTTCAGATGCCGTACTTGCAGTTTCAACATTTCAAAAGCTTCAAACTAGATAGACAGAACAGTACTACTGTTATAATATTTTTTTTACTCTGTGAATTCATTCTCTATACCAAAAAGTGAAAGAAAATGAAGCAGAAATCTAATTAATAAAAATTCTGGTTCTTGGTCTCTGACCAATTGTATTAATTTCAAAAAGATGGTTGGAATTCACTGTAATTGATATTCAAAAAGATAGAAATGTTTGACATTGATCAATGATTCACAAAGTCTCCTTATTCTTTCTTTGACTAACTTTTTCTCAATAACCAAACAGTCAACTAACACAATCTACCGTCGATACACGACATTCAAGATAGAAAAACACTTCCAATAAAACCAAAACAGAAAAAAAAAGAGATTATTAAATAAAATATCAACCCCATTACTAGGAAAATTTCTTGAAACAACTTCAAAAAAAAAAAAAAAAAATTGTTGTTAAAGGTCGAAATTGAGAAGGTTAATTTGTTGGAGATTATATATAACAAGTAAAAAAAAATATACCTTGGAATTACAAGGAAGAATAGTTCTAAGCTTATCAAGATGAGAGTTGATTCTCTCTCTCCTTCTCTTCTCAGCTTCTTTATGATTCTTCAAAGCAGCAAGTGCTCTATCTTGAGGTGTCGTATTATCATGATCTGTAATTCCTGAAACCTCCAAGGAAGAGGGATGATAATACGACGACGAATTACTACAAAAACTTTGCTGCTGCTGCTGCTGCTGCTGATGCTGATGCATCATCATCATTGTAGACAATTCACAACTACTAGTACTAGACCCTGCAGGATGATGAGGAGGATATCCTCCTCCATAGAATCCGACGCCGTTTTGGGCCAGGAATCGGTAGAGCTCTGAGTTATGATCTGCCGGTTGCATGATGATTATGATGATTTTTGCTTCTGCTGATAGAGCTAGTGAAGGGAAATGGTGAAGTGAAAAATCTAAAGTGTTTTCGAAATTGCTTTCGGTGGTAGTTTTTGTCTGTCTTTAGGGTTTTTATCTTTGAGTTTGGCATTAGAAAACAAAAGTTTTCTCATCACTTTTAGTGGGTGTGGGCCCCCCATGTGATCACTAAATGTTTTAGTTGATGACTTCTTTTCTCTCTCACTCTCAACTCTTTGAATTTTCTAATCATCATTAGATATTTAGATTAATATAGGATTAACAAAATTATCTCTTTTATGAGTTTATCCTCTTTTCTTTTTAACTGTTTTTATTATTATTAAAACATGATTTAATCTATATCTTCCACATAAGCTAACTCTTATATCTATATCTCTCCCAAGCTTCCACTCAGTGAACTTTTGTTGTTGTGCAAAATCTATATGGATTCATTTTCTTCCGTTAGTAATTAAATAGGTAACCCACAAGATAAAGTTGGTGTAGTGGTATACACACAACACGATGTTATAGGTTCGAAGTCATTCTCCTCCTTAAAAAGTTTGAATTTACATAATACTTTTTTTTAAATAATAATAAATCGGTAACCACCGACCAAGGTGGCTTGATGGTGAAAGGCGTCATCATTGTCAGAGGTTCGAGTCGTCGCCACCGTAAATGGTATTTAAAAAATAAAAAAGTAACTAGGTACATCTTATGTATTATAACTAATTTATTACTTAAATATTTGTTAATAACTCACATGCCACATCATTTGAGCATGAATTTGGACAAATAGTTTGAGTAACCTAGCATGGCTCTTTTTTTATTTTAGAGGTAAATACATTGAACTCCCCTGAAGTTTGGCATAAATGCAGTTAGAGAGTAAGTATGTATTTATTTACTCAGACCCCCCTACTCTTAAAATTGAAACAATGAAACGAACAAATTGCCATTAGTTATTAAAATTTAAACATGAAGATATTCTTTTTATGAAAAAAAAAATAGTAAAAGCTAGCACAAATAATTTAAAATTTAGAAACAAATTATCATAACAAATTTATATTTAAGAAGCAGTGAAAAAAATAATAATTCAAAAATGAAGATAATTTAAAATTTAAAACATTTTTATCTACTTTATATATATATATATATTAAAAAAAATAAAGTAAAAATTTGAAAAATAGTTCTTTATTTTCCCATTTAAAATTATTTTTTAATTTATATTCTATTGAAAGGATTATCTTCAATTAATTTAATTTAATTTTTTTAATAAAAAATTATCTTTATTTTTAAATTTAATAACTAAGGGCAATTTGATCTTTTTATTAATTCAATTTTAAGAGTATATGAGGTTTGAGAAGATAAATACATACTTGCTCTTTAACTGTAATTATATCAAACTTCAGGATAGGTGGGTGTATATACCCCTTTATTTTATATAGGACTTCATATAATATATTTTTCATTCTTTGTGGTTTTATTAATAGTTTTGTTATTTCTCAGTTTTACTTCAGTCCTCCATGCTTTGTATTTTACTTTATTCTGTGGTTTGGTCAATTTAAAACTCAGAATACAAGGGAAATTCGATAAAACTTGTCAAAATCCTCTCTCAGTCTCTTGTATCGTCTCTGCCAATTTTCTAAAAGTAGAAGGGTTTGTTTCTAATTTGGTTAAATCTTAATTTTGGTGTGAATAAATTTTTACCCAAACCAAATCGAAAATATCTTTACATAAATAATACTTACGTTTTAGGCTTTCTTACACTGATTTTGTTTTTTTTTTTTCTAAAAATGCAATTTCAAACAATTAAGGATTAAGCACATTCTCTTTTGTTCAAGCAGTGTGCACCGAGCACCTCTCCCAGAAGTGGTTCCTTGAACATCTTGGTGTGCTAGAATTTTAAAATAATAATGAAACAAATTAAATTCATATAATTTATTATAACATGCGTAATTTGAAGGCCAATTTTTTTATGTTGATAAAGAAATTGAACCTAATTTTAATAAAATAAGTAAATGAAAATGTTGTTTTGAAGATTGAGGTGGGACATTTTCGATTAATCTGACAAGTCTGTTACAAATATTATTAAAGTCTGTTACAAGTATTATTTAGTTCGGAAAGGAAAAGAATATAAATGCAATAGGAATTTTGATAAAATTCTATAGATATATATATTTTTTTAAACTTTTAAAAAAAATCAAGATTTATGAAAAAATAAATTAAAAATTCAATATTTCAAGCCCACCATAGCCCATGCATAGGTACCTCACTGACCTCTCCTTCCACACTTGTGGTTGGGCTTCAAGTCAGACTATACCCAATTTCTTATGCCCAATTTCTTTATGGTGTTCATAGGATTAGATATCTCCTTATTATAGAAGTAGATCAGATATCTGAGCTGCTCATGTATTGGTCAATCTTGGTAAGTCTAGATAAATCTTTGACCCATTCGATGTCAAATTTTTTTTTAAAAAATAAACAAACAAATTAAGGATTAAACCTTTTCATTTTTCTTTTTAAAATTTTCCACCATTTTTAGTTATGGAAAAACTCATTATTTTTCTTGGTTGCTGTTCGAGCATATTTTAGTCCAATCTGTATTTAATCATAATTTTTCTAAAGTTATTATTTGATTTATTTTTTAGTTGTTGTGTTCATATATACTTTGATCAAAGGAATTTAGTGCTATTGGATTGCAATATCATTTAAGTTAATCTTGAAGGTTAGATCGAATCCATGAAAATATACAAAAATTATATAAATTCTCTTTGAGTGTGTGAAATACTGAAACAATTTGAATCTGGTTGTTCTTCCTCTTTGATTAGAGTTTTTGATGCTTCAATCACCTCAAGTCTCCTTCCCGATTCTCTCTCTATAAATTAATACAAGTGCTTCAATCACTCTTGCTAAGGGGAAGAGAAGACAAAAAACCACAGGAGACATTCCTATACTGTGTGGGCTTCGTTAAATAAATGGCTCTATTACACCCTTGACTTTTATAATTGTACCAGATTAGTAATTTGAGTTTTTATATATACTACCAAATTTGGTTTTGGGAATAAAATGTTGGAAGCAATTACTGAGCCACAAAGAAAAACAAGGATACTCCACTCAGTATTTAGGATAGAAATTCGAGAGAAGAAAATTGTTCTCTCAAAAACTCACAAGTGATTATCAATAACACTCTAAGATTGTCACTCTTTGTTGATTCTTTTATTTCTGGATGATTTTTTACAAATGAGAATGTGCAGTCCTTTTATACTACATTTAGGACCATTCTAGAATAGGCTAATTAATGAACATATTAAATCTAACCATCCATTTGGAATTCCCATGATACATGAATGAACCACCCTTTAGAATTCCAGCATTCATGAATCTAGATTAACTAAACAACCTTTAGAATTCCAGCATTCATGAACGAACCAACTCTAGAAAACCGAAAGGCCAACATGCATTAAAATCTAGATTAATATTCTAACATCCTCCCGTAATCTAGACTTGCATGACACCAAGTTTCTCCTTCATCTTGACAAACGTTTCTGTCTTCAATGCCTTTGTGAAAATGTCTGCAGTTTGATGTTGCGTCTTGCAATGCTTGATCACAACTTCTCCATCTTTGATCAAGTCTCTAATGTAGTGATACTTGATCCTGATGTGCTTGCTTCTTCTGTGAAAAACTGGATTTTTGCTAAGTGCGATTGCAGAATTATTATCGCAATACAACACTGTCCCTTCCTTTTGAGAGCACTTTAATTCTTTTAACATCCATCTCAACCAAAGAGTTTGACAGCCAGCTGCACATAGAGCAATATACTCTGCTTTTGTTGTAGGAGAGCAACAACTACTTGTTTCTTTGAAGACCAAGAAACAACACCTGAACCAATATTAAAAACATAACACGATGTGCTTTTGTGATTGTCAACATCTCCACCCCAATCGCTGTCACTGTAGCCAATCAAAATTGGCTTTTGCAGATTCTTGTAATGAATCCCGTGATCAACATTACCAACTACATATCGTAGGATTCTCTTCCCAGCTTCCAAATTACTTTTCTTTGGTGAAGACATAAATCTGCTCAACATGCTAACGGAAAACATCAAATCCGGTCTTGTTGTTGTCAAGTACATCAAACTTCCAACTAGGCTTTGATAAAGAGTAACATCAACTTCTTCACTCTCATCATTTAGCCTTAACTTCAAATTTGCCTCCATAGGAGTGCTGCAAGGGACAACCTTTTCCATTTTGTTCTTCAACAAATCTTTTGCATACTTCTGTTGAGAAATAACAATTCCTTCGTGTAATTGCTTAACTTCAATTCCAAGGAAATAATGAAGAAGTCCCATGTCTGTCATCTCAAACTCATTCATCATGGACCTTTTAAAATCATCTCCCATGATCACACTATTTCATGTAAAGATAAGAGCGTCAACATATAAGCAAGAAAGAAAATTACCACTTTCATCTTCTTTGGTGTAGAGTGCATGCTCATTTGGACATCTCTTGAATTCATTCTTCAGGAAGAAACTATCAATTCGACTGTACCAAGCTCTTGGGGCTTGTTTCAGTCCATACAATGCTTTCCTCAAGCTGTACACCTTGTCTTCTTCTCCTTTCTTCACACAACCTGGTGGTTGTTCAACATAGACTTTTTCTTCTAGGAAACCATTCAAGAATGCCGATTTCAGGTCAATTTGATGCACCTTCCAACCCTTTTGAGCTGCCAATGATAAAAGTAGACGAACTGTATCCAAGCGGGTTACAGGAGCGAAAACTTCTTCATAATCAACACCGAACTTCTACTTGTAGCCTTTTACAACAAGTCTTGCTTTGTTTTTGTCTACTTCACCATTTGGATGCATTTTTGTTTTGTAAACCCACTTCACACCAAGAGCACTCTTTCCATTCAGAAGTTCTGTCAACTCCCAAGTCTTATTTCTTTCAATCGCATCCATCTCTTGATTCATGGTAGTCCTCCATTTTTCTTCTTCGACTGTTTCTTCAAAACTTATTGGGTTTGCATCTACAAATAATGCAAAATCTATACCATCAGTAGTAACCATGACATAGTCATTAGAGGGGTACCTTTTGAATGGTTGATGCGGCCGAGTTGATCTACTTGGCAAGTGTGACTCTTCATCACTTGAAGATGAACTAGAAGACGAGGATGATGGTTAGCCACTTGTGCATCTTTGTTGTCTTCAAAATCAATGGAAATTGATTTCTGCTTTTGATCAGCAACAATATTCCACTACCAAGACTCTTCCTCATCAAATCGCATATCTCTACTTACGATCACCTTTTTCGAGATGGAATTGTACAAACGATAAGTTTTTGAACTTTCACTATATCCTACCAAAATACATTTTTCTGATTTATCATCCATCTTACCTCTTTTCTCATCCGGAATATGAGAATAAGCTATACTGCCAAAAACTCTCAAATGGCTGACATATGATTTGAATCCACTCCAACCTTCTTGAGGAGTCATACCTTGAACACTTCTAATTGTAGCACGGTTCAATAGACAGACATCACATGTTACAGCATCATCCCAAAATTCATCAGGCATCCCTTTAGCTTTCAACATGCTCCTTACCAATTCCATGATGGTTCTATTTTTCCTCTCGGTGACTCCATTTTACTGAGGAGTGTAGTGAACAGTTTGTTGATGTCAAATTCTATGTTCCTTCAAAAAACTTTTCAAAGCCACATATTCTCCACCACGATCGGAGCGTAAAGTTTTTATTTTATAACCACTCTGATTTTCTACAAGGGCTTTAAAAGTTTTGAAACATTCAAACACTCCACCTTTCTCTTTAACCAAATAAGTCCACGTTTTTCTACTGTAATTGTCAATGAATGTGAGAAAATAACGATTACCTCCAATAGATGTTGTTCCGCATAGGTCCACATAAATCAGTGTGAACTAATTCAAGTGGGTTTGAGGCTTTCCATGCTTTGCCAACTGGAAATTGATTACAGTGGTGCTTACCAAGAATGCATGCTTCACAAGCTTGATGATTTTTCTGACTAATGTTTGTCATTCCTCTCACCATATGATTTTGACACATATAAGACAGTGAGTGAAAACTCAAATGTCCATACTGTAAATGCCAAAGCCATAAAGGATCTTTCACCATAGTGCCGAGACAAGAACTTTGGTCATATGAAAAATTCAAAGGGAACATTTTATTTTGAGTCATCTTTATCTTTGCAATAAAACCACCATCCTTGTCTCTGATCTCGCACACATTATCTTTAAAAATAACATTGTGTCCTTTTTGCAGAAGCTGCCCAACACTCAATAGGTTGTGTTTAAGGCCTGGAACATAGAACACATTGGTGATCTGTTTGATACCTTTCTTTGTCTGAACAAGAATATCGTCATTTCCTTTTACCTGAAGTCGTTTGTCATCACCAATCTTGACTTTACTTTGGAGAGAATCATCCAAAATTACAAAAATATCTCTGTTGCTCGACATATGGTTACTATAACCGCTATTAAGATACAAAACATCTTGAGTGATAAATTCTTGTGCCTTACAAGCTAGAAAAAGAGTACTTTCTTCATTATTTTATGCATGAAATTTGAGTTGTTTCTGTCACCATCATTTTTCTTCAATCTACAATATGCTTGAGTATAGCCAAAACGATTGCAATTGTATCATTGAATATGAGAGTAATTACCACGACCTCTACTTTGGTCTCTTCCTCTGCCTCTGCCTCTATCTCTACCTTTTCCTCTTCCTTGACTTGAAGAAGAATTTGATTCCTCCTTGCTTTCATTGTTATTGCTTCGAGACTCAGAATGTCTACCACCACCACGTCCACCTCTTCTCCCTCTAGAGCTTTGATTAAAAGAAGCTTGGGACTGAAAAGCTTGTTCTAAGGGAGTAGTATCAAATTGCTTCAATCTAAGCTCATGAGATTGGAGAGATCCCATTAAGCTATTTACTGATAAAGTGGACAAGTCTCTTGACTCTTCATTTATAGTCCAGGTCGTACCAACTCGGGAGCAGATGCACTTTCATGGAGACATCAAACCCACACTTGCCAAACCAAGGAGTCAATGGATGTGGACCTCACTCCACCATTGAATGTTGAACTTACAGCTATTAGCAGTCTACAGTGTCAACTATGGACTGACTTACGCAAGGCCAATACGGCCGATCCGTATTTGTTAGAACTCTACCATAAACTCCTGACTTAACCAGCGAAGCATCCTCATCTCCTTAACCGAGAAAACGTCTTGCTGTATAAGTCGCTGGGTATGACTCCCTTTCAAGCTCTCTATGGCCGTCCCCTACCTACTCTGGTAACTTACATGGCGGGTTCAACGGTGGTTGCGGAAGTGGAAAAATAGTTGGTCGCCAAGGATGAATTGCTTCATCAATTAAGGGGCCACCTACAGCGAGCTAGTAATCGCATGAAGTAGCAAGCCGACAAGGAACGCCGTGATTGTGAATACGAAGTCAGTGATTGAGTGTTTTTGCGTCTCCAACCATTTCGCCAAAACAGCCTCTTCCGCCAAGCTCATCAAAAATTAGCTAGCCGTTTCTTCGAGCCCTATCAAATTGTTGCTAGAATTGATGCCGTGGCATATAAGTTAGCACTACCCGACATGGCTTGGATCCATCCCATGTTTCACGAGTCATTGCTTAAGAAGAAGATTGTAGATACTTCTCGAATCAACCCCGACCTGCCACCCTTCTCCGAAGACAATACACCAATATTTCATCTATTGTGCATTCGTGATTATCGCTGGATTAAGAAATGGGGCAAATATGTCACAGAAGCTTTGGTGCAATGGAAGTCTCTACCCATTGAAGATGCTACGTGGGAGGATGTTGATCATCTTGGCCTCCAGTTTCCTGACATCGACCTTGAGGACAAGGATCATGTCCAAAGGCGTGCAGATGATAGGAATCATCAACATAGAATCAGGAAACCCAACCCCAAGTATCGTGGCTAGGTGATAAGAGGAAGATAAGTGATAATAAGGAACAAGGAAGGATTAGTAGGACTGTTTTTCTTTATGTTTATCTTTATCTCTTTTATATGTTTATCATGGTTGAGGTTATTATTATCTAGTTGTAGGCAATAAATATACTTTAGAGAAGCACTATTAGGAGAATGGTAGTCATCATTTCTTTTATCAATCAATTGGCTCGTACGGTGTATCCTACCTCAAGTTGAGAGTTTATTAATAATATCCATCCTTTTCCATTCATCTCCCACATTTTACTTATCATTTCACTTACACATGAAAAAAAAGGGTTATGAAAGAATCGTAACCCACTCTCACCACTTAATGCATGTTTAAGATAAAAATTAAATGTGAAATCAAAATTCATTTATATGTAAATCAACAGCTAAGAGATTTAAGAGCAAGATTAATCTCTAACACTCTCGAATTGAAGAATGAGTTTTTCCACGTAATCTAACAAGATAAATGCAAGTCCAAGTCCAAGTCCTTAACAATGAGATTATTTTTAGATCTATTGATTTTGAATGCTCAAATTAAGATTTCAGCCTTGAGTTGTTTACCTTAAGAAAATAAAAATGAGATTTATAGAGAGAGGAAATGAGAATGGTATCGATAAAAAAGAATGAGGAGAAAGAAATAAATTGTGTGAGAGAGAAAACGAATGAGCCGACATCTAATTTTAGCCACATCCACTGAGGGCAATTTCTTTTGTTCCTTTACTTTGATACTAAAAAAATTCCCAAAATAGGCACCACATTTAGTGCTATTTGCCCTTGTTTTCTCATTTAGTGTGGACGGTTGGCAGATACAACAGTAAAGAGGACACAAATAAGATCAAAATTTCTGAACCTTATACAGTCATTTTTCTATCAGTGCGCACTGATAGAATATGTAAGGACATTGAATGTGAGCCACTCATTTATAAAAGAATTTTGACAAGTGCATACATACCAAGTCAAAATATGTAAAATGAGTAACTCACATTCAATGTCTTATATAATTTTATCAGTGCGCACTTATGTGAAAATTATTAGAACCTTATATATGAATGACCTAAATATAGGCACATCTTTTGCCCTTGATTAATATAAACCATCATTCAATTAAATTAAATAATATGAGCGAGCTTGGAAGGATCCATAAATTGAATTTATCATATGTAAACTTAAATGCGTTAAGAATCTTGTATTAATAAAATAAAATTCAAGATGAGAAACTGTGATATTTCTTTTTTTGAAATGGTGGTATATATTGTGATGGAAATTTCTTGTCATCTTTAATCATTTTTGAATTTTGTAACAACTCAACTATATTATTGTACTTGAAGTGAGAGGCCCATTCCATTGATAGTAAATTGAATTATTTGAAAGCCCAGCCCGGCTATGCAATAGCTTCAATAATGAAAAGGTTGACATATGGGCTACAACATTTTGTTGTGATGGAATTACACCATTACCCTCGGGTTTGACATTTTACATGCGAAAACGATTTGTGGCGAGGGAGGACGGCATGTTGGTGTTATGGAGACTTTGGTTTTTGTTTATGAGTTTTTTTTTTTTTTGGCTAGGTGGGTGCTGAATCCATCGAAGGTGTTTATTAATCAGAAATTAAATGAAAAACAATCAAGTTCTATAAAAGAGAAAGAATAAAAAAAGGGAATTAGAAATGGAAACTTAATTCCTTAGGTGGGAGGTGAAAAATTCAATTCTAAAAAAATAAATAAATTAAAGCACTCTCCTAGCCACAAAATTTCAATTCTAAAATGAATGCAGATAAGAATATGTAACAACTAACAAGATAATAAATTGCAAGTAAATAAAGAGAAAGGGTACGTTTAGAGAATTGAACAATCGATTTATAGTGATTCAGCTAAATCTTACATACTTCCAAGTTCCAACCTCCAAGAGTTTCGTTTAAGCTTGAGACTTCTTCACCATCCAAGGTCCACATTACCAATATTTACAACTTACAACAAATTGGTGACAATACACACAAATCTTTACTAAGCGATTCTCCACACATGGATTTTCCAACACTTTCCTCTCTTACTCAAATACAAGAGAGAAATGATTAAGATTACAAGCAATTTCTCTCACAAGAGTAGTCGTAACAATAATGCTCAAAACTTGTCTCAAGAGATTTGAAAGTTAAGGCATGAGCTAAGAAAATCAATAAAAACTCGATGAATGCTCTCAAAGAAGATTATACATATCAATAGAAGTTGGTTCAAAGTCATTCAAGGTGTTTGAGGCTTGTTTATAAAGCAAGTGATACGTAAATAGTCGTTTGTTACTATTTTAGATTCATTAAGTTCGTTAGACAACTACTAGATCATGTGTCGGATGATGGCAACTAATCGTTAAAAAAATTCAAACACAAGCCCTTGAAGCGACTCAATATGTCATGATGCGGATCATAATTTTGTCTCTTATACAACTTGGATTCAAGCTTATTTCAAAGTTTTTTTTTTTCGAAACCTTAAAACTTTTAAGCACCTTTTAAAGACTTATAGTTATCAAAGATATTTAAATACTTTGTTTTGGATAGGTAAAGCTATTAAAAGAAAAATACGTAAATTCTCGAGCAAGTCTAGGAAAAATTGCACACCAATTATATAAAAAATTAATCCTAAGAAGTTTCACCATTTAGTTTGTGCACATTGTTGATCATTGCTTTTTTTGTCTTGAAGCTTTGTCATCCATGTATGTAAATTGATTATTTTAAAGCATAAACTGGTTGATGCATTTGCTTTCCTTCAAAATATACTTGAAACTTTACTATATCATAATCAAATCAAACATTACTTGAACATCATTAATTGTTTGTTATCATCAAAATCAAATATTAAATATTTGAGGCTAACAAAATTCATTGAGTGAATTGGGATGATTTTTGTCTTGGTGGTTGAATCCATTAAATGAAATTGGATGATTTTTGTGTGGTTGAATCCATTGAATTGAATGGATTATGATGTATTTTTTTAATTTCTTGAAAAAATTATTGAAATAGTAATAAAATTAAATTAAGGTTAACATGGATATTTCAAAAATTCAATATGGTCAACTGTTAAAAATAATCTGGTCAACATGGTCAAAGGTGTTTTTGTGTCATCTACACAAAACTGGAATTATTTGTGTCTTTATATCAAGCCGTAGGGCATTTGATTGCAATTTGCCCATTATTTTTTAAAAAAATATTTTTCAATGGTGAAGATCATTTGATGGATATATGGAGATTAGATCTCCTCCATCAATTCTTTTTTCAAATAAATAATTAATTAAGTGTTATACAAATAATTAATAATAATAATTTTGCCATATTAATTAATATGCAAAAAGACGTTTTTAGCCCTCAATCATTAACATATATCGGTGCATAACTAATGACAAATGATGTCCGTACAATGAGTCTATTTTTGCTCACCCCCCTTCAAGGGGGGTGAGCATTACCCCACTCTCCAATACATGCCACGTGTCTGGGGAGACGATAGTTTTGTCTAAACACATAAGAGTTTTTGGACAAAAATACCCTTTTTTAGACACATGTCATTTATTGGGGAGGGGGGTAATGCTAAGCCCCCTTGAAGGGGGTAAGCAAAAGTCTTCTCCTGTACAATTATGAGTAAACGTTGAATATGCATGCAATTAGGTAAAATGTCATAGGAATTTGTATAATTTGTACTTTCTTCAAATCAATAGCTTGTATTTCAACAATACTCTTTATTTATTTTCAATTTTTCGAACCCATTTACTTATCGAATTTGTCACTTTCTCAGCATCCATAGGCAGGGTACTTCAGAAGCTATGGCTAGGCCGAGCTGCAACCCATCCCGAAAGTTTTTTTTTTTTTTTAAAGCCAAACTGTAATAAAGTATTTGACATTTGGTGAAAGCCTAATAAGATCATAATTTTACCAAAATTATAAGAAAATATATTGACTAACTCTTTGTTACAATTAACAGATGTCGGAATGTCAAAATGGTAATAATTTCATTTTCTATTAAAACATTTATTAAAAAAATCTAGTTTGGATTTTGTTTTTAAATTGCAAAAAATTAACGAATAAAAATAAAGATTTCCACCATCATCATCAATTAAAGAATTTGTTTTACAGAACCCAGATCTCCATTTTCTCTTCCTTCAAACATCATCAATAATTTTATTATTGCTTTCTTATTTTGAAAAAAAAAAGGTTCCTTAAAAAGGTTGTTTTCTGTGTGTTTCATACAAGTATATTTGTTTAATTTTAGTTATTGTTATTTAATTGAAACAAAAAAAAAATAGTCATTTCCTTGATTAGATGCGAAAAATATATTTCCTTATTGTAATAATCGTTTTGATTTTGTAATATAAGATAAAATGAGTGTTCAACTTAGGAGTGAATGTGAAAGGTTTTAGAGAAAACTATTCTAAGCATAAAAGAAAAACAGAGAAGATGAACAATAGAGCTCTAAAAGTTTGAGCGCTTTTTCATATTTCATTTTCTTAGTTTTTTTTTTGGATAATTACATTCACACACATAACATGTGTTTATATACAAAGCTTAGAGCTCTCAAGTCTGATTCTAACAACATCCGTGATTTACGGAGAGGGACTGTAATGTGGCTAATCTAATAGACCACATTAGTGCTGATGTATTGTTGACCTAAGCTGAATCAAGTTAGTTCAGAAAGGGCACCAACTCTCTACTTGTTTTGGCGCCAACTTTCTATCTGAAGAGAGGAGAGAGTAATCAACTATGATGAGGGTGTATGTTACCAAATGTGGACTCAACGAAGGACAAGCTGGTTACTTCTGATATGGTTCAACATCCCCCATCAAATGAAGCTTGGATTTGTCCAAGATGAGTTTGTCTTTTAGAATATTGAACCTACTGATACCTAGGGCCTTTGTGAGAACATATGTTGGCTGAGTTTCAGTTGGGATGTACTTGACATCCAGCTCATTAGCCATAATTTTATTTCGAATAAAGTGAAGATCCAGCTTGATGTGTTTAGTTCCTAAGTGGCTGGATTTTTCGTCAGAGAGCCAGCACCAGTGTTATCACACCATAGAATATAAGAAGACGAAAGAGGCATTCCAATCTCAGATAGCAGAGCTTTTATCCAGACAACTTCAGCAGCAGCTTGAGCCAAGGCTTTATCCTTTGCCGGACAGCTCGATCGAGCAACTACCTTCTGTTTTCGCGAGCTCCAAGACACCAAATTACCACTAAGAAACATACACCACCCACTTTTAGATTTTCTATCATCATGATTACTGGCCTATTCTACATCTGAAAAACCTTAAGAACCAATTGTGCAGTGGATAAAGAATGCTTGAAGTGCAGACTAGTGGTCAATGTTCCTTTAATGTACCTGAGAATATGCTTACAAGCTTGCCTAATGGACAACAGTAGGTGCAGCTAAATATTGGCTCAACCGATTTACGACGAAAGCAATGTTAGGTCTGGTTAATGTAAGATACTGTAGAGCTTCCACTATGCTTCGATGGAGGGTTGGATCCGCAAAAGGTTCTCCATCTGGCTGAGACAACTTAAAACTAGTTGACATAGGTGTTAGCTAGATTGAGCAATCAACCATTTTAGTTTTCTGCAGCAAATCAGATGCATACTTGCTATGTGTCAAACTAATCCCTTGATCAGTTCTAGATGCCTCAAAACCAAGAAAGTAGTTCAATTCACCTAAATCCTTTAAAGAAAAATATTTGTTCAAGTCATGAACCACTTGAGAGACCAATTAAGAGTCATTACCAGTCAGTAATATATCATCTACATACACTAAGGGAAGTACAACACAGTTTTATCTTTTGAACATAAAGAGAGATGTGTCAGCTTTAAAGTTCTTGAAGCTCCAACCTTCTAAAGCTGACTTCAGCTTATCATACCATGCTCTCGACACATGTTCAAGGCCATAGAGAGACTTGATCAATTTGCATATATGACCAGAATGTTGTTTGTCCACGTAAACCTCAAGTTGTTCTATGAACACAGACTCCTTCAATTCTCCTTTCAAGAAGGCATTATTGATGTCAAGCTGTCTAATGTTCCAGTTATGAAGAACAGCAAGAGAGAGCACCGCCTTGATTGTGGAAGACTTTATCACTGGACTAAAAGTCTCTAGAAAATCCATTTATGTTGTTTGATGAAAGCCTTTTGCAACAAAGCGTGCCTTATACAGCTGAACCGAGCCATCTTGATTGTGTTTAACTCTAAACACCCATTTGTTTCTCACTACATTTATATCATCATGTCTCGGAATAAGAACCCAGGTCTGATTCCTTATGAGCGCATTATACTCATCATTCATCGCTAATTTCTAGTTGGGATCAGCCATGGCATCAATAACTTTGGTAGGTTCTCTAATGGTTTAATGGATAGCTGACATAAAAGCATTTGGTTTGGCAATACCAGCTTTCGATCTAGTAACTATGTGATGTGTAGAAGTATTTGGTATTTGAGGTGATTGTGAGATTGTATTCAAAGTGTTTTGTAAAGGAGAGTAAGGTAAATGAACTGTGAGTGGTATTGCAAGCAGAGAAGATGAAACATGATGCTCAGTAGGAATGGAAATTCTTATCATGCTTGATTTTGGCCAAGATAGAAACTGGTAGACTAGATTAGTAGACACAACCATATCAATGTTATTGTCACTTCTAAACAAATACCTGTAAGGAAAATCTTTCTCATTAAAAGCAACATGCCTAGAGATGTAGACTCGACCGTTAGAGTGTAGACATTTAAACCCTTTTATGACAATCACTATAACCAATAAAATCTCACTTATCTGAATGAAAATCAAACTTATTCCTATTTTAAGGCTTGAGAAGAGGAAAACAGGCACAACCAAACATTTTTTGAGAGTGGTAATTGGGAGACACCTTATATAGCTTTTGAAGTGGAGAAATGTGACCAAGAACATGAGTGGGAAGTCTATTAATAACATGAATAGCAGTGTGGAAGCATCCCATCAAAAAGAAAGAGAAAGCTGAGCTTGTGCAAGCAAAGTAAGGTCGACCTCAACAACGTTCCTATGTTTATGCTCAGCTGTGCCATTTTGCTGAAGTATATGAGGGCATGAATGTCTAAAATGGACCCCTAGTTGACTAAGAAACCGAGCTAAAGGCCTGTATTTCCCTCCCCAATCACTTTGAACACACTTGATCTTGCTATTAAATGCAAGCTCAACATGCTTTTGAAACTTAACAAATACTTCCATTATCCTGAGACTTGGATTCAAGTGGATAAATTAAAGTGAATCTAGAGAATTCATCAATAAAGTGAACATAATACTTATAGCCAAGCTGAGAAACATGAGGAGAAGGCCCTAAAACATCAATAAAAATGATTTCAATGGGTGCTTTGTAAATAGTTTTTAAGGCAGGAAATGGCAATTGATGAAGTCTGCTGTATTGACAAGCCTCACAGAAATATAAAGAAGTTGATGCAGTGCATGGTAGTTTTAATCATCTTAAAACTTGTTTTAAAATAGGAAATGAAGGGTGCCTAAGTTTAGTATGCCATAAAAACAAAACAGAGTTTTTGTCATTAGACTTGAAAATGTTACAAGCTCTTATTCTATTTACATTGTAACAAGAGGTTGTTGGCAATTGATCTACACCAATCTCTGAGGTAGTAGTAATGTCGTCGAACTTAGAACAATCAACTACAGCAATCTCTTTACAAGACTCTTTACAGATACACAACGAATTTGACAAGCACTTTTTACGTACATTATTGACTCCTGACACAAACAACACACGAGCTTTAGCAGTTGTGGACTCATCACTAATTGATGAAAGATCCAGCTTGTAGATGCCATTTTTCAAACCCTCTTGCAGCAGAACTTTTTTGGACTTCTTGTCCTTAATCAAGCAAAAATCGAAACTAAATTCCACTATAACATCATTGTCTCTAGTGAATTGAGATATGCTTAACAAGTTTTTAGTGATTGCTGGGACATAGTAGGATGTTGTTTAAGAACAAAGGTATGTGGGGTGTTGTGTGTGAGTTTATGGAAGAGAAACCAACATGAGAGATTTTAAGTTTAGCTCTATTACCTACTAAGAGTTTGTCTGATCTCTTGTAATCAGCTTTGTGTGAAAGATTTTGCACATTCGAGGTAACGTGATTTGTAGCACCATTGTCTACGTACTGGGATGGATCCATCACAGTGGCCGGTGAGGCAATGAAGGCATTTGCATTAGAGAAGTTTCCATAATTCTGCACCGAAATCTGATTCTGATCATTTGAAGTGTTGACATTATACTGACTCATATGTGCTTGAAAGCCAGAATTGTTGCCTTGAGTTTAATGATTCCCTGTTTGTTGCATATTTTACACACTAGGGCCTTGAAAATTTGATCAAAACGTTTGTAACAAGAAGATACAACATGTCCAATTTTGTCACATAACTGACATATAAATCTTGAGCCAGATCTGCCTCCTATTTCTTCCTCTGCCTCTACCTCTTGAACGACCACGTCTATAATTATTTCCTTTGAAATTTCCTTTGAAATTTCCATTGAAAACATACTGAGCAAAAGCATTACTCATGTCAAGAGACACATCAGCACTATATTTTGCTAGTCTACTCCCATAGCTCATCAGTTGATATTGTACCTTTTGAATATTGATCTCTCCTTGTCTACCAGTCACACTCACGACTACAACATCATAATCTAAGCCTAAACCTCCCAAGATCTGTGATATCAACTCGACATCTGTCAATAGTTAACCGGCTGCAGCAAGATTCTCACTAAGTGTTTTCATCTTCAAGACAAAATCACTGATGGACATGCTACCTTTCTTGGTGTTTTGTATCCTCATCTCTCAGCTGTAGAACTCTAGCTCTGGATTGTTGAGCAAAAAGACTCTCAAGATTTTTCCACACTTCATGAGAGGTAATACAATGGGTTACATGACCAAACACAGCCTCGCTTAAAGTCGAGAAAGAGCCTGCATACGATTAACTTGATCTATCTTCTTCCAATTGATAAAATCATCACTTACAATCCTATCTGCTTCACCTTGATCGGCCTGATTGTACTTACTTTGGTGGACAAATACCAGATCCCAACATAAAACTTTCTAGATCAAATGCTCTAATAGCAGGTAAAACTTATGATTTCCAAAAAAAAAATAGTTATTGATCTAGTTTTATAGGAAGCTTGAAATTGAGATTAGAAGAAAGCGACGAAACCTTTGATTTTAACTTCCAAGAACTGGATCGATGTCTCATGCTTGTTGAACTCGAATCTCCAGCTGAATCTGAGCTTGAAGACATCACGACTGCTAGTCTAAATGCTCTGACACCATGAAAGTTTTTAGAGAAAACTATTCTAAGCACAAAAGAAAAACAGAGAAGATGAACAATAGAGCTCTAAGAGTTTGAGAGCTTTTTCAAATTCCTTTTTCTTAGTTTTTTTTTGGATAATTACATTCACACACATAACCTCCGTGTTTATATACAAATCTTAGAGCTCTCAAGTCTGATCCTAACAACCTTCGTAATGGACCGACCTTAGTGCTGATGTATTGCTGACCTAAGCTGAATCAAGTTAGTTAAAAAGGGCGTCAACTCTCTACTTGTTTTGGCGCCAACTTTCTATTAGAAGAGATGAGAGAGTAATCAACTATGATAGGGGTGTATGTTACCAATTGTGAACTCAACATAGGACACAGCTGATTATTTTTGATATGGTTCAACGAAAGGAAATAAATCTAATAATTTTATGTAAGGATATTTTAGTAATAAAAAATTCATTAAAATATGGGTGGTGTGAGAATTTTTTGGGTGTCAAACTTTCAATAAAGTCATCCTTTTACTTAATAAGTAATACTATACAATCTAAAAACTTAACCCAAAATTCAAACAAAATGACTGTGGCAAGTAATTTGTCCATGTCATATCATTCACCACATCACCCTATAATTTAGTGTGGTGATGACAACTCCTTTACAACATTATTTGAGTTGAATTTTTATTTAATATTTTAGGTTGTATAGTATTACTCTTACTTAATTAATGAGTGACGATATTTGCACATCTTCAAAATCGTATGTTCACCCCTATTTATATGTATACCCCGTTTAATTTTGTTTAAATATTATAGATCGTAAGGGCACCCATGTATTATCAAAAATATCCTTCATTTTAGTTTTTGATCAACTACATAAACTAATAAATTATAAAATAATTGAAATAAAATGAAAATGAAAGGCACGGGAGTCCTAACACGCCTCCTTTTTTTAGTTTAATTTTTATTTAACTTATTATTAGTTAAACAATATGGTTTTATATCTTTACATAATTGCATCTATTTTATAACAGTTATTTAATAATTTAATTTAAATAACATTATTTAATTTAAAATATATGATCTTTATTTCGGTGCTCTTCTTATCTGCTATGCAAGCAATCCTAGCACAGAAAAACACTTGGATTGACTGGGACCTTTGCTGGGCAAAGAATGCTCTCTTAGCTTGTCGATCTATTCTTATCAAGCTTTTTTTTTTCTTACTTTAAAAGTTCACTTTGGAGCTTCTTGATATCTATTTATATTTTTCTGCAATCAACTAAAATATCCCGATTGTTTACAGATTCTTGAAAAAAAAATAGTAAATAAATCAATCAAAAGATATTGTATATATTCAAAATGTTAAATATTATATTAATATGATAGATGAGTTGCATTTATAAGAGTATCGCCAAAGTGCTCTATAAATTTTAACTAAATTAGCTAAAAAGTTATTTTAGCTAATAACTTTTCATGAGTCACTCCAACCATTCCACATTTGAAGAGTGCATTACTATTTCTCCAAAATAGAGAGCCATGTTAGAGAGTGGTTTGAGTGCAAAAAAAACCATTATCACTAGCCATTTTAACTAAAGAGCATGTTTAGAGAGCCCCCTTAGAAATGTTCTAATTATGTTAGTCCTTTTATAAGTTTGATTCAAGGGTATTATTAGAGTTTTAAATAAATTACTAATTTGAGATGTACATATAATTTTTTATAGATGTAATTATCACCGCTCTAATTAATAAATATTAAGAATGGGTCTGCTAAGAAAACTAGTGGGGTGCTAATAAGTTAATAGCATTAGTGTAACATACTAACAACTTATTAGTGCTAATAAGTTGTCGATCTACACCGAAATGTAGCCCATATCAAGGACAATACTTCTTTGAGAAACAGTTTCATTTGAAAAACCCCAACAGAAGAAAGGCTGACTCTTCTCATTCAAAGCTTAATTATAATTATATTTGCGTGAATAATTATCATCAATGTAACATACTAACATTTTCGGAACAACCGTGATATGATGATATATATCGTTTATTCAATTTGATAATATCTTTGGTTTGAGTCGCTGCACACCAGATGCTTGTTCCATCATTGTCTATTAACATCAGTTATAAATATTAGTGGATACGGCAAAATCAACAACTGACTTTTGATGTATGGACCATGGATAGAAGAAAAAAAGTGTACACTAAAAAACTCTGGATAATCATTAGTTAAAAATCAAAAACTTTCACTAACTTTGAAATAAAGATTCCTTATTGGCCTTTTTGTTGAATTTTTTTTGCAAGAGTTTGTGCAAAACCATGGTGCTTTGCTTGATTAATCCAAAAAAAAAGAAAAAAGAAAAAAGTTAAGATCATTTGATGATATAATTAAGAAATGGAAAGTGAGATGTTAGGACATGTAACACATTGTGTAATATTATTATTTATTTATATTTTGATAAAGTTAGGTCATATCTTTTGACATTCAATTGAGGAAATAATGATAAATTAATAGAAAGTTTGCAGAAATTCAGTAGTTGTTGTGGAGAATAGTTGACAAAACATGGTGTGCCTTTTGTGTTTGAACTCATAGCACCGAAAGCCCTTCACTTTTCTTTAAATACATTTTATGAATTATGAATTATGAATTATCATCCACTTTGTAGATCAGTACTTCAATATTTAACTTTTCTTTTTTATTTATTAATTTCTCTTAAGACATTGTGACTCATCATGTTTTACTTTAAAAGGAACTCCATCCTATCATGACTTATTAAAGCACTTGGACATTACATGCAAACTCAATTAATTATTCTATTGTTTTTTTTTTATTGCATATTTGAGCTCAACCAAAAGGCCAACAGGAGTTTGAGAAAATTCAACCATTTGTAACAGCAAATTATGAAAATTCATCGATCACTATTGGATCAATTTACCCCTGTTGTTCAATGTTTGTAATATACAACTTGAATGTATTGTTGGAGAAAAGGAAAGGAGACATATAAATTAAACTTAGAAGACATTTGGTTCATGATTTTAAAATAATGATTAAAAGGTTGGATACAAATTCATTTATAGTATGTTTTATTATTTGTATCTAAAAACACAAGAAAAAAAAAAGAAAATGTCTTTGAACTCTATATTGAACACTCTGTTAAACATTTATTGAATCTATATGAGAATTTTGCTCCAAATAAACTTTTTTTTTATTAATATCAATCAAAATAACAAATTATTATTATGACTCTTATTAAATAAACAAACAAACTCGCCTCCTCTAGTATTCATGATTTATAAATTCACTAAAATGGGGAAAAACTCAAAACTAATCTAAAAAGAAAAGATAAATTTGAGTTATTTCCAAAACCAAATGGACCAATCATAAACAAATTCAAAGAAACAAAATTTGAAGAAAAACAATGAAATTGCTAAAACATGTTTGAAAATGAAAAAAAATTGAAAAAGTAACTCTTAAAACTTTTGTAAGGCGCGTCGACATGGTTCGAATAGTATACCATGAGTCCAAACGTCGTGATAGCTGAAAGTGTCTCAATCGTTATATGTCATTTTTAGGAGTCTAGCTAGCATATCCGCATATCAAAAATTGAAAATCACTTTTTAATTGATTTTAACGTAAAAGTGATTTTTAAAAAATTCAAATAGTTTCTAAATTTAACCTAGAATGGTTCATCAATATTTTGATGTTACCATATTGATATGGGTACAGCAGCCGAGCCCCCTTTCTAGATTCTGTGAAAAGAGAATAGTTGGTCGAAATCCATATTGCACTAGTCTAGGTAGTTTGGGTTGCTCTTCCATTTTGAATCAAGTGATTCAAGTCAGTATGATGTGACTGAAACCAGTCCCTCTCACATATTTGTCCAAAAAATTCTTCATGTTGTCCACATAAAAGTGTAAACCAGTACACCCTTCTTCGAGAAAGCTTGTGACCAACAGAAACATCAAACATGTGCTCCATAATCCACATTCTTGTTATATCATTCGAAGGAAAAAAAATTAAAATTAAAAAAAGGTGGTTTCATCATTATACTCACTAAGGTCACATCAACATAATAATTCAAATTTTCTTCGTAAAAAAAACAAATAAATTAGTCTGTTGTACAGGAAAAACAGAGAAGAAAAGCTGAAGGGCACTTAGGTGATGATCAACATAAGAAATGAAGATAGTCTGTTCTAAAACGAAAAGCAAGAAGCACTAATGATACTTCCAATGATATTAATAAGCAAAAAACAGACAGAAAGTTGTCTGCTTTTGATTGAGATTGGTGACGCTTGCTTGCAGCCTTGCACACATACATAATAAAACCACTTTTTATTTAGTATCGGGGTTTGTTGTATCTCTAGCTATAGCAATAGCAATAGTTATCATTAAATTTGACCCATAAATCAAGCATGCTTATGCTTCTTCTGAAACTACGGCTTTTCATGGATTTGAAATGATGTTTCATCATTTGTTTCTCCGCTTCTCCATTGGGTTTTCATCACACTTAGATTTACGTACTCATCATCTCAACCAAATCTTCTTTACTGTTATCGCTTGCCTTCCTTGTCATCAACTCTTTACTCTTTGCCATCACAAAAAAAAAAGAAAAAGTTAGTTTTAATTTTAAATTTCTAATAGATTGTTATTAGATTGGATTTTCTTTTCTTTCTATTTAATCTTTTATTTATTTTTATAAGTTGCTATCTTTGGAAATTCTTGTATAAATTAGAGCTTGATATCGATAATAATAGGATGAGTTAATTCCCAACAATTATGTATTAGTATGTGCTAACAATGTGGAGATTCTGATTTTTCTCCAAACAAACCAGGTTTTATTTTTGGTTTTTTCAAAATCGATCTGCACATAACATTTGGTATCATAGTCGGTTATAGAACGCGACCATCGCATGTTTGAGCAATGGAATCGTGCAACTTATAGCAAAGTTTTATTTGAGATATATATATATATATATATATATATTATCTATCTACTTACTATTTTAGAAGACTAAATTAATCAACTGCTTAATGTAGCTTCATGGTAAAAGTATTCATTCACATCAGTAATGTTCAACGTTTGAATCATTACATCACATGTGACACACACATAACACCACACCACATGTGTCTGTGAGACACACACACATCACACCACATTTGACACCACATGTCACACACACACACACAAAAACAAAGGATACATGATAGTTCACTAGGTAGGATATTCTGAAATTATAATTTCTAAACGTCTAAGAACAACTGCATGTTTTAATAAATTGCTGATTTGTTTTTGGGTTCCTTTTTTTATGTAGCACTCTTTCCAAGGCCATTGGTGAAAAGGTCACCAAGTTAGTAAGTCTTATGGAAATAGCACCAATTAATATGTTTTATCAAAATTGCCCCTAATTCTTTTACTTTTATTTTTTTAACTTTTTAAATTTCTCTCTCTCTCTCTTCCTCTCTTCTCTTTTTTTTTTCTTTTCAAAGATCTCCATTGATCCATCAATGGAGGTCGTCAAAACAGTTGACTCCATTAGAGGTCGTTAAAAAAAATTCTGGAAATAAGTCTCAGGTAACTAGCAATAAGTTTCGGGTAACTAGAAATAAGTCTCGGGTGACCTACCGAAGACTTATTTCCAGATTTTTTGGTTTTTTTTATCTTCTTCTTCATTGACCACCAAGTGAGGTCGAGGTCATTTCAAACTCCACTTGAGGTATGTTCTACCTTCATTGATAGATCAATGAGGGTTTTTGAAAGAAAAAAAAACAGAGGAGAGAGGAAGAAAGAGAGAGAGAGGTGGAAATTTAAAAAGTAAAAAGAAAAGTAAAAGAATAAGTGAGGGTATTTTAATCTCATCACATACTTTGGTGCTAAAAAATATTGAATTATTAACTTGGTGACATTTCCACAGAACCAAACACATTTGATGCTATTCCCCTCTATTCCCTCTTTAGGGTTGTTTTTAACAAACATTTGAACTTATTTAAACATATGGATGTAGTTGTACGTCCTGAAATTATAATTTTAGGACGTTTTAACTATAGAACTATCATATATATGTATATATATATATATATATATATAGATATAAGATTAAACATTAAAGTTTAAACTAAGACATAGATAAAAATGTAAAGGTTAAAACAAAAATTCTTGCTCACATATTCATGACGTTGGCAATACTTTAGCTCTTAAGCACTCCATATATATTTGTAAAGGATGGAATTATATCAACTTTAAAGTCTTGGACTAGATTGAACTATTTAAGAGACTAGATTTGAGTGCAATTTGATCTGATTGAATTGATTATATATAATATCTTGTATTTGATACATGATGGAGTTGAACTAAAAATGTTACTGTTTATATTTTAGAGGAAATAGTGGGTTTTAACATTTTTTTTTTGAGTTGATGTTTAATGTGAGGCACCGTTTTAATAACTTAAGTTTAAAAGACATCGTTTTAATAACGAAAGTTTAAAAGGTACCAGAGTATGTGACTTCAAAAATGCCTTTGCTGTATACATTTTTTAATTATTTATTTGACTTTAACTTTTGGAAGACATTTTGAAGTTGTTTGAGATCTACTTCTTTCTCTAACTATCTTAAAGTGAAAAGTACTGTAAACTGAAATCCAAGTTCATTTTCTTCTCTAACGAGTTCGACGTTCATATAGTTACATAAGATCACTTATCTTATCAGTTTCCTATCTCAGTTTCCACTTTGTCTCTCACTGTGTGAATTTTGATATTCAAACAATGAGAGGCAAAGTGGAAACATAGATAGGAAACCAACGAAGAGTGTTAATGCAACTTCGAAAAATGCAAATACTGAGCAATTGCAATTTAAAAGCAGAATCAACGGAAACTCTAGGACCAAATATAATGATGGCTCTCGCCTCTTGAGTGCATTTGCAATTGAATGATTTTACTTTATTCCGAGACTTTTGAATAGGGTCCCCGAGTCTTTTATAACATGTGTCGAGAGTTTGTATAAGCTTTCTGAGACTTTTGAATATGGTTCCGAGACTTTGTATAAGCTCTCCTAAACTTTGTTCTCAGACTTTTAAATAAGGTCCCGAGAATTTATTCTGATACTTTGTATAAGCTTTCCGAGACTTTTGAATAGGTTTCTGAGACTTTGTTCCGAGACTTCATATAAGCTTTTCGAGACTTTGTATAACACAAAGTCTCGGACACATAAACACAAAGTTTCGGAACACAAATACAAAGTCTCGAACAGCATACAAAAGTCTCGGAAACTAAGTTATTGTTCATCAGCGTATCGCCACTCCGTTGCCGTTTGAGTGATTGCCTGGGTTTCAACAGAACTTTCTCTCTCTACTTCACCACTCTATCACTGTAAACGGAATGAAAGAAATCTGATGTGGAACAACTGTTGGGGGTATTTTAATCCGTTTACCATAATAAGTGTCTTTTAAACATAAGTTATTAAAACAATAACAGTGTTGAAAAACCACCTCCGAAAGTGCCATTTAATTTTTATACTTTATAGTTTATAGGAAATTTTGATTGAATATGATTGGATTAATTTTATATTTTTTATTAAATATAATTATTTTAAACTATTTTTATTTAAATAAATAGATTTTAACGTGTATATGAATAATATATATATATAATCATTTTATAATAACATATGATTATTAAATATCATTTTCTAAGGTAATATAATTCATATAAGTCAATTTTATAAAATATAATCATGTTTAAATAATATAATTTTTAAATTATTATAAAATAAACTAAATTAATTTACAATAATTTGTTAATAAAATAGAATAATTATACAATATAATAAAATAAATCAATTCAATTCTGAAAGAGAAAGAAGTCCAATCCAATCTTTACTCATGGTTACAGTGGGTTTGAGCATGCTAATTATGAAATTAGAAAAAGTTATTTATGTTTTTGTCCATTCTCATACTGTAGCCTATGCACCAAATAGGTGAGGTTTACATTTAATTTTTTTTAATCTATAATTTAAAATTTAACCATGTGTTTTTTCTAAACCAATGTTAGGACTTAGGACAAGTCCAATTATCTTTAAAACTTAACTAAAAATATGTATATAAAAAAGTTATGTGCAATCACTTTTGGCCAAGTAAAAAAGGCATTCCCTTTGATGGTGTTGATTATGGGTTCAAGTTCAACTAAGTGTATTTATCACTGTATAGAGCTTGATTTATCTCCCCAATGTAGTGTTTTTTTTTATTAGAATGTAACCAGATTCGTGTCAAATTCTTTTTAAAATAAATAATATTGCATTGTCTCAACTTGAATGAGTGTAGATAAATTATAGATATTCAAATTTTGATTTTAAATGTAGGGTTAATTAAAAATCAAAAACCTTCCTTGAACTTTTAAATGTTTTGTTTGAACAGTTGTATATTCGTATCTTTCTATTCTCTTGAATTTAGAACTTAAATATACAATTATGCAATTGCCTTTTAACCAAATATCCAAAAATAACAAAATAAAAAATGTAAAGTTAATTTTAATCAATGAGTAACGCTATTTTGGAAATTTAATACAATTTAAATAAATTGATTACAGTGATACCACATTGTTTGGACATCAGATTTGTACATCAAATTTAAACAAAACAAAGTAGCATTAAAATAGCATTATTGTCGATTAATAATAAAAACATGATTAGATGATAAAATTACAAATTTAGATTATCTCACCTTTTTCTAAATTCTATTGGATGGAGAGAAAGGTTCTTCTGCTTCAGAATGCATGCCCGGACGTGTAAACTTTAAACCAAACGATGAGATGTCTATGTCACATAACATAATATAAGATAACATTATAGGATTTAGACATTTAGTGACCTAATACTGAAACATTTGCCATGGATATAAACCAAAAATTAAATTGAAATTTCTGATAAAGAACCAGTTATTGTCGTTGTTTTGGAATTGGAACTTGGAAGTAGCTCTGTCATGAGTTCTATAGGACTATTATGAGGGTGGGTCAGGCCTTCCGAGATTAACCAACAAGCCGACATTAGACCAGAAGTAGGCCTACAAGTCAAGCACACCCTACAAACATATTTCATTAAAATGGCTTCTTTTTTTAATGTAGTGGAACAGATCCTAACAATGTGTTACAGCTGGGTTACCCTACCTACCCTACAAAAAACCCTTTTGGCCTAAGCTATTGTTCGGATTCCCAGAAAATATAAAACCACTTTTAATCTACTTTCCTGCATAGAGATTCCAATTATAGGTCATATAATCTTTTTTGACTTGAAAAGGTTTAAAAAGATTCAAGTAAGAGGAAAACAAGTTTCACTTTCTACATGAAAAGGAACAAAAAAAACCTAAAAAGCTACTAGATGATCACAACAAAGCCTCCGAGGAACAACAAAGAATAATAAAGAAGGCATTAAAGACAACAAAAAATTTCTAGCTCCCCAAACCAACTGTTTTGTTTTAAATTCTTCTTCTTCTCTCTTTGCCTGAAGTGAACCAAACTTGCTTTCAATTCTTCTTCTTCTCTATATATTATATTCTTTCTTGTTAGAGAAGTCCCCAAAAAAAAAACCCCATCTCCAAAATGGGTTGGTGATACTACTACTACTACTGCAACTAGTCTTCTTCAAAGTCCAAGCAAGATGTAGTATACAAGAGTGATAGGAAGTGCTATTAGCATCCCAAATATGACCCTGCAACAACATTATATTATAAACAAAATCAATTATTAGTAACATATTGATAATGTCCATGCTTATAATATATGTGTGAATGGTAGGTCGGGTACAAACCCGGTGCTCAGTATGTCTGGATGAACATTGTATTCCTTGGCAAAGACGAAAGGCACGATCCCTTGTGGAAGAGCTGCCTGAAAATTTAAACAAGTATTGTTTAAATATGCCACGATATGTATGTATGCATATGATTAGTGGTTTTGAACTCCTACATACCTGAACTATGGCGATATGCAATAGAACTCCCCGAAGTCCAACTGCAATTGAAGCAGCAGCCATGACTGCAGGACCTGTGAGGAATCGAACAGCCATGGTAAATGCAGCAACCGAGTTTCCACAAGCAATGATCCTAGGCTGCAATGCCATGAACAGACCTGCAATCCCATAAAAAAGTTCCGTAGTGATGATCAAGCCACATCAATATCTTCAAATATAGTCAACAATCAATACTTGAATAGAGTTCGATAATTGACATACCAAGACTAAACATGGCCATTCCAAGACCTGCATTGGAGAGAATGGCTATGGAACCAGCAATTATTGCAGGCATCTCAACATGCCACCTACAAAATCAGTGACATTTGATTTACAAAATGTCACATACAAAACAAAACAAATGCCCCATATTGAAATGATTAACAAAAACTCACATACCTGAATGACACAAGAGACCAAGTGAGGCCAATTAGGCTGGAAGTAAGTATTGGGATTCCTGATGAGTTTTCGCCAAACCATTATCAGAATGAGTCTGGTCATAACGCTAGCCGGAGGCATAGCAGTTGGTTTGGCATCGTCTTGAGCTGCAGATTTAGGGTGGAGCTCAGCCGTGGAGCTGGAACCGAGCTTCGAAAGCACAGGCCCTTCATGATCAACTCCATTCGGAACTGGTCGGTTCCCAAAACTGAATTCATCTCTACCAAACTCATCATAATCTACATAACAATACAGAAACAGACCAGTTACAATTCAACCTTCAAACAGGAAACAAAGTAATCCTACAAAATTCCAAAAATCGCATACCATATAATAATAACAAACAAAATCCAGCAAACCCTATTTCAACGCAACATAAAAATAAATTAAGCAACCTCTCCAATCAATAGCAACAATGAACAAGGACAAATACAGTCACAACATTAGACACAACACTCCAAAAAATGGCTTAAAAATTATAAGTAAAATCCGCAACATGCAAAACTGAATTCATCTCTACCAATCTCATCATAATCTACATAACAATACACAACCAGACCAGTTACAATTCAAAATATGAGAAACACAAAACAGTGCAATCACTCACATAGACACAAAATTCCAAAAATGGCATACCATATATATAATGCAAATCGAAAACACAATGAAATAATAATAAGACACAAAATTCCAACAAACCCCATTTCCCCGCAACGTAAAAATTAAATAAGCAACCTCTCCAATCGAATAACAACAATAAACAAAGACAAATACAGTCACAAAACTCCAAAAAAAATGGCTTTATTTTGAACTAACAAAAATAAGCACCTAATAGTTTGAAAGATGAGTGTTTTTTATACCTTTTTGATGTGGTAGGCCAGCAAGATCGTTCCCATAATCAGCTCCACCTCTGAACACATGAATCCCACCTTCTGATACAGGAGAAGCACTAGAACTCCAAACAAACATGTGCAAATCTTTGCCATTTTCAGCTCCATTTGCTTTCTTTTTGACACCAGGTCCGGCCACCGGAGAGAATATTCCGGCAGTTGTTGGAGCTGGATAAGTTGCCCCATTGGGTCTATTAACATTATTGCCAAACACACCCATTGCATTATTTTCTTCATCAAAACCCAAGTTACCAAAATTTGACTGTCTTGGACTGACATTGCTCATGTTCTTTCCATTAACCATGGAATAGAAATCTGTGTGATTAAAACTAGACCCTCTTGGTGTTGGGTTCCTTGAAGACTGTAGAGAGTAAATCTCAGCATTAGTCAAATTAGATGGTCTTGGAGTCAACGAAACCCCTGAATTTGGACCATGTGATCTTCTAGAGAAGATTTCTGATCTAGAACTTGTTGATTTCCTTACAGTCACGTGAAGTTTCCCATCTTCACCAACCTCTGCATCAGTTTGCAATGGCTCTTTACCGTCTAAAGAGATGATATCAGAGTCAACTCTGAAAGAAATAATTGACCCAGCAGTGTCCGGAAACTGTTCCGCAATTAAAAGTCTAGCTCCTCTGTATTCAAAGAGAAATAACATCAATGTATACCAAATTATACATTGAAGAACCACTATTTGGACCATTAAGGTACCAGAATCGTCTCCATACATGCCCTTTAACAGAGGAATACCCATAACAAGAGTGTTGGGCAAAGTTGAGAGGGAGAAGAGAGTTATGGACCATTCAAGTGAGCCTCTGGCGCTAGTTCTTGACCAGATTGCTAGAACAAAAAGGACGATGATTTTCTGGAGAGTGTCTGCAGCAATGAACCTGTAGTTCATTTCATAAGGGTTGTTTGTGGATATGAAGTGGAAAGAGAGAAGCGGAACAGCAAACAGAGCAACGAATCTGTTGATTCCAGAGCACTGGTCTGGACTGAAGATTTTCCACCATTTCACTGAACCATATGCTAAGATCATGGCTACATAGAGAGGAACCACGGCTGTGAGCACATGGTAGAGGTCACTGCCACTGATCATTTTTGGTTTTACAAGCAAGAAGATGAAAAATAAAAATGGAGTCTTTTGTATTTTTGACAAGTAAAAAGAGGGTCTTTTTTGAAGAACAAATCAACCCATTTTCATACGAAGGAAAAAAGATTAAACAAACCCCACCGGAAAGATTGATTTAGAGAGATTGTAGAGTTGAGATTTGAGAATAAGAAGAAAGTGATGTTCTTGATGAGTTGTATTTATGGGATTTTAAGGGGAGACGTAGAAGTAAAAGCTCGGTGCTTTTATGTGGCTTTTTTATAGTCTTTTGGGAAGACAATTAAAGACTATTTTTATTCTTAAGAAAATAATTAAATATTTGATTATTGATTACCAACTCACCAAGACCATTTACAGTATTTCGTTCATTATATTGTGCCTTAATAATCTCATTATTATTATTATTTTTCTTTCAAAAAATAAAAATTAATCTCCTTAAAATTTCGTCATTGCATATTATTGATAGGAAGAGTAATACTAGGCTTCCTAATTTTTTTTACTAAATTCCTTCCCAAATAGTGTTGGCATGTGAGGTGTCAATATCACGTCACTTTCCATATAATCTCATTATTATGAGATATTGACACCTCAAGTGCCAATATTATTTAGAAAAAAATTTGAAAAGCCTAATATCACTCTTAATTAAATAGCAAAAATATATATTAGTTACAACACACTTTTACCAATCATGAATCTAACAAGGAAAATGAAATTTAATTACAACATACTTTTACAGTATTCTTTTTCCTATGAAACATGATTTCTTTTCATCTCATTCCTGATTAGTAAATAATCAATTACTAAATTTTATTTTGCCGCCTAATAAGAACTAGTGGTGGTTCACTTTTTTTTTTCTTAAATACTACAAGAATTAATACAATAGGACTGTCGTAACCTGACGAGATCAAACAATATATATGCGGTTCGAATATCTACTCTATAACAGGAGATAACTACTCTTCAAAACCCGGAAAGAAAACTTCTCACTACACTTATGTTGAAGAGAGGTGTACTACAAGCTCTGCTAAGAGGTGATATGCGTCGGTGGTGGATCACTTTACTTCAACATTTTGTTAAACTCACTTCATTCAACATCTAGCTTGTCTAGAAGAGTAACAAAAAATAGAATTTCAACAACTTTTGTATATTTCACTTGCGAGTATATTGGTATATCGACTCGAACCTCAACCTTATCAGACAGACTGCCATTGGGTGATGGTAAGACACTAGCAACCAGAGGCGGAGCACTGATGAGGCCAGCGGAGGCCATGGCTCCTGCAATGATTTAAAAAAATAATAATTATAAGTTGTTATTTTATTATCAAAAAAAAAACAATTGTACTTGGTCTATGCATAAATGCTTGTTTCACTATGTATTCGGATTACATCTATAGGTTTAAAAAAAAAAAAAAAATTATAGTTGGCCTATGTATGCTTCACCGATCACTATGCATTTTGATCTGCAGGTTTTTTTTTTAATAAAAAAATTATAAATAGTATTAATTGTTAATAAAAGTTTTTCTTTTCTCTTTTTATGTCCTCCCTCCTCTTGCTAAATTTTTTTGGAAAAGAATTGTACTTTCTGATTCACATGATTTCCAATTTTCATAATCTATTTCTTAACAAACTTGAAAAAAATAAAAAATTGTTCAACATCATATCCAGTTTCTATTAGACCACTACCAACCACTTTCGTGACTGTGACTTTTCCAAATTATTACACTTATACTATTTTTAGTTTAGTCTGCATGCAAAATTGATTGTTTATATTATTATCATGTATACCGTAGAAAATTCGTTAAATATATTTTGGATCCTCAATCTTCAATCTTTTAGTTCCGTCTCTGCTAGCAACATTATAATTTTTATGGAATATGATATGTCATAACTAATGTACTGTTAAATTTTTACTCGCCAAGATATGTGATCATTTTGGCAGTGTTTTCGAACCTTTGCACCTTTTTAGTGAGATCTTATTTAATCCGTGTTGCTTTTTTGGCCTTGTTCATTTAATGGAGTTCGGAGTTCCGTTCTTTCAAACTCTGAATTATTATAATATAATAATATAAAAATCTATATGTTTACAAATTATAGGATGTTTAAATTAAAGAGGCTGATTTTTAAAATAAAAATTAAGAAAAGGTTGTAAAGAATTAGAGGAATTTATTAAAGAAAGCGAGGCATGGAAAAGAACAAAAATGATAGAAATAATATATATATATATATAGATTTTTCCTTAAACTGAGAAATATGACAAAGACAAATCAACAACTTTAAGAAGAAGAAGAAGAAGAAGATGAAGAAGAAGCAGCATAAAATCCAGAAATGCAGGAATGATTGCAGCAGCAGAGAGTATGGAATCTTAATTCGGTAGAATACAAAAGACCACGTGTCATTATTATTATTTGCGTTGTAATTCCTCTTCCACCTAATTAAAATTGGAAATTCCAAAAAGGACCAAAACCTTCGCGAGAAGTCGAGAAGGACGGACACTGATTTTATTCCATTACAAACAGCCTTTGCCTCAACGGTTCTTTTTGGATCCAACGCCTTTTTCTTTTTCTCTCTTCGTTCTTGACACATGTGGACGGTTTAGAATTATGACTATAATGTCTACCGATTTTATCTCGTCATCTACAATCCCTTGATATAAAGTTATATGTAAATCTCTTTATTAACCGTCTCTTTTCTGATTCACCATTTACGTAATATGAATTATGATCTAAGGTATATCAAAATTAGAATAAGATTGTTTAAGAAAATTATACATTAATTGACTCAACCAGACCTAAATTCAAGTTATATTTTTGGTAGTCAAAATCAACCGATAACATGCCAACAAGGGTCCCTACAAGTTTTCACTTGAAATGCTAAGCAAAACCTGAAAATGCATGTAGCACGAAATATAATCTCCAAATCTAAGTTAGCCTATACAAAGTAGTCAAAGTGGTCCAACTCATTCATTATTTGTGAAATTAAAGGAAACATGTATTTGTCCTCATTACCATGAATCATTGGAAAATCTACCTTTTCCATTACCCACAATATAAACCACTCCTAGTCAATTTCCATTTCACTTACTTTACAAAAACAAAAATACATACTAGATTTGGGTAATTTTAATAACAAACGCTTAAAGGTACCATTAATTTGGCTTGTTTGGATAGGACATATGGGTGGGTTCTTTTGAAATAATCGCTTCTCATTTGACAACACAAGCAAATTGTTTTTGTTGTCACTTTTTTTATAAATATATTTTTTAAAGATTACATGGCCAGACCTCAAAAGTTTGTTGAGATCGAGATTAAAATTTATAAACATAGTTTGTATTGCAACTTTCATAAGAGAGTAAAATCAAAGATCAGAGTATCTCCAACCCTGTACCAAAACATCAAATTAGAATAAAATTTGCTCTCCAAAGTTCAACCGTGTGCCAAACATTTGTAATATTTTGCCTCTATCAACAGTCTTGTACCAGATCTGGTGCACCATCATAGATTTGGCGCAACATTTCTTTTTTTTAATTGTTTCATTTTTTTATTGGTTGAGTACACTATTTTTGATTGAGAAATAATAGAAAAAAAAAATAGAAAGGAAATATTCAAAGAAATATTGTTTTTAGTGAAACATATGAAAAAATTAATTAGTGTAAAAGTTACGTCATTTTAACATAAAAGTTACACCAAATTGGGTTTTTGGATTGGAGGTGACCTTATAAAGGCCAAAATAAAAAAAATAAAGAAATTTAGTGGCAATTCTCTAAATTTTAAAGAGTTTTGTAAAAAACTTTAGAGAGATCTCTAAACAAATATGTGATTATATTTATGGGTTTGGTCTAAGTTGATGTTCCCAGCAATGTTATTGAATCAATTTTTTGGTATTTAGATTTCAATTCAATAGTATATAAAAATTAAAGATTTAAAAATTAAAATAAAAATTAACCAACTCTCCTCGTATAACTGTCGAGTAATATTGCTGTTAATATTTATATATATAATAATATTGGTTTTTAGCTATTTTTTATATATAATTATATTTTTTAGATAGCTTTTTGAAAATTTGATAATGATATAGCATAGGTGGCGCATGCGATTATTGTCCCTTGCAAATAAAATCTGGATTGGATTTTTCAGACAGATTTATTGAATTTTTTCATTACTCTCTGCAGGCGGCGCCGCTGTCAAAAAAAAAAAACTATTACCTCGTTATATTCACACTTACCTTAAGTACTCAATTATCTATACTCGCTCCCTCACTGGACATGACTTTTCTCTGTCAAATGATGGACATGGCACGTTACAGCGCGTGTAACGTATGCAAGTGGTCTTCTTTGCTTTTAAGCTTTTGTTTTATGTTTTATAACGACGACACGGCATTGACAGTAGTAAAAAAAGCTAATAAATATTTTCCAGGAAACACAACACAACACAACAAGTGTTTTCAGTGTTTTTTGTGTGAAAAAGCACTTTAATGAAGGGGATTTTTGATTTTCCAGACTGTCGTGTATGTCTCTCTGATATGAATTAATATCTCAAAATGACAACGCTGTCCTTTTCACATCCGGCAAACACTGGCCCGCTTCTCCCATCTGATATTCTGATCTGACATGTTTTCTTTTTTATTTTTCTAATAAATGAATTATGTTAATGGCAGGACTGCAATTTAAGAGGTGATTGGAGGGCAAGAAAGTGAGTTTGATTTGAAAGTGATGACGTGAAAATGACGTGTACAAGAATCTCTCTATATTCAATGCATTGCTGGTTGCCCGGATTTTTTGCAATCTCGCCTAACCACAACGGCATTAACTCCATTGCCTCCTTAGTCCTAATCCCTATTCATATCTCCACCTTTTACTGTATATATTCCATTTAAGAAACAAACTGCTGTGTCTTTAACATCTTGCCCTACCACAGTACTACTTCATCCCTTGGTTCGGTGGTAAAAATCATTCACTAAGACATGTTAATTATTGATACGATACGATATTTACGGGTTTAAATTAGATTTTTATTAGATTTAGGTTGATATGTTAAATTTGTTACGTAAACGAGTCTTATTTAGTTTGAACCTTTTATAACCGTACTAACCAGAGACGGAACTGAAATTATAGAATTGGAGGGCCAAATAATAAAAGCTTCAAAATTATAGTACTAAAATGTAAAATTAGGTCCCTTCCTACCGCTAACTCATTTAACACAATTAAATATTATAAATAAATATGTAATCTATAATTATAAAAAGATAAATACGTTTAAAATGCTTATGAAAATTTGTAACAGATAAAATAAATAAAATTTAAATATTCGGTGATTAAAATTAAATTGTTTTCATGAAAATTATATACTTTAAAATTTTAAATTCTTTTAATAGTTTAATAAGAATTTTAGTAGAAATTTTGATGAAAGAAACTTTGATGAGTGTATTTTAGAATCTTGGGCATGTAAAAAGAAAAAAAAAAGGCTGATATTTGCAGGATTTTGGGGCACGCCCGAACCGTATTCTCTTGTCGTAGGTACACATGTTAATATGTTATGATGTGGAATGATAATTGATAATGACTAATGATTGGTTCCATTAGTATAAACAGATACTGTACTACAAATATTACTTTTTTAAAAAAAATTTGCTTTGGGCCTTTTTGTTGGTCCCTGTCGAACTGGGCTTGTTCTACAAAGTTTTTATCGTTTGGGAAAAAAAAAAATCAAAGATAAAGAGTTATTGTTAATATTGTTCCAAATATCATATTTTCTCTTGTGTGCAGATCATGGGTCTCTCTTTGTGTGTTTAAATTTTACACCAAAAAGATCAAGAGTCTGCCTAGACATACTACTCACATATGCTAATATTGCGCATGGTGAGACTTGAGCTAAGAGGGAATGTACATGGTCGGTGAAAATCCACCATATGTACAATAATGTCCTTACCGTATAAAATCTCGTCAAATCATTTCTATGCGTTAGGTTTACCGAATAAACAATCAAATTTCAATGGAAACCTAACATTTCTCGCTCTCAAAACTCTACTAATGATATGATTTCGAAGAACTAAGCTTTAGC
The DNA here is from genome assembly GCA_033220585.1 of Dipteronia sinensis. Classification (NCBI taxonomy): domain Eukaryota; kingdom Viridiplantae; phylum Streptophyta; class Magnoliopsida; order Sapindales; family Sapindaceae; genus Dipteronia; species Dipteronia sinensis. The sequence goes on from CM065639.1 coordinate 20,082,101, forward strand.
TCTTGTCTTACGCACGGAAAAAAATTCATTCAATCAAGTGAGTATTCAATCATCATTGCTTCTAATTTTTTGTAGTTTAAAAGTAGTGCTATGACCGTCTCCAATCCAAAATATCAATTTGGTGCAACTTTTATACCATTTTGATAGTATAACTTTCACATCATTTATTTTTTTCAATTTCAACCCCTTACATTAAATGTTACACTAAAAAGAATATTCTTTTGAATATTTCATTTTTTTTTCCTCACCAATTAATATTTTACCCTCTAATTAACATAATATTACAATAATAAATCGTTGTTGTAGTTTATATTGTATTTTCCTTTAATTTTTTTGTCTCCCAATTAGTGATAGTAAAACCTCTCTATAGTCATAATGATGGGACCAAACTAATTTTATTACTATGAGGATGTTATAACTTAACAGAGGTGTAGTTACAAAAATTATTGTTTTGACTTAGTTATCTTTAGTGCAAGTAGTATATAGGAAAATTAAACACCACATTAATAATTAATTACTAGAGCATGTCAAATACAATGTATAGACATTGATAAAAGATATAGATATAATTTCAAAAAACTAGTACATGTATCTATGTAGTGTTGGGAATATGCAAAGTCATCTTAAAAGTCTAAAATTTTGCATTCTCTTTAATGCTGGTGAGTTAATGCTACTGAGTTATTACGTATCCGCAAGTTCAAAGATGTGGTAACAACTCTAAAGATAAATCATTGTCCCAAACAATTTTAGATAAATAATTTATTTCATGTTAAACCTTTAATGTAACATATGTAGGGGTCAAAATGTGGACATATGGTTCATAAGATAGGTCCACAAAATAATTGAAAGTTATGAGGGACTTTGGCCACTCAAAAGACCATTGAAAGACCCAAAAGAGGATCGATAGAGCAAGTACAAAAGCACGACCAGGTCCAACGAGATATCTGAATAAAAATGGCATGTGGTCAAAAAGACCTAAAAACAGCAATCATGTCAGACATTATGGAAATCCTAATGTCTGAAAAGGCCTATATTGCCGGATTCAAACGAATCAAAACAAGCAAAAAAGAGCCCAAGAATCTTGCTCTCATAAAGAGCATGGTGAAGGCTCCATGACTTCACTATAAATATCTAACCCCTTCTCAGTGAAAAGAGTCTTGATTTTTCACAACTCATACACGCGAAAGCTTTGAAAACATAGCTCCGCAATTCTCTCCCAGCATTAATTGCGATTCTGCGATCCTATAAAGATCAGTCTAGTCATTCTCAAAACTTGGTCGACCCAATCCAGGATCGATCCACATCGAGTCGAGGTATCAACTGAGGATCGACCTAACAAAGCCCACTATACATTGGTCAGCCAAAACTTTGATAGATATACATTCAACCTGGGAACCTTTCCCTCCGAACATTGACCGGCTAGATCCTTCCACCCTTGGCAGTGTTTCAATCACTGACAATTAGCTCGATTCGACATATCGAACGCTATGGTTTGGCTATCTTTTTCTCTCATTTGGTTCATCGAACAAATAACTGACTTGAGCTTCGGAGAATCTCCCCAAGGGAACACCCCCTCATGTGGTCCGCCACTGCCTTATTCTTTCTCGTTTTGTAGGTTGCCAGTGCCCGCCTTGACACTTCAAATCAATTGTAGATCCAATCGACTACAACATAGCATATATATATTTTTTGCAACATACCAATAATTATTACTATGTGGAGGCAAGTTCCTTCGGACGATAAAAATTATAACTTATTACAATGTGAAGTTTATTTTTGTTTATAACTTGTCCAAGTTGGGAGCCGAATTTTTTATGACTACATAGAAGGTTATTCCTATATAGAGTATCACTATAAAGAGCTCTTACTGTAATTTATTTTATCATTATGAAGATTTTATGAAGTTTTTAATGTTTTTAATGTTGTATTTTGCTCTTTATTTTAGTGTTTTCAAATTTGTGATTTTTTCATTAAAAAATTAGTATAATTTTTGTATTGTATACTTAATTTTAGTTTATTATAAATGTTAATATAAATAATAATTAAATTAAATCAAATTTAAATAAAATAAAATCATTAAATAATAAAAAGTTATACAACTGGAATAAATTTGATTGAATAACGGTAAAACTGCAATTAAAAAAAATTAAATAATAAAAAGGGATACAATTGGAATAATTTTATTGAATAAAGGTAAAACTATGATTAAACAAAACTTTTAAATAATAAAAAGGGATAAATGGTAAAATTGATATTAAACAAAACTATAAGTATTAAAAAAGAAAAAGAAAAAACTGCGTAAATTGTACATTGTTGCGCCAAATCTGGCGCAACACCGTAGACCTAGCCAATTCGACGCAAAAATATACAGCTCGGTTGGAGAGGATTTTTGGCTTCAATTGATGTTTTGTTTCAATATAGAGTCCGATTAGAGATGCTCTAAGAACTTATGTGATGTCTAATTTTTGTAGTTTAAAAGTAGTGCTAAGAAACATTTGTGGTGTTTGTTTGTCCATTTACCCTATGTGCATCTAGTTTATCTTATAGAGTATCTTATTTGACTCAATGTTTGCTTTTGGGAAGACTAATTCACATTGATTTTTTTGTTCGTTAAATATATAAATAGTTTATAATTGTATGACGAGTGGATTAGTAAGAAAAGAAATGTTCGAGTAAAATCTACAAAGAATGCACTTTCTGTTTAAAGTGGAATAATATGAAGAGGAAATTTATAAAAATAAAAAATAAAAAAACCCCTTGAATTAGTGTTTTATTGTCGGCAACCACACATGAGTAAAAGGGTTTGCATGGTTAAGGGATTTTGTGCATTTAAAAGTAGTTGGTAGATTTTGTTTCTCAATCTATTACATTAAGAATAATATTATAGTGGTGCATGGTTAAGGGATTTTGTGCATTTAAAAGTAGTTGGTAGATTTTGTTTCTCAATCTATTACATTAAGAATAATATTATAGTGGTGCTATTGATATACCCATACTGATCTATTTATGTTCCATTTTTTTAAATTTTAATTTAATTAAATAAAGTTAAATGATTTTATTAATTTATTTTATTTATTTCCAAAACTGCCATTTTTTCTTATTTTTCAAACTTAATAAACCACATCTCTGATTTCTCTATCTATCTCTGATCTCTTTATCTCTTGTCTCGTTTTTCTCTCACAAAATCGATCTCTCAATCTTGTGAAATCGTCGCAGCAGACATTTATTTGTGAATAACAATTGTATAAAACAAACAAGCCAATAGAAGCCAAAATGACAACGTCTGGGAAGGAAAAACAGAGCAGCACCCAAAGAAGAAAGGCACAACATACAGGGTTTTGTTGCAGCAGACATGGAACCACTAGCTAGGGTTTCGTTGGCTTAGTCAGGCGTCTTCTTCTCCTCTGTCAACATGAAATTCTCCTATGAATTTGTAAACAATAATGAATTTATTTGACATGTTGTGGTCAATCAGACATGTTGTGGTCGTGCTCTGTTTTTTCTTTGTGTTGTTCTTTACCTTGTGCTTTACTGCATGTCTTGTGTCTTGCCTCTTGGCTTTTATAATATGTACAGTTTTTTAAAAAAAAATGAGTGGAGACCTCCAAGTTTTTGGATTGTAGTTTTTTCCATCATAAAGGTTATGCTTGTTCAACATCTGAACATTATATTGTTATCCGATTTATATTTTTTTTTCAGGAGTTAAAAAATAATTTATTTGAGTTTGTTAATTTGATAGTTTTGTTTGTATACTGTAGATGGGAACGAAATTTGAATATTTTTTTTGAACCAAACTAGTTTGCATTCTTATATAAATTCTACCAAGATCAGTGAGAGTTTACAAACATTTGAATCCAAAATCAATCTCTCTACTGCTATCTCTCTCTCTCTCTCTTTGTGCCTTAAGACACAGAACACCAACATTGAATCTTACATCACCAATGTTTTTGGGTTTATTTATTTGTATTTTGTTTATTGCTGAACAAATATCTATATTACAAATTGAGCAGACATGCAGTGATGTTTGATTATGCTTAAAAAGTATTGATGTTCTAATTTACATGTAAGCCTTATATGTTATAATTGAGAATACCAGTGATTTATGGACACAATAATTATATCTACCATGTGAATATAGATGAAGAACAATTTTTTTTATTGAAACAAGAATTGTTTTTTTATCAAAAATAAAAACAAAAGAAAATTAGGGATGTGGGGTTTTATTAGATTTAATTTATTGAATATTTTTTTCTTAAATTGTATGTCTTTTTTAGTAATTTTGATAAAGGAAAAAAAATAATACTAAATAATTAAAAAAGTTGGGCATAAATAGATCAGTAGGGGGTTTGCCAATAGCACCACTCATAATATTATTTGTCTAAAATCATGTTTAAATGATGTAGCATATGAGTTGTTAAGATCTTATAAATTATGAGATTACGAAGTTAGTGATATGATTTTGACAACTCATATGCCATATCATTTGGATATGATTTTAGACAAATAATTTGGACAACCTAAAATTATTTTTTTATACACCGACATTGCTATAAAAAAGTGATTTTTTTAAGAGTAAAAAAAATGTGAAGTTAATAGTTCTCCGATAGAGATATAACTACCCAGTTCTATTATGTTTTTTAGTTTTTAGAACTTGAAGAGTGCATTCATTGACGGTTCTCATCCCTGCCTTTTTTGTTTTTCAACTGAAAAAATTATGAAGTTGTGTTCGGCGAGAGGTTTTGAGTTTCAGTCTGATTCATTCTGATGAAATGAAAAACACTTTTTTCAATTTGTATAACATGAAAGTGAAAAACATGTAAATTGGTTTTCATTGTTTTCTTCCCAATATGTACTAAAAGTCTAAAACACATAAAAATGGGCTGACATCCCATTTGTTCCTCCTCTTCTCTTCACCATGGACTTAAAACTAATCATTCAATCACTCCTATCATTTTATCACAACCAGTTAAAAGTTATTTTGATTTCTTTTGCTTCTCAATCTGTTTTGTATGACACCAAAAATTCAAGCATACATGATAAAGAAAGAATCATATTTTATGAGAAGAGAATAGCTTTCATATGCAATTTTTTTCCTCATATGTGAGCTAACATTAGGAATAAAATAAGGAAGAAGTTTTATGGATTATATATATATATATATATAGAGAGAGAGAGAGAGAGATGTGTCCATTACATATATATATATATATATATATATATATATATATAACGTGTCGACTAAAGAAGCCGATATGGCAAAGGGATAACAATACCACATCATTAAAAGTTATCCAATCCTCCTTCCAAGATTTTTTTTTTGCCGAACAAGTAAACAGATGCACTTTAAGAAGGATGAATTGGCCAAAAGAGGACCTTGCCAATATAAGATTCTAGTCGACCAGAATATCTTCCCAGCAAAAATCACTCGCCCGAATCAGGACTCGGCACACATCATTAATGCCGAGCGACTCGGAAAAAAAGCCCACTAAGATACAAGGGTCAAGAATCACACTTCAATAAGGAAACAACCCTATCTTCTCCTAAAAGGAATTATAGCTCAAATCAAGCACAATTTCAATTGTATTTATTACGGGATAAAAATCAAACGGGAAAGAGATCAAGACAGATGCGAAGATCCAAGCAAGAAGAGTCATAACGAGATTCTAAAAGTAAACGGTTTGCACATCAAGTTTAGGCTTACAAAATGAATGTATAAATACAACCCGTTTTTCATTGTAAACACACAAAAATTACGCATAAATAGTTACCAAGAGAGATTAGCGAGTAGAGCTCTGTAAACCATCTTTTCATAGTGAGTCACCGCATCCGTGATTTTTTCCCTTTCCTAAGGTTTTCCATGTAAAATTATATCTTTTTACACTATTTCATTTTTTATCATTACTAAGCTACAAATATTTTAGTTGGCTCACTGATTTTTCACACAACGAAAAATCACCGTCAACAACTGACGCTTGAAGGATTGGAGGGGTGGGGGTAGGGTATTGAAAAACCTTAAGCACGTAAGAAATTACAACAAACTTCACATGACAAATAGCAAGGACGAAGATAGATCAGACCACGACGAGGATCGGAGTCCTCCCCCACGGGATACAAACTTCAGAGGAAACCGATTGACAGGGAGTCTCACGGATGAGGCCCAATCAACGGTCGTCCCTACCAACCAACCAGACGATATAGCCCTAGAGGCCCTGCAACAAAGCCGGATAGCGTTGCAAAAGGTCATTGAATACGTGGCAGTACACAGAATAACCCTCTCAGCAACTGCATGGATGACCTCACCATGCAAGTTGGGCACTCCTATCATGCCACAAGCACATATGATGCTTTCAAAGATTGTTGCCCCAACGTCGTACGAGCCCCGAAGGCAGAATAAAGAGTTCGGGTGAAATCAAAATGACTAGGCAGGCGAGTTGTGCCAAGCATACCATATGCATAGGAGAAACGATAAAGGCGACTGCCAGGGTTGGCAAGACCAATAACAATCGAACTCTGAGCCTGATGAGGTCTGTAGAGACGCTCGCGGGCGGGATCAATCAGGTTCATTGGACGATAGTGACAGACCACCCCGTAAAAGATACCAAAGAGGTAAATCCCCACTGAGGTTCGATGCCTCAAGCACCTGAACCAATGCAGACACTCACAGGATCAATCAAGAGCTCGTTTTCGATCAACGTCTAAGAGCAGACGGTGAGCCAGAAGGGTAGCGGGATATCTTGATACAAAAACTGACCCAAAATATGGAAGCATTAGAGCGCTGCTATGGGCCAAGAGCCTTATTGGATGACGATTCTGAAAGCCCCTTCGTGAATAGCATTTTACAAACCAAATTTCTCGGAAAAGTTCAGGATGCTTCATGTTGAGCAATTCAAGGCAAACACAGACCCTAAGGAACACGTAAGACGGTTCCAAAACACAATGGCGCAGTACCCCTCAGATGACCCATTGTTATGCTTGATATTCCTGCAAACGATTAGGGATTTTTGATCTAGATAGTTCGAGAGGCTTCCTCAGAGAATGATCATGAATTTCCACGAATTGACCCAAGCCTTTTCGCTGCAATTCATAAGGAATATCCAGATGAGGAAATCAGTGGCTCACCTTGCCACTCTTAAACAAGAAAAGAAAGAATCATTGAAGGATTACTTAAACACGTTCTCCTAGGAAGTGTCGGGAATCCATAATCCTAACGATGATACCGTGGTGGCAGCTTTCACCAACAACTTATAGAAGGATCGGCTTTCCTTCGTCTTGAGTAGAAAGTGCCAGAGTACATACGCAGACCTGATGGACGTGGCTGGCAGTTATGCAATGACTGAGGAGGAAGAACTAGCTTAAGAGAGTAGTTATATTCACAAAGGTATCCCAAAATAGAGCACCAAACCAAATGTGAACAATGCTAAGAACCAGAAGGGCGACCACCCAGAGAATAGCAGGAATCAAGATAGTCATTAGGACGAGAACCGTAAAAGCGGTTGGAACGACAGAAAGTTCCATGACATAGTTACTAACTACACCCCTCTTGCCAAAAAGCAAGAAGAAATTCTGGTCATAGTCGAGGACAAAAAGCTAGTCAAGTACCCACTTAGGCAGTCAATCTATGATTGAAGAGATGAAAACAAGTACTGCAGATTCCACAAAGAAAACGGTCATGGTATATCAAAATGCTATCAGCTGATAGACCATATCAAGACACTTATCAAAGAAGGACATCTCAAGGACCTAATCATCAGAAAAACAAACCATCAGCAGCAGGATCCCAGTCGGATTGACCGGCCAGAGTTGAGCCGGGATAAAAAGGAGAGCCCTAGCAGAAATGGAGGCCAATAGGCAGTTAACACCATTTTCGGAGGGCCCTTTATAGGCAGAAGCAATAGAGAGATGATGACAAAAGTTCGGGACGCCATGTATGCGTGAAAAGACCTAGATGCAAACTCAATCGGATTCGATCCTAAGAAGATCAAGGCAGAATGTGATCCGATTATTTTTACCAAGGCTGACTAATATAGAGTCGATGTAAGGCCAAACGACGCGATCGTCATAACAGCTCGAATCAGGCACCGCGATGCCCACCGGGTATTGATCAGTAATGATAGCTCAGCAGACATCTTGAGTGCTCAGGTCTTTGCAACAATTTAGGCTAAATAAGAAAGATTTACAGCCACTGTCTGTTCTGCTCAGAGGATTCCGCGACGCATAGGTCACTCAGAACCGATAAATTACTTATAAAAATTGGGGCACCACATTCGAATTAATTTTGGTTTTAGGATCTAGTTTTTCTTTTTTATTTCAGCCATATTTTTAGCTTTTCTAATTATTTTTGTTATATCAGCATTTTCAGATCAATCAATAAAATTTCCAAGAGGACTGAGAATTATTAAGCCAGGAACAGTGTTCGACCAAATCTTAATCTTTTTTTATCAAAGGTAAACTCCCAGCGCTGACACCTACCATGGTAGGTGAATGTGCCCGAGAGGTTGAGAAGCTGGTGTAAATCTGGTGTAAATCTGGAGATAAAGCATTGCCAGTAATTCGGTCACCTCGAAGATGTTGGCTTAGCCTAAAAAACACTTGGGCACACCATCGTGAAAAAGACTGGTGAGATGCGTCTAGCCGTGTTAGTATAAATGCTAACGATTCGACAAACCCTAGTAAACAGATAAAAGTGAGAGACGTCTTTGGTGACTTGTTTACAGGGAAAAATAAGATAAAATGGGAGAAGGATCCCGAAACACTGCTTGACCGAAATTCGAGATGGTTGGAAATTATCTTGAGCAAACAACTAGGACACCGATCAAAAATCCATCACTAAGAATAAGTTGCCTTAAAAGTCGAGTAACCAAGAATAAATTGGAAGCTAGCCTGAATAAAGAATTGGAATGATAAACTAAGTTAGTCATTGTTGAGCCAACCAGGAAGTGTCCGAGCACTGATAAAAACCGCTCAAAGAAAAACCCAATTAGAGCCAAAAAATAACCCAGATGTTGGCTAGCACCGCGTAAAAATGGACCCAAATAGAGTAAATTAGGTTCCTAAAAAAGAAAAGGGGAAGAAGGAAAAACAGCTCGACGAATCAATAGATGAGTGCACCGTTATATGGAAAAAAAACGTGTATATATAATTCCCATTTACAAAAAAAAGGTCAATGAAAAGAGCCAAAAGATGAATACATTATATATATATATATATATATATATATATAAACCCCATACGGGTCCAAAAAGAGAAAAATAAAAGTTAAGGAGCTGGAGGCTGATTTTCACTGGTAGGTCCTCAGGGTCGGCTTCCACTGTACTCACCTTTATCGGCTGCCACATTGTATTCCCTCAATAGGCTTTCATCTGAGGGCTAGACTATCACGTCTGCTTCGTCCGTAATCTAAGGGGTATAGTCCCTGCCAGGCACTGGGCCAACATCAGGCTCTTCACCGCTAATATTGCTCTTCTCGCCCATATAAAAGGTTGAGAAGACACTCTCTAAGGGTACTTCGAGGTGCATGAGGTGTGGCTCTTTTCCCACACTTCGCCTATAAGCATGCCACTCCCTCATCTAGGCTTGGAGAACCACCAGAGACTTGCACATGTGCTTGCTAATCGACATATTCCATTGCCCTCTGGCCTGTTCGGTAGCTCTGCTTTTCGTCTTAAAAAACTCCACATCAGAAACTAAGCCCCGCTGAAATTCACGGAGAATCATAAGTAGGAGATCTCTTGAATCGGTCCACAAATTGAACCTCCAGCTCCGCTCTGGCCTCCTTTGAAATCGCCTATACGTTGAGCGATTGACGATTCAAATCTTTGACCTTCAGTTCATAAGCCAATTTGGCCTCCTCAGCTTTCTGTTTGACCTGAAGCATAAGTTCTTGCGTAGCTGATAAAAGGGTTTTCCTGGAACTAGTCTCCCTCTTAGCAACCGAATCCCTCTGCTCGGTTTCAAGCTGAGTGGCGAGATATTTTTCCGTAAACTCTTGGTTTACTTCAAGTTTTTTTGTACACACCCGCTTAGTTCGGGCCCGACTTTTCTCACTTTCCTTGAGTGAAGCCTCCAGACGCCTTATCTTTTCAGCTTAAGTACAATTCATCAGAAATGCGTCGGCCAACTCAGAAATCATCTACAAAGGATTAAAGTCAAGAAGACATAGCATACCAATAATTTAAATCAAGAAAGAGAATATGAAGACTTACGTAAACACCACTATTATAAAATTATCAAATCTCTAGCAGAAGTCACCAATTTTCAAGCGGCTCCAGTGATCTTCCCTAATATAGGCTCGCCCGGACGTTATAGCTCTTAGCATATCATAAGGAGCAGAGGGTTCACCTTACATATCAGGAGAAGCACTCGGCCCGGTTACGGCTGATTGAGGGTCGAAATGAGGAGTAGTCCTCCCAGCACCAAGAGATATTTCTGGCACAATTTCTGAAGAAAAAACAGTAGCCCCAGGACCGACGGTAGAGGCCTCAGTAGCCGAGGATGGTGAAGTTCAGAATCGGAAAGACCAACAAAAGCTGCGTTCCCTGCTTCTTTTCTGACCCGTTTACTTTGGGCCTCCGAGAGAGGATCAGATGCATTAGCCCCAACCTCACGATCACCAGCATCCATTTTATTTGAGGAATAATCGACAAACGTAATTACCTACAAGACCTTAAGGACATGCTTTAGCAATAGACTAGTCGCTTTCCTTTTCCCCGAATGTTTGGCCCGATGGTGGATATTAGCGTAAGATCTTCGACTTTGACTTCGATCTCCTCAGAAATGAGAGTGGGGGTATACTTGGGAATTGGTCGATCGTCAGATGCATTAGGTTGAAAATAAGGTTCACTGACTTTCCCTTTCCCTTTAAGATCGACAATAGATGCGATCAACGCACCCTTTCTCTCGGCCTAGTAAGGCTCCTTAGCGACCTCATCATTAGAGGCAACCTCATCCTCGCTGTCTTCATAACTTTATGAGGGTGCAATCCCACTCACCGCTTAACTAGCAGCATCCCTGTGGCTGGCCTCCGCGATGGCTTTCTCCTTACGCACTTGCGTGTCGCAAACCACATATGCATCAAACACTGAAAAGAGAAGCAAAATATAAAGCAGGTACTCAAAAAAAGAAATATACATATACTGTATATATATATATATGTATAATATAGAAGGCACTCACGGTGTTTGTGGTTGGCGAAAGTGGTTGGCGAAAAGACTCAGGAAAAGCCTGGCCCTGATCATCTCCACATGTTCAACATATTTAAGTAGCAACATTTATAAGGTGAAATATCAGTCAATCATAGTAGGTGTTCATTTAGCTCACAAGATCCATGCAAACTTTTTATATAATCACACTAGTAATAAAGGACTAATAAGGTGAAATAAATTTTCATGGCATCATGGAATCATAGCATCATGGAATAAGCATGTTGGGGCGAATATAGTAAATGAATGCGTTAAATCATATGTAAAGTGATAATATGTAAGGGATAAAGAAATATACGCTCGACAAGGAAGACGCGTTGGTCAAGTAAGTTTCCCATAGATAGCGCTAGACTGTTATCTAGAAAATCAGTTGAGACTTTTCGGACAACGGACAACGGTCAACCACGAGGTCCGAGTGCCCCACAGCGGTCGAACTTGGTAGAAAGGGTAGGTTGAGTTCATAGATAGGTAGGAAATGTCAGACCAGGTAGGCGAGGTCGGACTAGGCAGGCGAGGCAGGAATCGGGTAAGTAAGGTCGGACTAGACAAGAATTAAGGTCGGCCTAGGCAGTGGAGGTCGGACTAGGCAGGAATCAGGGTCGGACCAGGCAAGGGAGATCGGACCAGGCTAGTGGAGTCGGACCAGGAAGGAATCAGGCTTGCAAGGTTGGATCAGGCAGGAATCAGGGTTGGCTCGGGTCAGACCAGACATGCGAGGTAGGCGAGATCAGACCTGGCAGGTGGTCAAAGTCCCTGGTCCTTGGTACTTGGTCCCGGTCAGTGGTCCCTCGTACCCGATACCTGATACCCGGTTCTCCTTGTAGTTCCCCAATACAAATGGCATGCGAGGAGGAGGAATATGAGAGCTAGGACCAGTAGAGTCGGAACTTAGCTCCCAATCATACATAATAAAAGAGATACAATGGAAAATAGTAACTCTTTTATTTACTTAGAGGAGAGATGCTCAAGTAGCCAAGTTACATAACCGAAAATAACTCAACCACTACATTTACCCTCGATTTATTTATGTAAACAAAATACTATTTGATTGAAATACATTAGTTGAGACTACATTTACCCTCGATTTATTTATGTAAACAAAATACTATTTGATTGAATTACATTAGTTGCTATGGTATCCAAACAAGTCTTGAGTCCACCACATGTGAAACATAAGGCACCATATACACACTTTCGCCCTTTTTTATTAATTTTTTTTTCAAAGCTGATAAATACAGACGTGTCAGCATATACGTATACCCAGACGTACTCACTCATTGTGAAATGGCTAACGAGGTGTCGGACCACCTGGAGCCATGGCGAGACTTGAAGGGCAAAGTGGTGATGGTCACCGGCGCTTCCTCCGGTTTAGGCCGAGAATTTTGTCTCGATCTCGCCAAAGCAGGCTGCCGGATCGTAGCGGCGGCTCGCCGTGTGGAGCGGCTCAAGTCTCTATGCGATGAGATTAACAATTTAACATCGGCCGAGGCAGAGCCAACGAGTGTTAGAGCGGTGGCTGTGGAGCTTGACGTCTGCGCCGATGGAGCCACTATTCAGAGGTCCGTACAATTGGCTTGGGAATCCTTTGGTACAATCGATGCTTTGGTTAATAATGCCGGTGTTAGAGGTATTATTTTCTATTTCTTTATTACATTTGTTTATTTATTGTTAAATTAGCGTTTATTCTCTTCATTAATTACTATTCAATTGGGCATTTCTTTCATTACTTTGTTAATATCAATCAAAGCTATGGTTGAGTTTATTCACTCTTAGATTTTGGTATACACACTCTCAAAATAATAATCAACTGTGAGGAATATTATCGTCTTTAAAATTGAAGACTTATGCAAGGACGCATTTCCATACTTTGAACTGTTGTATTGAGAGTAGTACTTCGCTTAATTTCTTCTGCGGTATTGGGTATTCACATAATTTTGTTAGGCGTATGTACTTTTCTTATAGTATTCAAAACTATTTATTGTGGGGTTTTGGGTGTATATGATACCCGGTGTTATATTTTGTTATTTACTAAATCATTCTTTGGAGGAAAATGGTGGATTGTTGATTAAAATATACATAGTAATTTAACGTAATAATGAAAAGCAATAAAATAGATTATCCCATAATAAATTTTCAAAAGCAACCCGTCATTTTAGAAGTTTAGTTTACGAAACTCATTTTCTTTACTTTTATTAAAAAAGTTATAATTTCCTAGAGTGATTATATGAAACACCTACTTGTTTTCTTTAAAGTTAGATTCTTTCTTATGTAAAGTTAAAAGTGATTAAGTTGACCCCAAACAAAGCCTGAATTGTATTAACCAATTGGTTGAAACCCCCACCCCTCAATGAAGTAGAACCAACATAACACAAGAGATATAGAATAAAGGGAGAATTAAGGTGTGGGCAGATTGAAAAGTAGAGGAAACTAGGAAAGTTCATATTCTCACTTTTAAACTCTATGAATGTGCCATACTCTCACATTATGCTTCTACTGGGAAAATTCATGTATGGCATTAATTTTTGTTTCCAATTCTTAGCCGAAACTAATCTTGGATTAAAAATTAACTGATTCAAACAGATTTAATTTTTTTTAACGTTAGATTTCATTATGTTGTTGGCAGCATCTCTAATATTTTTTCCTCCTTTGTGTTGGTTATATATATATCATTACTAGAGACCGACTCCTCAGGAAATTGTGGTATATTTTGTTGTTTTGAATTTGTAATATTTCTTTGGATATATTTATGAACAAGTAGTTGAATATGTGTTGTGTTTTTTCTTTTTATTATATATTAATATTTCTGTTTGCTGTGTATACCAGGAACAGTGAAAAATCCATTGGATCTGTCTGAGGAGGAGTGGGATCATGTTATCAAAACAAATTTAACAGGATCGTGGTTGGTGTCAAAGTATGTCTGCATGCGTATGCGTGATGCAAATCAAGGCGGATCTGTTGTCAATGTTTCTTCCATTGCTGGTCTTAATCGTGGACAATTACCTGGTGGTGTCGCCTATGCTTCTTCAAAGGCAGGCCTAAATACGATGACAAAGGTAAGAATCCTATGGCAATTTTCAGCAGTTTTAAATGTTAATTGGTGGCAGGTGGTGATTGTAAAAAGAGTGGAATGTGGAAAAGGTAAGTTTGAACCAAGGTGGAACAACATTAACCCAAAATCAGCTTGGCATTGTATTTCTATATATTGTGAGGTAACAGATAAACACAATAGGAACATGACACAATAACTTTTGAAACATTGGGAAATTTATGGTGAAAATAGTGTCAATATTCTCCTGAACATGCTTTAACTGATCCTTTAAGGCCCCACACATATTTTCCTTGTGAAAGGTATGAAAACCTGGAACAGTAACTGCCTCAACTGGATGTACGTGTTACGGCTCTCTAGTGCAAAGTTAGCTCGTAAATTATCCGACTTAGTTGTGGAAAGGCATTCTTAAATGAAGCTAATCCCACAGCATAGTGACATACTAACACTTTGAAGTGGAGTATATTTGCTCTGTTATCATTTAATTAGTCTGTTATTTATAACCTCTTTCCCGGTGTTCTTCACCCTTTAAAAGTCTTTACATACACCTTAATAAGGCACGTCCGAATCGGTAAAGTAGAAGACCTTCCAGATTACCTGGTGTATTTCTTTTCCTGGGTCTTTCATTCTCTATAATAATGTAAGTTGTGTTAGAATATAATCAATTAGATTGTATAGTTGACTGATTGATTGCTTAATTAGTGTGATTAGTGTAGTTGACAATTAGCTTGATTGTAGGAGATCATTAACTTGATTATAGAAGATCATTGTATTAATTATAGGAGAATCATTTTCTTGATTCTCACTCATGTATTTCCCTATAAATTGCCTCCATATGGAGAAGAATAAATAAAAAACTCTTAATTTGTTCATGGTATCAGAGCCTAAAACAAATTTTTAGGTTTCCTCTCGGTTACTGTTTAAAAAAAAAAAAACTTTTTTTCTCTTTACTGCTACAGTACTCATCTACAGTACTTTGCTACAGTATTGTGCTACAGTACTTAACCCGTTTTACTGTTCCGACTGCCGGATTTACTTTCCACTGCCAAACTCTTCAGGTATTTTCTGTTCTTTTGCTTCCGCTACTACTATGTCCGGCTCAGGTACATTTCATTCTACTTTCAGTACTTCTACAATTTCTAGTAATAATACTTGGATAATTGATTCTGGTGCAACAGATCACATGACTTTTGATTGTCGAAAATTTAGTCATCATAGTTCAACTGAAACATGTAGTGTGTCATATGCTGATTGTACACCCACCCCGGTTAATGGGGCTGGATCTGTACCATTAACACCATTTTTATACTTGTCATCTGTTTTACATGTGCCTACCTTATCTAATAACTTACTCTCTATCAGTCAGATCACTAAATCTCTTAACTGCACTGTCACCTTCTGGCCTACTCATTGTGTGTTTCAGGACATTCACACCAAGGAGACGATTGGAACTGGTAGGGAAAGAGGGGGGTTGTACTACTTTACATCAGATAGTACTCCGGGCTCTTCACGCTCATCTAGCCAACCTTATAGAGTAGTACAAGTCAACTCTGATAAGGAAAGTAATATCTATCTCTGGTAACGCTTAGGACATTGTTCATTTGGGTACCTTAAGTTTTTATTTCCATCCTCGTTTACTGGTCAAAATAATTTTCAATGTGAAACATGTGTTTTGTCAAAACATCATTGCACTGTTTTTCCTTCTGGTAATAATAATAGGAGCTCCATGCCATTTTCTCTTATCCATTCTGATGTATGGGGTCCCTCTAATATTGTGTTTGTATCTGGTATGCGTTGGTTTCTTACATTTATTGATGACTGCACACGTATGACTTGGATTTTCCTTTTAAAGAATAAAAGTGATGTATGTGATGTTTTTCAAAATTTTTTGTCACATGATCTACAAACAGTTTCATAAGAAAATTCAAATTTTACGCTCTAATAATGGTGGTGAATATCTCAATCATAATTTCAAAACCTTTTGTTTACGAAACGGTATTCTCCAACAAACATCTTGTGCACATACTCCACAACAAAATGGCACAACCGAGCGTAAAAATCGTCATATCTTAGAGGTTGCACGATCTTTACTACTCGAAATGCATATGCCTAAATCTTTTTGGGGTGATGCTGTATTATCTGCTGCATATCTCATTAATCGCATGTCGTCCAGTGTTTTGTCTTTTCAAACTCCACTGCAATCCTTGTCTCATTTCTGTGATGTTAACTCTACTTTACATATTCTTCCTCGAGTCTTTGGATGTGTAGTATATGTACATATCCATACTCCTCATCGAGGAAAGTTAGACCCGCGTGCTCTTAAGTGTGTCTTTATAGGGTATTCTAGCTCACAAAAGGGGTACAAGTGTTATCATCCTCCGTCTCGTAGGGTGTTTGTTTCATAGGATGTTATGTATTGGGAAAATGAGGCATATTTTGCCTTGGAGACTCCTCTTCAGGGGGGGAACTCGAACCATGAAGAGAAGTCTTCTACGGTAGACAATGGTATATCTATTAGTTTGCCCATTAGTTTGCCTGAGTCTCCTACAAACACTATTAGTTTGCCTGTAAGTTTATCTTCTGAAGAAGAAAGTCAATTTTCTGAAGAAAAAAATGAGATTCCTGAAAGGACAGAACCAACTTGGAAAGTGTATGAAAGGCGAAATAAAGGGAAAGAGAAACATGAGGAGTTAGTTCCCATACAGGTGACACAACCCCTTACTTCCCCTTCTCCAACACTAGTTCATCAATCAGACTCTGAGGTGGAAATTGCTCCTGAGGTAATTCCCGAACCCTCTACTTTATCTAATGACTTGTCTAGTGAAAATCACACAGATCCTGACCTCAGTTTAACCACTCAACGGTATTCCAGTCGAGAACATAGACCACCTATATGTTTTGGTTTCTTCTCTGAGCATCCTCCAGTAGATAGTAAGACTCTCTACTCTATTACTGATTACACCTCAACTCATAGATTGTTGTAAATCCTTTAAGGCATTTGCACATCAATTATCCTCTGTATCTATTCCTAGTAAATTGCAGGATGCACTGACAGACCAGAAATGGGTACAAGCCATGAAAGAAGAAATGAAGGCTTTACAAAAAAACTGTACGTGGGAGATAGTGGGTCTACCTAAAGAAAATAAGGCTATTGGGTGTCGATGGGTATATACCATTAAGCACAGAGCAGATGGTTCAATTGAAAGGTACAAGGCTAGGCTGGTCGCCAAAGGGTATAGTCAGACTTACGGGGTTGATCACCAGGAGACGTTTGCTCCAGTAGCCAAGTTAAACACCGTTAGGGTACTTCTATCACTAGCAGCGAACTTGGACTGACCATTAAAACAGTTCGATGGAATGCTTTTCTACATGGGCAACTTAGTGAAGAAGTCTATATGGAAATCCCTCCCGGTTTCGAGTCTCAAATTGGCAAAGTATGTATGTTGAAAAAAGCTCTTTACGGGTTGAAACAATCACCTAGAGCCTGGTTTGGGCGATTCAGTACGTCTATGAGGAGATTCAGATACCATCAGAGTAACTCGAATCACACATTATTCTTCAAACGTAAGGGTGACAAGATCACTATACTGATCGTCTATGTTGACGATATGATTGTTACAGGAAACGATGATCTGGAGATGACTAATCTCCAAAGTCACTTGGCTGCAGAGTTCGAAATGAAAGAGTTGGGGGTATTAAGGTACTTTTTGGGAATTGAGGTAGCCGATCAAAACATGAGATTTTTCTCAGTCAGAGAAAATATGTTCTTGATCTACTTACAGAAACTGGGATGCTTGCTAGCAAACCAGCAGATACTCCTATGGATCAAAACCATAAGTTATGTGAATGTCCAGATCACCCTGATCAAACCCCGGCAAACAAAGAAAGATATCAGAGGCTTGTTGGTAAGCTCATCTACTTATCGCATACTC
The DNA here is from genome assembly GCA_033220585.1 of Dipteronia sinensis. Taxonomy (NCBI): domain Eukaryota; kingdom Viridiplantae; phylum Streptophyta; class Magnoliopsida; order Sapindales; family Sapindaceae; genus Dipteronia; species Dipteronia sinensis. Next base: position 20,100,277 of record CM065639.1, read on the forward strand.
GTCCTGATATTGCATATGCAGTGAGTGTGGTTAGCCAATTTATGCATGCTCCCACGGAGAATCACATGGATGCAATCCCTCGGATTTTAAGGTACCTAAAAGGATCTCCTGGTAGAGGATTAATGTTTTCTAAAAATGGACACCTAGATATCAAGGGATACACGGATGCTGATTGGGCTGGGAATCCTAGTGATCGCAGATCTACTTCTGGTTACTTCACCTTTGTAGGAGGTAACCTAGTCACTTGGAGGAGTAAGAAACAGACTGTGATATCACGATCTAGTGCTGAGGCAGAATTCCGAGGGATTGCCTAAGGAATTACTGAATTGTTATGGTTGAAGAACTTGTTGGGCGATTTGGGATTTCACCTAAAAGGTAGCATGAAGCTATATTGTGATAATATAGCTTCGGTTCAGATTGCCAATAATCCTGTCCAACATGATTGTACCAAACATGTGGAGATTGATCGATTCTTCATCAAAGAGAAGATAGAAGAAAAAATAATTGAGCTTCCATATGTACCAAGTAAGGATCAACTTGCAGATATCCTCACAAAGGCCATTAATGGAAGTAACTTTTATGACTCAATTAGCAAGTTGGGCATGAGTGACATCTATGCACCAACTTGAGGGGGGTGTTAGAATATAATTAATTAGATTGTATAGTTGACTGATTGATTGCTTAATTAGTGTAATTGATTGCTTGATTAGTGTAGTTGACAATTAACTTGATTGTAGGAGATCATTAGCTTGATTATAGGAGATCATTGTATTGATTATAGGAGAATCATTTTCTTGATTCTCACTCATGTATTTCCCTATAAATTGCCTCAATATGGAGAAGAATAAATAACAAACTCTTAATTTGTTCAAGTTGGACATGTATGAAGTGATCCTTCAAGGCCCTATATATATTTTCCTTTTCAAAATATGACTAGCAGAAACAAAGTAGTTCCCATAATAGTAATTTCATCATGTAGCTTTCAATTATCTGACATAGTTGTTGTCAGACTCTTAAATGAATGAACCTATGCACAATTTAACCGGAACCTGATTGCATCATATATAATTTATTAATTTGAATAATCTACGATTTTTATCCTCATTTCTTGTTCTTTGCTTTTTTAAAATCTCTTTAGACAGTTTTATTGCATATCCAAATTGGTAGATACAACACCTTCCGTTATATCTACTGATTGTCTCGACTCTTGAGACTCTTGAGTCTCTTGACAAAGCTGTATGTTTTCAGGTGGGTTTTTTGTTCTCTATGACTTTGTAAGTGAACTACTTTCTAATCTTGGTTTCATTCCACTATAATATTCATTTTGGTTGGAAGCACCGGACCTGTTACTTTCTAACAAATAAGAATTTCTTTCTTCATTCCTATATCTTTTCGTATATCGTTGCGGATGATCAGGTCATTCAATGTTTCTTTTGTAATTTTCAGTGTTTCTCTGTTTCATTCTTTTTTCTTCAAGAGTACAGTATATTCATTAATTATACTATGTAGTGTTAAATAATGAGACTGGTGATTTTGGTAGGTCATGGCTGTGGAATTGGGGGTGCACAAAATCAGAGTGAACTCAATATCCCCTGGAATTTTCAGATCTGAGATTACTGCGGCTCTTATGCAAAAAGAATGGCTGAATAAAGTGACCATGAAAATTACTCCTTTAAGGACTCATGGCACCTCAGATCCAGCTTTAACATCACTCGTACGCTACCTGGTTCATGACTCTTCTCGATATGTATCTGGAAACATATTCATCGTTGATGCAGGGGCTACACTACCAGGTCTCCCTATTTTCTCTTCCCTTTAAAATACTTCTAAAAATATATATTATTGTGTATATTCCTTTTTTAAGTGTTAGGCTTCTGGCTGGATGAAGTTTGTCAAAAATGTCATATTGAGAAACCATTTTACCATCTTCTGTTGTATATATGAAAATTCATGTTAAAATTTGAGTTCCCAACAAGTTAGAATAATATTTCGGCTTGTAGTTGTATGGTGGAGAACTGATAGAGCAAAATGAACTTTAACAGAAAGGGGAGAAATTAGAAGAAACAATTTTATTCATTCAAGTATGAGAAACAATGAAATCCAAGTCCCCTTTTCTTGCGTTGAAGATCATCCTCAATGACCAATGAGTCATCTATGTCCGAGGGGTTCCTCTAACGAACCAAGAATCGCCTAAACCCACCATCAGAGGAAGTCGCGTACTCATTGCCTAAGATGTCCAACACTGGTTCAATTGTTAGAGGAGATGATCGACTTTCTCAATTAGCAACACAATGCTAATTGGGACTTTCATTATCATCCCAAGTGTTCATGCAACTTTTCTAGATTGGTTGGAACGTATATTTTTTATTTGCATATGAAAAATCAAGGGGTATTATTATTAAAGTCCCTATATTTTTATGAATTGTCACCTTTTTAAATGTCTTTGTCATATTAGTCACTTTAGTCCCTTATTTTTTCAAAATACATCACTTTAGTCCATTTGACCAAAAACTAAGGGTCAACTATAGTATAATATATAAAAATACAATTATACCCTTTATTGTTATTTTTAAAATTTTTCCTTTTAGTCCCTCTAATTTCAATAATAGCAAGTCAATCTCTGAAAAAATAAAATGCTTTTTATCAAGTATTGAACCATGAACCTTGTGATTAAAAGCCTCAACCTCTAACATATTGAGTTACTCTAGTTTGTTGTTGAGAATTTGTTGATTTAAATATATATATATATATTTATATAATTTGTTTAAACTAATTTAAATCTGTTTATATAATTTAAAATAAAATTATATTTAATAATAATAATAATAATATATAAAAACATATTTATGAAAATGAAAAAGAAAATAACAAAATAAAAGTAAAAAAAAGGGAAAAAAAGGAATTTTTATTGATTTTTCTTCTCTGTTGTTGATTTTTTCCCTTTTCAATTTACGGGTTTTTTATCAAATTGAAATAATATATTTTTTGAAAAGAAAAAAAAAAGAAAAAAAAAAGGAAAAAAATTACAGGCTTTAGATTTTTTAGATTTTTTGGATTTCCTTTTATTTTGTTATTTTCTTTTTTATTTTCATAAATATGTTTTTATATATTATTATTATTATTAAATATAAGTTTATTTTAAATTATATAAACAGATTAGATATATATACATTTAAATCAACTAATCCTCAACAATAAACTAGAGTAGTTCAACTGGTTAGAGGTAGATGCTTTTAATCACTAGGTTGAAGGTTCAATCTTTGATAAAAACATTTTATTTTTTTAGGGATTGACAGGCTATTATTGAAATTAGAGGGACTAAAAGGAAATTTTTTTAAAATAACAATAAATGGTAAAATTGTAATTTCTATATATTATATTATAGTTGACTCTTAGTTTTTGGTCAAATGGACTAAAGTGATGTATTTTGAAAAAACAAAGGACTAATATGACAAAGACGTTTAAAAATGTGACAATTCATGAAAAAATAAAGACTTTTAGTGATAATACCCCAAAAATCAACCTAAAATGAATAATAGTCAATATAAAGGTTTCTAAACTTATAGGTACTAATGTAATTGTTATAGGGGCCTGAATGAATTGTTTTGAAATTTATAGGTACCAAACTATAATTTGCTTACCTATTGGCTATATTCAATCTTTGCCTTTTAATTCATTGCTTCCACCCCATTTTGAGTTTTCTAAAAGGTCTGTAACTGTCCTCCGCCTGTTAACAAGACATATCTGTGATCTTGGCAACTGGTTCTGGAGGAACAAGTGCTTCCACCCCCATTTTGAGGTGGCATTGGTGCAAGATGGGTTAACGTTATGGAGTCTTCAAATGATTGTCGAGCATATTTAAGTCATTCATACACTTCAAAGATTCATTTGTGTTTTGATATTTTTATTTACTGCCTTTGAGAGATGAATTCATTAGAGCATCTCCCACCCATTTCTAAATTTATATCTCCAAGACAATTTAGAGTATCAGTTATTCCCACCCATCTCTAAATTTATATCTATAATTTTTTAGAGTTTCTAATGTTCATACTCTAAATTTAGAGAACCACAATTCATTCTCTAAAATCAATTTTTAATATTTTTTATTCCATATATCCTTTTACATTTTCCATTAAATTCAATTAATGTAAAATAAATTTTAATTTATACATTTTATTAACATAAAAATTATACCATTAGAAAAGTTTCATCTAGATATTTAAAATGAGTCCAATATTGAATATTAATGAATAATTTTTTATTTACTATACTTTATCATTTGTTCTTCATGTTATTATTTTGTTATAATTTTCTCTAAAAAAATTATTTTATGTTATAAAAAAAATCTATTATTACATATTGATAATTATAACTTAGTAATACAATAAAAACCGAAACATAGTATTGAAATAATAAATATTAATATGAAAAATTACAATAACATAAAAATATTAAAATAAGGATAAAAAAACTTAAATAATAACAACATAACATATGATAATGTCCAAATACATTAATATTTTGGAAAAGCCATCCAAATGACTTTCATATCCACCTGAATTGTGAGTGTTTTTTTTTTCTAAAATTTCCATCTTCTTTCTTCGAAAAAATTCTCTTTCATTGAGATTTTTAATGGAATCCAAATCTATCATTATAATTTGATGGTTGGTGTATTTAATTGGTTGGGAAAGTTTGATACAACGACAAATTAGTAACAAACGCTCCAAATAAATTGATAGGTAGTGTATTTATTTATTAGTAAGGTATTTATAAATTCATGCACTAATAAAATATTATATTTAAAAAAAATACAAATGTTATTATAAATAATATTTGTTAAAATTTAGTTGAACAATAATTTACTAAAGAAACTAAAAAATAATAATGAAAATATAAGGGTCTGTCCTGTAAACGTTTTTCAGAGACTGTTTTTCGAAAATAAAAATGAAAATGAAAACAGTGTTTTTTTTTTCGAATTCTGAAAACGTGTCTGGTAGCATATATAGGAAACTGTATCCTGAAATTGAAAATAGTAAAAACGCATCTGATAGGCTGGTAGCTTCACTGAAAGCTGAATTCTGAAAATGAAAACAGTAAAAACACGTTGGTAGAATAATTGAAAAATATCAAAAATTATAATTTTTCTTATATTTTTTCTATTGCAATTTTTAATTTGAATAAAAGGGAGTCAATAATTCATCCCAAATAATTATCAAATAACTCATAATTTAAAAATTGTTGTAAAAATAAAGAGAAAAATATAATAATGAATCAGAGAACAAAATTGATTCATTGAATACATACATATATACATATACATATATATATATATATATATATATATATAATTTGAATAAAAGTGAGTCACCAGAACATTACACATGAAATTCAGTAAATTGGAGTTAAGTTAACAAAATCTGGAGTTAAACGTGCTACCAGTAAACTCATATCTCCACATTTAGCAAACATACCAACAAGACTAGTTCCTACAAACTGATTAATACTAACTTCACTCTTTATAATCAATGCATGGTATCTTCTTCCCAGTTCAAGACATCTTTTATTGCTACAAAATTTTAAAACACCAATCAAAAAACGCCTATCTAGTAAACTCCCTGAAGAAGAACATGTAAGGGCATCATTAGTACACACATCGTCACTGCAATCATCATGAGAAGTACCATTACCTGTAAAATAACCATTTTTAACCACACCCTTTTCAACATCAATCACATATCCAGTGTAGTTAATTGGAATCAATTGTTGAAACACCAATTCGTTTAGGACTTCTATCGAACAGTGTATATACAACTTTTGAAGGAATAGGTTCACTAGCCATAGATGTCATTGGGAGGCTGAAAATTTTAAGCTTGAATGGGTCTTTTACACTGAAAGTGGAAGGAAAGGAAATTAAAAAGCTGGTATTCAAACAAAGTCAGTAAAATTTCAAGGAAAGGAAATTTTTAACTTCGCTGGATGACTAATAAGTGGATTCGGTGAAGAAGAAGAAGAAGAAGAAGGAGAAGAAGAAGAAGAAGCTGATCGGAGGTGAAGAAGAAGAAGAAGAAGAAGAAGAAGAAGAAGAAGAAGAAGAAGCTGATCGGTGAAGAAGAAGAAGAAACCGATCGGCGGCGAAGAAGAAGAAGAAGAAAATGAGTCTGGAGGAAGATGAAGAAGAATAGTGACAGGAAGATGGAGAAAAGTAAGAAAAAAAAATGATTTTTTTTATAAAAAAAAATAAGTGAAAAAAAAAACGAAAAACGAAAAACAACTTTCAAATGTTTTTCAAATTTTTCACTTTTAACACTAATTGTGTTTTTCAATTTTTTTTTGTTTTTTGAAAATAAAATGAAAAACGGTTAAACGAACATGAATTCGAAATCGTTTTTGGAAAAAAAAAAACGAAAAAAAAACAGCTGCAGGACGGGGCCTAAGTTATTTGAGGATACAAATAGAAATAGGGATAGAGATAGAGATAGAGATAAGGATAGAGAGTGTGGTGGTAGTGAAAATTTTTTAGAGATGGAATCTGGGAGAAATATACTCTTTTAAAACTCTATTTTAGAGATAGAGATAAAGATGGGTAGGAGATGCTCCTAGTGCTTATATTTTTTGTTTACTCTTTGAGGCTATCTCCAATCCAAAACCCAATTTGGTGCAACTTTTTGCATTGAAATTGTGAAATTTCTCACTATTTATTTTTCTATTTCCAACTCAGTGCACTAAATGTTACACTAAAAATGAATATTCTATTGAATATTCCATTTCTTTCCTTTTTTTTAATTTCTCAACAATTAACATTTCACCACATAATTAACATAATATTGCAATACGTTAAGAAATTATGAAATTGGTACATTAAGAAATTAAATTTAATTAACTAAAATATTGCATTTATTATTAAATTAACTTAAACATTACATTTCATAAACTAAAATAAAATAAAAAATATAAAAATAAAAGTATATATTGATCGTCATTTAATTATCTGAATTAGTATATTCATCCCACAAATGATCAATTAATTCATTTCATAGTGCAATATGATCCTCTTTATCCTTGATTTTTCTATGTCGAGCTAGGAATTCTTGAAACTGAGTATTTTCATATACTACCATCTCAACTTCTGGAGTTGACGCTTCCACATGATCTTCAATTGTTGCATCAACATCACGCTCATCATTGATTATCATGTTGTGCATAATAATGCACACAATCATTATATCATGTAAAACAAGTTTATGCCGAAAACATGCCGGTCCTGCCACAATTGCAAACCGTGATTGGAGAACTCTAAATGCACGTTCTACGTCTTTTTTACATCCTTCTTGTTTCACTGCAATTTTTTTTGGACCACGTCGATCGTGAATAGTTTGTACAAGCGTATACCATTTTGGGTATTTACCATCAACTAAATAATAACCCATGTTATATTCTTTTTCTTTAATGACATAATAAGTTGGAGGAGCAATACATTAAGCGAGGTTGGCAAAACGATGGGATACCTCCAACACATTAATATCATTATTGGTACCCGGCAAACCAAAATATACATGCCATATCCAAAGATCATAATCAGCTATAGCCTCTAGAATAATAGTTGGGTATCCACTATGGCCTGTATATTGTCCTGTCCAAGCTGTTGGAAATTTTTTTCACTTCCAATGCATACAATTTAGACTACCCAGAATTCCTGGAAAACCACAATGTTTACCAATACGAAGTAGTCTAGCAACGCCATTAGCGTTAGGTGATCTTAGATACTGCTCTGTAAATACCTCCACAACAGCACGACAAAATCTATTCAAACTTTCAATTGCTGTAAACTCTTCTATTTTAATATACTCGTCAGTAGCATCCGCTGGTAGACCATATGCCAACATCCGAAAAACTGCTGTTATTTTTTGAAGAGCAGACAAACCGAGTCTACTGAGCCCATCTTTTCGTTGCACAAAGTAGTTGTCACGAGTTTCCACAACATTAACAATACGAAGGAATAAACTTCTACCCATTTGAAATCATCGATGGAACATTTGATCGTTATATCGTGGGTTCTTGGCAAAATAGTGGTTGAACAAAATACGATTAGCACTTTCCTAGTCTCGATTGATCGCTATATGACCATGAATTTAGCCTTCATGAGTCACTTGGTTGTTTTGTTAATTGAGATACTGATCGATGCCCCAGTGGATGTTAGCATGTTGTTTAATTATTGCTTCTTGTTCTACATCAATCGCTTCAAGATTTGCGACAAGTTGTACTTCACCATCATTGTTATCATCAGAAGATGAAGATGCGAAATGAGATGGACCTCCGACATTGAAATTCATTTTTGAAGATAGATAAATTGAATGAGTTTTAGCAGACGTTGGTATAGGCTTTTTATCATTGTCAAAGATAATATTCTAGATAAACCATAGGAATCTGTACAATTAAATTGTTAACATTGGATGTATTTCATCACCATCTGAACCGTATGATTAATTTCCAAAGTAATATCTTAACTTTTTTTTATAGAAATTTTATCTTTACTTTTTCCAAAATCTAAAGATAAGAAATCTAAGCTATTAAATGACAACCATTGGATGGATTTCATCATCATCTGAACCGTAAGACATCCCTCTAAAATAATATCTTAACTTTTTGATACAGACCGGTTGGCAAGTTCTTACATGGGTCACTTAAAGTACTCAAGACATGGCTGACTTTGTGGGTTCATAGCTTTTGCATATGAGATCCAAATGACTATTAACCCTATTATAATATGTTTTCGGAAAACCCGAGACGAGCTCTACAATTTGTCACAAAACTTTGTTTCGCATGACCAGGCCCAAAAGGGGCCCAAAAAGTGTCGTTTAATGTGTTGTTCGAGACGTTTAGTTTATTGCGTAACAATTAAGATTTTTTTTTCTTTCCCGATTTAGTTGAGGTGTGTTAGGAGTCAATGAGTTCTTGTTTTCTCTATTTATTAGGTTGTATTAGGTTGAAGTTAATCAATTTTTGAATGAAATAAAATTTACTTGAGTTTTTAACTCAATTTATCTCTCTTTTTCTGAAATCTTATCTTAACTTTTTCAAAAATCTTATCTTCACTTTTCCCAAAATTCGAAGATAAGAAATCTAAGATAAAATGCCAATTATTGGATGGACTTCATCACCATATGAACCGTATGACACCTCTCCAAAATAATATCTTAGCTTTTCTAGAAATCTGAGCTAAAACGTCAACCATCAGATATATTTCATCACCATCTGAACCGTATGACACATTTCCAAAATAATATCTTAACTTTCCTAGAAATCTTATCTTCACTTTTTTCAAAATCTGAAGATAATAAATCTGAGCTAAAATGCCAACCATTGGATGGATTTCATCACCATCTGAACCGTAGGGCACCTCTCTAAAATAACATCTTAACTTTTTCAGAAATCTTAGGGTCTGTCCTGTAAGCGTTTTTCAGTGACTGTTTTTCGAAAATAAAAATGAAAATGAAAATAGTGTTTTTTTTTATTTTTCGAATTCTGAAAATGCGTCTGGTAGCATATACGGAAAACTGTATCCTGAAATTGAAAACAGTAAAAACGCGTCTGGTAGCTTCACTGAAAGCTGAATTCTGAAAATGAAAACAGTAAAAACTCGTCCGGTAGAATAACTGAAAACATCAAAAACTGAAGAACTTTTACATATGTAATTTGACATTCCCATATCTTTAAAATATCCTCATAGGTTGTAATATTTATTTTCATCCACTTAAATTTATAATTTATAGCTTAAAACTAATATATATATATATATATATATATGAAATATTTGTACAACTGTTTATAACAATATAATAATTTGAATTTAATCATTTTTTAAGGACCATTCAATCATTTTTAATTGAATTATAAAAAGGATTGTAGATATTAGATTTGTTAGCATTAACAAAAAATACATAACTATCAATTTCCATAATCATAGATTATGGAAATATTTCATTAAAATTGTCATAACATAACATTGACATAATTTAATTATATAAGATCACGAATAAATTACAGAAGACACCACCTCCTATTACAAAACATCACCTCCTATTGCGTGAGCAATCTGTCCACATTTTTTTTGCAATTTCATCTCTAACATTAGTCATTACTGCTACATTTGATGGAGATAAGTCAATATTAGGAATTGGTCTACTTTCTCCTTCTCCTTCTCCTTCTCTGTCAATTAACATATCTTCATTCTCATATTCCCTAAACATCCTATCACCACGACTTTGTGATCGAATAAAGTTATGTAGGACACAACATGCTATAGGTACAAGGCGCTGCCTACGTAATTTGTAACTAGGCATAGTTTTCAAAATAGTGAATCGCTTCTTTAAAACACCGAAACACCGCTCAATTACATTTCGTAACGATGAATGTCTATAATTAAATAACTCCTTTGGACCTCTTGGTGCACGTTCTTGTCCTTCATAATCACGTAAATGATATCGTTCACCTCTGTAAGGTGTTAAAAATCCTGGCATGTTTATGTATCCCGAATCGACAACATAATAATATCCTAAAAGAATAAAAATTAATAATTATAATTTACAATAATTATGAAAATTAAAAAATTGAGATCGGTATTAGAAAATCAACAATAATGTTGATCTGAAGAAGAGGAAGAAGATGAAAAAGAAGAAGAAGGAGGAGGAGGTGATCGGTCTAAGGAACAGCACGAAAAAGAAGAAGAAGTTGAAGGAGATCTGAAGCTGATGAGCTTGCTCCGGCGAAGAAGAAGAAGATCCGACGAAGGAGCAGCGACGAAGAAGAAGACCAGCTCCGGCGGCGACGAAGAAGAAGAACAGCTCCGGCGGCGACGAAGAAGAAGATGAGCAGCGACGAAGAAGTAGACCAGCTCCGGCAGTGAAGAAGAATAGCATCTGCAGAAGAAGAACAGCGGTGACAAAGAAGAAGTCCAGCTCCGGCGAAGAAGAATAGCAGCTCCGGCGAAGAAGAATAGCAGCTCCAGTGAAGAAGAAGAAGAAGATCAGACGAAGAAGGAGAAAGAGAAGAAGAAGAAGAAGAAGAAGAAGAAGATCTGCAGAAGAAGCACAACAGCGAAGAAGAAATCGGTACCTGAGTTGAGAGTTGAGAGTTGAGAGTGTTGGGTACAAACAGAGGAACTGTGATTTTGTGAGAAACTCGGGAAAACGTATGTAAATATTGATTTTTTTTTGTTTTTCAAATTCAGAAAACAACTTTCAAGCGTTTTTCAAATTTTTCACGTTTAACACTAAATGTGTTTTTTAAATTTTTTTTGTTTTTAGAAAATAAAATGAAAAACGGTGAAACGAACGCGAATTCGAAATCGTTTTTGATACAAAAAAAAAAACAGCTGCAGGACGGGACCTTATCTTCACTTTTTCTAAAATCTGAAAATAATAAATCTGAGCTAAAATGCCAACCATTGGATGGATTCACCATCTGAACCGTATGATTAAATCTCAGAAGAATACCTCTTAGTTTCTATAAATATCAATCCACGTTAAATTAAACATATCCCTTCGAATCACTTATCTCTTCGAATCACTTATCCCTTCAAATCACCTTTTCCAAAAAATGACTTCAAGTCATCGAAGTTCTTCATACGCAAATGAAGAAGACACACACCTTTGTCATGTATATCTTGATATTTTTCAAAACCCGATCATAGGTATAAACCAATCAAAAGATATGTTCTGGTCTCGAGTTGAGACTGATTACAACAACACTAAACCAGAGTTTATCACTCAACTTCGTGGCAAGAGATCGTTGCAGTGTAGAATGCAAACTATCCTTACTGCAGTTGGGAAATTGTGGGGATGCCTACGACAAATCGAAAGTCTGAATCCACGTGGTGTTTCAGAACAAGATATTATGAGTATTTATTACAATTAAAGTTTTAGAAATATTATATCTAATATTGAATTTTAACAATATATATTTGTATCATTTTGCAGATAATTCGAGCCAAAATATTATTAATACAAGATAAGAATTACAAAAAAGGATTCAAATTTGATCACGTATGGCTTATCCTTAAAGATATTCAAAAATTTACAGATAACGCTAGTGCAACATCAGCCTTTCAAAGGCAAAGTGATAACATTGTATCATTACTATTAGACTGTCCAGCTCTAGAGTCTTCCACATCGGCATCTCTTAGACTATCTTCATTTTCTTTGAATATAACTAATGACGACGTTGGCTGTAGTTCATCTCAACGGCTCGTTGGGGTGAAGAAAGCAAAATTAAAAAGGAGACTGATGAACAAAGTTCAAAATTTCTTGACTCTATGAAAGAAGAAAGTCAACAACTATTTGAAGTTTAAAAAAAAAAAGCAGTGCGGATAGGCAAAGAAATTATGAAATCTAAGAGAGAAAATTGGCCATGGGTGAATTTTGGGAGGAAAATAAAATTTTACTCAAAGATTTGAATTCCGTAATTGATCTAAACCTACACGAGTTTTTGTGAAGTGAACAATCAAGAATTATAGGAAAAAAGATTTCAACAATAAGGCCGAGGATCTCAAAATACATCTAGTTCTTTTGGCCAATTTTTCAATAATCTCGGAGGATCCTAAAATGATCTTCCAGACTACTGAATTGTTGTTATAATTTATGTTGTATTTTTTCCTTAATTTTAGTGTCTTCCAATTAGTGGTAATTTATTTTATCACTATGAAGTTTGTATGAAGTTTTTAATGTTTTAATTAATATATTTTGCTTTAATTTTTGTGTTTTAAATTCAGTGATTTATGTATAAATTTTTAATTTTTTTTTGTATTATACACTTAATTTTAGTTAATTATAAATGTTAATATAAATAATAATTAAATTAAAACAAATATAAATTAAACTAAATCATTAAATAATAAAATAGATAAAATTTGAATAAATTTAATTGATTAATGGTAAAACTGTGATTAAACAAACTCTTTAAATAAAGGATACAATCAGAATAGATTTGATTAAATATAGGTCAAACTGTGATTAAGTAAAACTTTTGGGATGAAAAAAAAGTGAACTTTGTGCTCCAAATGAATAGTGTTGGGCTAGAGATTGTGCAACATGGTTCAGGAACACAAAATGGCACTTGGTTGGAGAGCTTTTTTTGCTCCAATTTGATGAAATGCGCCAAAATGGGTGTGGGTTGGAGATGCTCAGAGAGAATGAGAGATAAACTCTTTCTGTATTTAAACTTGAATTATCTGTATTTGAGTAGGATATATACTTGTAACTTGTAAGAATGAGATTCTTTACATGAGACTGAGAGACTAAAATATTGTTCTTCCGGTGGGCTTGGAGCAGAAAAACATTAATTGTACTTTTGTAGAGAAGCTGTGCTCTTAAAAAAGTTAATATATTAGTGGAGAAATCTAAGCTTGATGAAGCTTGAAAGAGTGGATATAGGCAAGAGTTGCCGAACCATTATAAATTAGATGTTTGATATTCTCTATCCATTATCTTTTTAATTTTATGCGATTTATATTTTATTTGTTTATATCTACACTTGCACTTTTGCATATCATTTTCAAGAATGCATATTGTGGCAAGCAATTTGATTGAAACCCGATTCACTCTCGTTTTTGTTGCCTTTCGGTCCAACTAGTGCTTTGTTGAAATGTTATAAAGACGTTTTTAGTATTGAGGCGTTTTCCTCTGCTGAGGCGAGACGTAAGCCTTAAGTCATAACGAGGCGTAAGCCTCACTGAGGAGAGTTAAATAAAGTACATATAAATAAATAAATAAATAAATATATTTATTTATATATAAAGCAATAAAGCATATAAAATTCATAATTCATAAAACAACCAATAACAAACCCTAACACAATGGGTTAGTGGAGAGCAGTTGTAACAGCAGAGCACAAGAGAAAAAAAATGAGTTAGTGAAGAACAATAGTAAATTAACAAACCCAAACACAATGGATTTTTTTTATTGGACTGATAGGCTTTTTATTTGGGCTTTAAATACAATTTAAAACCCGTCAATTTATAATTTTCAATTGGCTAATTCAAAATGGTCAAATTGGGCATTCAAAAACTATTAAACCCCAATAGAAAACAGATTACAATTGAGACGTACAGCCTCATTATGCCTCTGAGGAGGAGTTGTGAGGCGTAATGAGGCGCAAGCCTCAATAACCAGCATTGAGGCTTAAGCCTCAATGCCGGCCCTAAAGCATGGCAACTAGGGGCACCTTCCCAAGGCTTTAAAAGGGGCCATTTTTATTTTTATTTTTGTGTTTAGTGCTCACATATTTGGACTTTGATAAATAAAAGGGCACAAAAAGGGTCCAGATTTATTGTTATTTTTCAAACTTCATATAATTATATCAAATTTGGACCCCAAATAAGAAAAAAAATGTGGAAATCAATTTCTTATATAAAGATTGGGCTCAATATAGATTTTCATTAGAAGTGAAAATTGTGACAAATGTCACCTTTTTGGAGCTGCGTTGCACTGATGTCACTGCTTTAGTAAGTTATGTTTAAAATGCACCTATTATGGTGAACTATCCAAATTGCCCTTAAATAATCAGTTTTTTTTTATTCTGTTTGTACTTCCATCTCCACACTTCGAACACTGGACTCAGTAACTCCTCTCTCTCTCTACAATAAACTTATCTGAAAAATGTGTTGGTGTTGCACGTGAGGCACCATTCATCTTATCAGTTTCCTATCTCAGTTTTTTAAAATTGTCCGAGTCTTTTAAGTTGTTGTCCGAGCTTTTTTGGTTAGGTTTTTAATTTATAAAAAAATTGTGTATAAGACGATGAAGATCTGGGTTTCCTACACTTTTAACACTGTGTCCAAGCATTTTAAATTGTTTTCCAAGCTTTTTTCAAGAATATTAGTTTTGTCAATTTTGAATCTCCGAGCCTTTTTAATAAGTCTCCGAGCTTTTTCATAAACTGCCTGAGCTTTTTCATAAACTGTCCAAGCTTTTTTGAATCTTTGAGCCTTTTTAATGAGTCTCTGAGCTTTTTCATGAACTGCCCGAGCCTTTTGCTTAAAGCTCCGAGATTTTTCATGAACTGTTCGAGCTTTTTCATGAACTGCCTGAGCCTTTTGCCTAAGGCTCCGAGCTTTTCATGAACTGCCCGAGCTTTGACCCCCCGAATGCGTCTGCGTAGCGCCACTCCATCACCGTTCGAGTGATTGCCTGGGTTTCAATCGGATTTTCTCTCTCTACTTCACAACTTTATCACAGTAAACTGAATGAAAGAAATCTGATGTGGAACAACTATTGGGGGGGGGGGGGGGGGGTATTTTTGTCTGTTCACCATAATATGTGTCTTTTAAACATAAGTTATTAAAGCACTGACAGTGTTGAAATGCCACCTCCAAAAAGTGCTATTTATTTTTTGAGACCTTCATTAGAATTATTAAATGCAAATGAGTAGCTCTATTTTGTACCCTTGAAATTTTGTATATGCATCTCTCTTTGTATGTACACCTCATTAAGAGTTTTTAAAAATTATATTTTGTAAGCACACCCCAAACATTATCAAAAATACCCTTTCTTTTATTTTTTTCAATTCTAAAAAAATTAAAATAAAATAAAATAAAAAAGGAGGTCTCATCCCTTTTTATTTTCTAAGCAAGTTCGTCTCTCCTTATTTACGTTGTAGTGGTCTAAAAATGGACCACTGGCCTATTAAGCAAGCCCACGATTGAACAAGGCAGAACGACTAACAAACAATCTAAAACAGACACAAATCTTGTAGAAAGCCCAAAACCCCAAGTCTGACCCATTCGACATCAGACTAAGTTAAAACACGTGGTCAAAGATATTTTGAATTGTTATCAAGTCAAACATTGCACAAATCCCAACATCTGACAAAGACCTTTATTGTTAGATTCAATTGTATCAAAGCGGACTAATAAAGGCCTTTGATCCACACCCTCACTTGAATAGACGAGACATTGAAGACTCCCGGTTCTCACTATAAATAGAAGGCCTTTTCTCAGAGGAAAAGGCTCCCGATTTTTGGACACTCACGCGAAAGTTCTCAATCTCTATCAAACATTCTGCTTAACTTAGCTCTGTTACTATATATTGCGGTGGTTCTCTTCCACCATTAATTGCTGATCCACCATTTGATCGAGGTCGATACAATTACCTATCAACATCCACCCAATCCCAGATCCACCCAAGTCGAACAAAAGAGTTCATCAAGGCATCGACCTATCAAACCGTTCGACTACTAACATCGACCCAATTCCTGATCGACCCACAACTCGAGTTGACAAACACGGTTTGTTGTTTACTATTTTCCTTGCTCTATATATCGAAGCAAAATATTGATTTGAGCATCGGAAAGTCCCCCCAATGGAACACCCCCTTCTGTGGTTCGCCACCGCTCTATTTTCTTTCTATTCAACAGGCTGTCAGTGCCCACCTTGATGATCGAAATCAATTGTAGATCCGATCGACTATATATGTACACTATTTTTTTAATGGAAAATGTCATGCAGATCTATTTGCTCATAACATTTTTTTTTCAGTTTTGTTTTTTTTATGTATCGCGATATAAATTTGATGAAAATTACTTTGATTAAGCTTTTGTAAATTTTCTTAAAAAATTATATATATATATATATATAAATGTAGGGGTGAATTCATAAAGAGCCAAAAAGTTTATCAGTTTATTGTTTTTAACCACAAATTTTATTTTTATTGTTTTCGTCAGTTTTTACCACTTCTGGACAAAAAAGTCCTTAAGTTTGAAATTCAAAAAAAAAAAAAAAGTTAAAAAGTTAAAATAAAGTTGTCTGTCGTGAAAACGACATATCACTTTTTAGGGTTACAGTAAAAAAACGAGAAAGAGAGAGAGAGGAAGAGAAGAGAAGCCCTCGCTGCCGCTCGCCGTCGCTGCCGCTCGCCGTCGCTGCCGCTCGCCTTCGCAGCCACTCGCCGTCTCTGCCACTCGCCTTCGCTGCCGCTCGCCGTCTCTGCCGCTCGCCTTCGCAGCCGCTCGCCGTCGCTTCCGCTCGCCTTCGCAGCTGCTCGCACGTCGCTGCCGCTCGCCTTCGCAGCCGCTCGTACCTCTGTCACCGTCGCTGCTGCTCACCGTCGATTCGAATAGTTCTTGCCGTCGCTGCGTCGCCATCGCTGTCAGTCGCCGTCGATCGCCGTCGATCGCCACCAGTCGCACCTCTGTCCCAGTCGGTCGATCGCCTCTGTCTGGAGTCCGAATCTGAAGGTTTATTGTTTAACTGACACTTATTTTTTTAATTTCAAATTATGTTAACTTACTTGATTGCTTCTCTGGTTGTAATTATTTATTGATTTATTGATTATCTTTTCTGTCTTCAAATGGTTTCTGGGTTTGTTTGTATTTAGGTTTTTTTTTAATTGGATTGCTTGTCAATAAATTTTAAAATGCCGAAAGTCACTTTGCTTGTTCATCACTGGAAAGTGGAAACTCATTTATTTTTCCATCTATTTATCTTTCACCCGAACCTCATGGGTGTCAGTGTAATTTCCCCCCTTTTGAAATTTCAACTTAGAGAGCTGACAGAATTTAATCCTGTAATTTGTTTGTACTAACATGTAACTTATTTATACTAGCATGTGACTTGTTTGGACTGGCATGTAACTTATATTCAATTAACTTGTTTATACTATCATGTAATTTGTTTATACTGGCATGTAACTTGTTTGTAGTGGCATGCAACTTGTTTGTACTGGCATGTAACTTTTTTTATACTGGCATGTAACTTTTTTTAATACACACTAATGCATTTATTTATTTGATTTTGTAGATGGAGAACATAAATTATGCCGATTTTCTCATAAAACGGAGGAGTTCGTGGATAAAAAAATCCACCACCAACTTATACTGCAATTTAAATGGTCTCCCTGATATTGTAAAGGTTCTCCAAAAAGTTGGAGAACTACAAGAGTTGCGGAAGACCTGTTTTGGGCACCTACTCGATTTCCCTAAAGAGTTGACTTTTTCTGCCGGGGTACTTATAACTTGCTATTGAGGCAGATACATGTACCCGGTGTAACCGGAGCAAATGAGTTGCATTTTTTAGTTGGTGGTAAACTGGCGAAATTCTCACAAAGGGAGTTTTGTTTGGTTACGGGGCTAAAATTTGGGGTGATGTCGGACATATTCTTGAAACCGTATGCTGCCACTAAAGATGGGATCCATGTTAGGTATTTTGCGAATAATGAGAATATACGACTTACAGACGTATGGGCAAGGTTTATGGCTGGGGGATTTGATCAACCAAAGGATGGTCTGAAGATGGCCCTAGTATTGATCGCGAACAACGTGTTGTTCGGTCAAGATCTTAGGAGGAAAGCCACATTATGGCTTTTTCAAATGGTGGAGGATTTAGAAGCCTTCAGTTCTTTTCCATGGGGGAGTTATGTGTATATGATGACAATCCACTACCTACGACAAGGATTTCGGTCCGCAAATGCACCATTGAAGCACATCGCGCACTATAACTTGTACGGTTTCCCTTGGGCATTAGAGATGAGATTTCAAATATTATATTAATGCATTTCTCCATAACTTGATTTTTTTGTACAAATATTTGAAGTTTGTTAAAATTTTAGATATGGGCAATGGAAGCTTTCGGATCGTTGATTGATTTGGTGGGGAAAAACTTAGGCCACAGACATCCTCGTTTGAAGAATTGGAGAATATTTAAGAGGCCTCACGATTTCTTTGGGAAATTTGCAAAGTATGAAAAAGAAGTGGCAGATGGAAAGGTTCGTAACTTGAATTTAGCCTGGCATGTAACTTCAAATTAAACTAGCATGTAACGTGCATCATATAACAATACTGGAATTTATTTTGGAACTTGTGTGTCAACTGTGAAATATGTTCTAACTGGCATGTAACTTGAATTTGCACTGTCATGTAACTTGAATTTGCACTGGCATGTAACTTGTGGCATGTAACATCACTGGAATTTGTTTTGGAACTTGTGTGTCAACTGTGAAATATGTTCTAACTGGCATGTAACTTGATTTTAGCCTGGCATGTAACTTCAATTTGTCCTGGCATGTAACTTGATTTTAGCCTGGCATGTAACTTGAATTTAGCCTGGCATGTAACTTCAAATTGAACTAGCATGTAACTTGCATCATGTAACAATACTGGAATTTATTTTGGAACTTGTGTGTCAACTGTGAAATATGTTCTAACTGGCATGTAACTTGAATTTGCACTGTCATGTAACTTGAATTTGCATTGGCATGTAACTTGTGGCATGTAACATCACTGGAATTTGTTTTGGAACTTGTGTGTCAACTGTGAAATATGTTCTAACTGGCATGTAACTTGATTTTAGTCTGGCATGTAACTTGAATTTAGCCTGGCATGTAACTTGCATCATGTAACAATACTGGAATTTATTTTGGAACTTGTGTGTCAACTGTGAAATATGTTCTAACTGGCATGTAACTTGAATTTGCACTGTCATGTAACTTGAATTTGCATTGGCATGTAACTTGTGGCATGTAACATCACTGGAATTTGTTTTGGAACTTGTGTGTCAACTGTGAAATATGTTCTAACTGGCATGTAACTTGATTTTAGCCTGGCATGTAACTTCAATTTGTCCTGGCATGTAACTGGATTTTAGCCTGGCATGTAACTTGAATTTAGCTTGGCATGTAACTTCAAATTGAACTAGCATGTAACTTGCATCATGTAACAATACTGGAATTTATTTTGGAACTTGTGTGTCAACTGTGAAATATGTTCTAACTGGCATGTAACTTGAATTTACACTGTCATGTAACTTGAATTTGCTCTGGCATGTAACTTGTGGCATGTAACATCACTGGAATTTGTTTTGGAACTTGTGTGTCAACTGTGAAATATATTCTAACTGGCATGTAACTTGATTTTAGTCTGGCATGTAACTTGAATTTAGCCTGGCATGTAACTTGCATCATGTAACTATACTGGAATTTATTTTGGAACTTGTGTGTCAACTGTGAAATATATTCTAACTGGCATGTAACTTGAATTTGCACTGTCATGTAACTTGAATTTGCATTGGCATGTAACTTGTGGCATGTAACTTGTGGCATGTAACATCACTGGAATTTGTTTTGGAACTTGTGTGTCAACTGTGAAATATGTTCTAACTGGCATGTAACTTGATTTTAGCCTGGCATGTAACTTCAATTTGTCCTGGCATGTAACTTGATTTTAGCCTGGCATGTAACTTGAATTTAGCCTGGCATGTAACTTCAAATTGAACTAGCATGTAACTTGCATCATGTAACAATACTGGAATTTATTTTGGAACTTGTGTGTCAACTGTGAAATATGTTCTAACTGGCATGTAACTTGAATTTGCACTGTCATGTAACTTGAATTTGCTCTGGCATGTAACTTGTGGCATGTAACATCACTGGAATTTGTTTTGGAACTTGTGTGTCAACTGTGAAATATGTTCTAACTGGCATGTAACTTGAATTTGCACTGTCATGTAAATTGAATTTGCATTGACATGTAACTTGTGGCATGTAACATCACTGGAATTTGTTTTGGAACTTGTGTGTCAACTGTGAAATATGTTCTAACTGGCATGTAACTTGATTTTAGTCTGGCATGTAACTTGAATTTAGCCTGGCATGTAACTTGCATCATGTAACAGTACTGGAATTTATTTTGGAACTTGTGTGTCAACTGTGAAATATGTTCTAACTGGCATGTAACTTGAATTTGCACTGTTATGTAACTTGAATTTGCATTGGCATGTAACTTGTGGCATGTAACATCACTGGAATTTGTTTTGGAACTTGTGTGTCAACTGTGAAATATGTTCTAACTGGCATGTAACTTGATTTTAGTCTGGCATGTAACTTGAATTTAGCCTGGCATGTAACTTGATTTTGGCCTGTCATGTAATTAATTTCATTTTTGTTTATATCAATACTTCAAATAATGATGAAACTTTTGTTAATTGTACAGCATGTTGTGTTGGAGGAATTACATCCAACCGACGATGAAAAGACACAGCGTTACTTGGTTGGTGTTGACACAGATTTGTCAGAGGGTCCACAGTTTATAGCACTCAATGTTGAATTAGACGATGGTGAGACACAGCCTAACGATGATGTTGATGATGATGGTAATGAAGATGGTAATGATAGTGGTAATGATGGAAGTCAGTCACGACCTCAACAAAACAAGCAAAAACCGGTGAAGAGGAAGGTGTCACCTCATAAACAAAAAATGCCAGCAAGGACCAAAATGCAACGTACATCTCCAGGCATGTCACCGGTAAGTCAATACCTGACCGATGGTAATTGTGCTAAGATAAATACCTACCAATATTAATTGTTTGTTTCTTTCAAAACTTTAGGTGGGTGATGACTCGACAGACTCTTCTCGAATAATGAGGGAAGTAATGAGTGCAATGTCAGATCAATTTGAAGACATTGTGAAGGAGATTAAGAAGGAGATTTCGGCAATGGAGGATCGCCTAAACGCACGCCTTACCCGTGTGGAGGCAAGTTTGGCTCAACTTGTTAATCAACATCGTCAGGTAACTAATTATGACATTGTTTTAACGGTCATGTAACTTCGTTATGTAGTAGCCATTTTTTGTAACTTGGTCATGACATTGAATTTTTTTGTGCCACAGAGTACCCCTGAAGTGCAAGAGGACTATGTGGGGGGTCATAATGTTGGTGGGGAGGGTACCGTTGGAGAAGGGGTTGGTGAGGGGGATGCTAACCGTACTGAGGCGTTTGATGGGGGTAATGGTACTGTTGGAAAGAGGGTTGGTGAGGGTGATGCTACTCTTACTGAGGCGCTTGATGGGGGTGATGGTACTGTCGGAAAGGGGGTTAGTAGGGGTGATAATGACCAAGGTGGACCTGATAGTACCCTTGGTGGGGGTGATGGTACCTTTACTGAGGGGATTGTTGGGGGTGATGATACCCTTAGTGAGGGCCTTCAGATTGTGGTCCATAACATTTTGCTTCAGGAGGGAATAGTGGTGCAGTCCCATCCCCCATCTGAGGACGACTCAACTATGGTAGACTACCTCGCTGTAAAGAATGAGCCTGAGCAGTTAGGTTACAGACTCAACTATGGGCCTTCAGATGCTGCCAGTTGCCGAAGAAACCCGCCATACACGGGTTGTGGAGTAGGTAGGTTACATTGTTGAAGAAACGTTGAATGTACTAGGTTGTCATCTTCCTCCAATATAGTACCATTCTGCACACAATGTGTTGCTACCTTCTTCGAAACGGTAACATAAACCTCAGGTAATAGCTTATCTTCATCCATCATACATGACACGTCATTGTCATTCTCAATTCTCGGACGGGCAGTACCAGTAGTCGTAAAGGCCAACGAGCATAATTCTAGGGTAGACCTATGAGCGTCAACTTTAGCAACGTCTTGAACCAACTTCACCAAGTCATCATAAGTCAAACCGATAGGAACATGGACCCACTTTGTCATACCACCCTCGTAACAATTGGCCGCCCAACTTCCACCGTGATGGATGACCAATTTCTTTGCACCCATATTCCTGCATGTCAAGTATTTACATGAAACATTTAAACTGGCTGGGAACTGACATGTAACATGGGTACAAAAAATTACAAATACACTATCATGTAACTTTAAAATAAACTGGCATGTAACTTTAAATACACTATCATGTAACTTAGAAATACACTATCATGTAACTTACAAATACACTATCATGTAACTTAGAAATACACTATCATGTAACTTAGAAATACACTAGCATGTAACTTACAAATACACTAGCATGTAACATGGGAACAAAATATCACAGTAGTAGGTTTCGCTCTAAACTTAGAAATACACTATCATGTAACTTACAAATACACTATCATGTAATTTAGAAATACACTAGCATGTAACTTACAAATACACTAGCATGTGACATGGGAACAAAATATCACAGTAGTAGGTTTCGCTCTAAACTTAGAAATACACTATCATGTAACTTACAAATACACTATCATGTAACTTAGAAATACACTATCATGTAACTTAGAAATACACTAGCATGTAACTTACAAATACACTAGCATGTAACTTGGGAACAAAATATTACAGTAGTAGGTTTCGCTCTAAACTTACAAATACACTAGCATGTAACTTACAAATACACTATCATGTAACTTACAAATACACTACACTATCATGTAACTTACAAATACACTACACTATCATGTAGCTTACAAATACACTATCATGTAACTTACAAATACACTACACTATCATGTAACTTACAAATACACTATCATGTAACTTACAAATACACTAGCATGTAACTTTAACATAAACTAGCATGTAACTTGGGAACAAAATATCACAGCAACTGGTTTCACTCTAAATTGAAACCGATCTCTTTAACTTCATATCAAACATAATGATCCTTGTAAAAAACAAGTGGGTAAGAGATACATACCGTTGAAAAACGTTGTTTGGCTTCGGATGGTGGTGTCTTTGCCCAGAAATTTCAGCTTCGGATGGTGGTGTTTTTGCCCAGAAATGTCAGCTTCGAATGGTGGTTTTGCCCAGAAATTTCAGCTTCAGATGGTGGTGTTTTTGCCTAGAAATTTCAGCTTCGAATGGTGGTGTTTTTGCTCAGAAATGTCAGCTTCGAATGGTGGTGTTTTTGCTCAGAAATGTCAGCTTCGAATGGTGGTGTTTTTGCCCAGAAATTTCAGCTTCGAATGGTGGTGTCTTTGCCCAGAATTTTCAGCTTCTTGCCCACAAAATTTCAGCTTCAGATTGAAGATTTCGTGAGACCGAGATTGAAGATTTCAACAGTAAAAGAGTGTATGTTTTCGTGAGAGAGAGGGAGAGTGAGCTAAAAATTTCGTGAGAGAGAGATCTGAAAATTTTAGTAAGAGAGAGGGAGGGTGAGCTAAAAATTTCGTGAGAGAGAGGGAGAGAGAGTGTATGTTTTGGGTGGAAAACAAATTGGAGGGATTTGGAAATAAGAGAACTTATTTTTGGGGGGAAATATTGAAGGAAGTAAAGACAAAATAAGGCTATATTTGGAAGTTCAACCATAAAAATGATAAATATAATCAAAAATATATATTTGGCTAAAAACAATAAACTCATATATTTTATGAGTATTTCTTGCAATTTCCTCTATAAATGTATATATTATTAAGTATGAGGTTTTACAAGATTTAGATGTGAGATTGAACAAAGAGCCTCATTTTAAATATTTGCCTTGGAGTCTCCAAAATCTCAGGACCGGCATTGTTAAGCCTCATTGCGAATTTTCAAATTTCGTCTTAGAGACGTGCCTCAATGAGTTTTTTAGAACATTCTCGATCGAATACCTTATTCTCTTTGTAAAGAGTTTGGTTATTTGATGTCTAGGACTTTTTGGGGTTGGTCTAGAAATGTGAATAGCTAGCTAAGATAATATTTACAAGCTTAAATCGATAAGGGGTATGGGTTTCAAGAATCTTCAAGTTTTTAATCAAACCCTCAAAATTTGGATTGTTGGCTTTTGAAGAATAAATATTTTCTTCAGCTGATTTCTTTGCTTCCCGTGTTTGGCAAAGAATTCTTTGGGGGAATTTGCATAGGAGAGTTGCTTTAGGGACTAGTACAAATGCTTTCAAGGATCCCTAAAACAGTCCATTTGCCAATTTCTCCTTCGTCTTCCTCTTACTTTTCGGCCTTGAATATTATACATCTTCTTTATATTTTTTTTATACATGTGGTGTGACTCGAACCAATACATTGTTAGAATGAGCGAGTGTTTTTAAATTTATACTACCAAACCATATTGAACGGTGGTCATCTTTTTAAAGCTTGTTGGGATGGGACTTGATTGTTGTGAATTCACATTTTCTGGATGTAGACAAAGAGCTGATTTTAAGACTTCCATTAACACATCGAGTTCATAAGGATGTATTGGTTTGAGATTATGATAAATTAGGGTTTTATAAAGTCAGAAATAGTTACCGTTTTGCAGTGAACCGACTGCATAATATTGAATCTTCTATTTTCAAGTTCTTTCCGGGTGGTGGGAAGGTGGGAAAATTTATTTTTGGTTGCTAAATATTTCGCTAAAGGTTAAAATTTTAGTTTTGGGAATGTAAAGGATATAGAGCGATAATGGCAGAACAAGATGAGATTATTAATTTATCTGTTTAGTCGAGTCAAAAATGACAAAATTATTATATAAATAAGATTATTAATTTATCAAGTATTAATTTTTTCTTTTGAAAAGATATCGATTATTAAATTTGAGTTGTTATGTTGCAAAGTATAGCGGACAATGTATAGTGGACAATTTATAAATATGTTTGGATTTCTCTAAAAGTTTTCAATAATATTTGAATATAGAAAACTCTAGACAAAATTGCTACTAAAGTTGTATATTTATTTTTTTAGTACTGTAATATTGGACATCAAATTTTTAAGTAGTAGCTAGCGGCTGCTGCCCGACAATTGTTCATATGCGAGTGACATGTGTCCTCCCAGTTTTTTTTTTTCAAACTTTATTAACAATTTCACTTTGATTCTATATTTATGTGTTTAGTTCCTGTGGTTTATAAATTATTATAAATTCATCAATTTACTCCATTTCAATGAAATTTTAACGGTCAAAAGTTACGGTAAGTCAAATTTGACTGTTCTGCCCCTAACTAAAACTAAGAATAATAATTAAAATTGAAAAATTAAACAAAATGATAAAAAAATTCTTATTAAAGTTATTTTCATATTTATTATATTATATAATTAAAATTGTAAAAAAAATTGAAAATAGTGGAGGCCACAGTTGGCCCCCTCACCACGGCCAAAAAATTTATGTTATTTTATGATATTTTTTTTATATTATTTAATTTGATACATAAAAAAATAAAATAAAGGTATAAACTGTAAAGTATAATAACAGGTCACAAATAAAAGGGTAAGTACATCTTTAAATATCAATATCCTAATATTAGGGGTGAAACTGTTAATTTTAAATTACAGTTACGTTTGATTGTTATAATTTCGGTTAAATATAGTAAATTGATGAATTTATTATAGTTAAGGGGTTACCGAAACTAAACACACAAATATTAGACCAAAATAAAATTATTAATAAAATTTAGAATAAAAAAATGGAGAACACCTTGTCGTTCACATTCTTATATCCTAATTTATCTCGACTTATAACATGTTAATCGATAAATAAATAAATATTAATAATAATTTATCTCAAATGTCTTCTAAATTATATTGTCATATTACTTTTTGGACGTTGGAATGCAAGTTGAATACAAAGTTATGAAATTAAAAAAGTATTTTTTTTTTTGCACATTGTTAAGAAGTTG
The DNA here is from genome assembly GCA_033220585.1 of Dipteronia sinensis. NCBI lineage: Eukaryota > Viridiplantae > Streptophyta > Magnoliopsida > Sapindales > Sapindaceae > Dipteronia > Dipteronia sinensis. The sequence continues at coordinate 20,126,625 of CM065639.1, forward strand.
TATACATTAATTTGGTAAGGGCAATCATCAATTAGGTTCTGGACTTTTTTTTTATAAAAAAATTCCAATTTATTTACGACTTTTATAAAAGTGGCCAAATTGGTCCTTATATTTTTCTTAAGTGCCAAATTAGTCTCTCAAAGCTAAGTTTCATCAATCAATTTTAACTGTGTAGGGATAAAATTGTACTTTACTCATAAACAATATAATAATGACATATATATAGTTTTTTTTAACAAATGTATATTTTTATTTATTTTATTTATAGGTTTTGATTTTTGAATAATTTTGACAACAATGCTTGTATAATGTAAACAAAAAAAATATTATATAAAAATAGTAAAAGACCATACATGCATGAAATAAATGATAACTTTATTTATAAAATAAGGGTATAATTGACATGGTCTTATTAAAATGTTTTTAGATTTTTTTTAGAAATTTTAATTAAAAATAGTACACATTGTATATCATTGATAATATTTTTAAATTTTGTTATAATTATAATAGTGAATTTAATGCATAAAAGATAAAACAACTTTACTATAATATGATAAATAAAATATATTTACGTACTTTAACTAAAATTGTTAAAATCAACTGTTATATTTAATACTGTTAAACTATTAAATTGATTAATTTGATCACTTTTAAAAAGAGAGACTAATTTAACGTACTAATTTTTATAACTTTAGCAAAGGCAGTAACCAATTTGGAATTAAAAAAAAAAAATTCTATAACCTAATTGGTAAATGGCACATTTGGTAATAAGATTTTTAGAGACATAAACATGCATAGATGCTGAGTGGAAATATGGCTGTAAAAGGAAGAAGCAGTACCAAACAAATAGTGGGGCCAGCCTCGTAATCATCAAGTCAGAGAAATTAAGATGACTTGATGGTGGTGAGACAAATGCATTTTCACTCCTCTCTTAACCTTATCAACATTTATGTCATAAAATTGCCATAAAAACATAACAGTAAGTAGAAAAATGCACATTTTGTGCAGTCAAAGACACAAAAGTCTTCTAAAAGCACTCTGATTTTCATGAGCCAATATAAAAAATTAATCTAAAATAATAACGTGTCTTTGTCACTGAAAACTTAAAGGGATCATGTAAAAATACGTGTGATATATATAGATGATCATGCCCATTAGATAAACCACCTTACATCACGGTTTGATAATATAAAAGATACTCAATAATTCTGCCAATATCTTAGTATTATATTGAGATATAAAATCAAAAAAATTTATTAAGGGGAATATTCAAATCCATAATCTCATAATACATGTATAGAAGGTTTTACAGACCCACCCTCATTTAATTATTATTATTATTATATTATACATATAAGAAACAGAGAATAATAAGTCAAATTTATGTGGCTTATTGAAGTGTAGAATGTAGATTGTAGAGTAGGTTGAGGTAGCGGAGTAAGTAATTGATTAAAAGGCAACCAACTTTCATAATAACAACCACCCCATTAATGGCAGAATTTAATGTTTCTGAGAAATATATTTAACAACTATTAATTCCTTCTTCTTCGATCTTCTTCTTATATAGTAAATGGTCCTTTACAAATAGCAACGTATATTTTCTCACAAAAATTAAAACTCATCAAAATAAAATAATAAAGAAGCTAAAAAAAAAACAAAAAAAAAAACTTCCATATACATTGCTTAAGATCATTCCTCAGAAGTCTAAAGCATCAAAAATATTGCTCATAATAATTATCAGAAAAAAAGAACACAAAATATATTTAAAAATAAATGAAAATTCAGAGCTTATATATAAAACAAAAGAGAGAGAGAAATCAAGGTTGGTTTCTCTCTGTAACTTATCTGTTGTGTAGAGGATTGGGACCGGTGTAGACTTTTCTTTTGTCAGCACCAAAAATTTCATCGTCACCATTTTTATTATCAACATTGTTTCCTTTGAAGGCACCATAAGAGCTAGCAGCAGGAAGCTGATGAGATCCGGATCCACCATTGAACCTATTAAATCTTGAATACCCACCATGAATATGATTATCATGATCATGGTGAGTACAACATGAAGTCTCCAACTGTAATAGCATTAGAAGAAGAAGAAGATACAAACAAGCCAGCTCTGATCTTCTTCTCATCAAACCCTTTTGTTTCACAACCAAAACCATGGCATGGAATTTTATCATCAACTAATTAATTTGATCCTCTTCTCTCCCTCTAAAAGCAAAACCAAAAAAAAAAAAAAAAAACCCTGAAAAGTTGTATATGAGATGACTTGAGACTTTTTGGCTTTTGTATTGTTTTTTATATATTTAGAAATTGTGAGGGCTTTGAAGTTTTAAAGAGAACAGGGTTGGTTTGAAGTCAATGAGGTGTTGTGTGGTTAGAGTCAAAATGCATAGAACTTGCTGCTACCTGGTTTTCTAAAAAAATATGGTGTGCAGACTGCAGAGGCTGTTTTTATTGGAAACTTATTTTGGCTACTGATTTCAGAGCCTGGTTTTGGCTGGAAAAACAACCATAGATAGAGAGAGAGAGAGAGAGAGAGAGAAAGAAGAGAGAGTGAGAGAAAGAGTAATAAATTAAAATCACCACCCCAACGTGGCTTTCCAATCTTTATCAATCTTGGGTCATGTGAGATTTAATGATTTTCTTTGTTGTGTTGAAAGGAGTCTAGCTTGTCTATTAGAATGTCCTTTGTGCTCATCACTGCACCAACTTATGTTTATACTCAGAGAAAGCCTTCTCTTACTTGAGAAGATAGCTAGGAATTTTTTTTTTTTTGAAATATTACAATAATTCGGGATTTTTTTTGGAAGAAAAAGGAGAGATTCGAGCCCACAACCTCGTGGAGTGGGTGTGAGGAGTTCTATCATCGGATTAACCTCATCTTACCTCTTAGGAAATTTCATTTAAGACACAATATACGATCACCTTCTAATGTAGTTTAGTCTCGGTGTGCTCATTCATGACAATGTGTCAAGTTCATATAAAGACACAAAATGCAAATTTAATTATTCGATTAACTATATAGATACTCTACCAATAAATTTTTGATGAATTTGTAAAATATTGACATTATTAATAATGAGTTATTAGGATTTATTTCATTTTGAGAGGTGATACCTCTGGATTATTGGGATAAATATCTGGATCGCGCGTGTAGTCATTAATCTCAACAGGTCTCAGCAAACCTCTAACCTATTTGATGTTAGATTTCAAAAAAAGAAAAAAAAAAGCAAAGAGAAAAGATTTATTTCATTTTTGTTCATTTTTTGTTGATAACAAATCATGAGGTTTAAATGTGTTCATGTAGAAGCTTAAATTAGTAAGAGATCAAATACATTAATAATCCTAAAAGTAAAGACTTTTTCTGTTTTTCATGATAGGTTAAATAAATTCCATGAAGTATATATATATATATATATATATATATATATATATATAGTTTATACTCGTACTTCCTCAGTATTTTCTATATATACGTGCACCAACAGTAGTGAGAATGGACAGATTGTGAACAAAAACAACGTATATTCTTTGGTCTAATATCCTCATGATCAGTGTTTTGATTTGCTTAATTATTCAAATTATTTAATAGATTAATATATAAACATTTAGTGGAAAGGAAAGGAATAAACCTAGCTAGTCAATGACATAAATAATTAGATCTGCTTCTGCATGTTAAAATGGACCCATTACAACTATAAGCTTTCATTTAAACTTGTCTGTGCTCAGTGCAGACTGCAGCTTCAGGAGAAAAGGAATTTTCTTTGTCATGAAAAATAAAGTCTCATTACGCTTTTTTAAGAAAATTATATTTAGGCAGTTCCAAATATTGATGGTACATTTTACTTTTTTTTTTAAACGATTCATATTTCTAAACACAAAAATTACATAGGTTCTTGGGTTTATCCTATTTGATGTAACTTCCACGGATAAATATAAGATTATATTTAAAATATCAGAATTTGAATTTTAATGATAATGTAGTTTTATTTTGAAATCTTCAACCACTAAGTGACTATGGCAAGACTCTTCGCATATGGTAATCAATTGACATGAGAAATAGGTGAATTTGAGGAAGTTGTAATTACAATAACTAGATATAAATGACAGAAAAAAAATAAAAGAAATCGATAAAAAGAGAATTGTGGTGGGGCAAAAAGAGGTGGGAGTTGAATATCATAGGTTTGTAGTGGTTTCTTTCTTAGAAGATATGATGATGTCTTTAGGCCACTTTTTTTTTTTTTTCTCTTTTAGTGTAGTACATGAAAGTCATGGACACTTAATTATATATTTTTGCACCCACACAAAAAAGGTGACCCAGAAATCCTCATACCATACTTGTAATTAACTATTAATTTTGTATTACCTTAATTTAGTAAAAAGTTGACAAAAACAGAGAATATATAACTAAATTGTATTTATTAGATAATAAAAAATGTCTTTCCATTTTTTCAAAAAAAATTGACTTAAGGGTTAGAGGTGTGTCGAGACCCCTCATCACTCACAATACAGAGAGAGTTCTTCCAGACTCCCACACAACACAATCATGCTATATTTTATGGGTTCGCCATCTACTTTGAACCCTATCTAAAGAATGAATTTGAATCCTCACATTTACTTTTTCCTCACCTTTAATAATCTCATATGATAAATGAACATTACAATAAATGAGTGGTTATAATCGGAGGCGGAAGAATGAAAGGACTTCCGCCCCGTAACCCTCTAGGAAAAAATAAAATTAATATATATATAATATTTATATATTATTTAATTTTTTTCTTTCTCTTAGAAAATTATAAATAATTACCTTATAAAAAAAATCTGAAATTGGTTTCAGATAATATTACTTATTTTATTTACCTATTCTAACTTAAAATCAAAAGACATTAATAAAAATTACAATCAATCAATCATATTTAACAAAAGTATTATTTGAATTTTGAATATGTTATACAACAAGATACAAACATTTCAATTGTTTAGTATTTTTTAAGACATGAAATTTTACACTTGTTTTACATATAATATTCCCTTGATTTTATTTGGACTATTTGATTATACAATTTAGATTCACCTCATTTTATTCCAATTGTTAGATTAAATAATTCAAACAAGTCATTAATAATACATTTTCTTATTATGTAAAAAATATTTATAAACGATATATATCTTTAGCATTTTAAATATTTTTTGTCAGAATTTAGTGAAACGTAAATATTTTTCGTTTCTCAAAATAAGTTGTAAAAAATACTTTCTCTAACATTGTAGAATTAAATCATTTGCAAATATAAATAATTGTTCCTGTATAAAATTTACAATATATTTCATATTTTATTATTGAATCGATATCATAGTATTAAAAAAATTAAATAAATGTTTTCATCAAGAATCATATAAAAGGTTTATTATTCTGGCTCACATGTCATTAACATACTAAGCATTATAATATATTGATTAAACAAAAGTAGGTCAATACAATGATTGATAGCTAATGAACTGATTTTATAATGTTAGTACGTATCAAAGGAAAAAAGAAACTATTTGTATATATAATTTAGCTTGGACGGCATATATTTTATGGGTTTGCCTCCGATTATAATGTAATTGTTTTTCATTATTACTTTATCAACAATTAATCCCATGTCATAAAAAGATGAGAAAAAATATGAGGTGAGATAAGGTGAGGATCAGGCCCAGTCTGAAACCAATAATATTCATGTGGTTTTTGTTGCTATAAATATTAAGTATGATGACTGGTTGGTTAAGAGGGGCCCAATATATATATATATATATATATATAAATTTTCAAATCAGTATGCGTTGATATAACTTTATCAGTGCTTTGGATGTAAACTATTAGATTTATATATTTTGACTTAAAGTGTATGCACTTGTCAAAACTTCTCCATAATCAGTAGTCCATATGCAACACACTGATATAAATTATATCAGTGCGCACTGAGGAATAAATGACTGTATATATATATATATATATATACAATAATTTTCACATAAGTGTGCACTGATAGAATTATATAAGGACATTGAATGTGAGCCACTCATTTTACATATTTTGACGTGGTATGTATGCACTTGTTAAAACTCTTTTATAAATGAGTGGCTCACATTCAATGTCCTTATATAATTCTATCAGTGCGCACTGACAGGAAAATGACTCTATATATATATATATATATAATATAAAATTTTCTAATTGTTTAAACATCAATTTGTTGGTATATATATAAAATCATTTTTTCTTAACAACTGAATTGAAATTCAATGAACATCAATTGTTTCAGTAACTACACTGAACCATACAAAAGCATAACCCTATTCATGTTACCAATAAACATTATTTATAACGTACATTAATTATTGGTACAAGGTGAGAAGTGATACACTCTTCCAGCAAAAAGAGAACATCTTGTACATACGAAAGCAAGAAAAATAGTGTCAAATGGCAACAGCAACCGATTCAATTAGGTCAAGATGATCATGGTAGATTTGATGATAATGTTGATCAGCTAGGATGTTGATCTTGTCACACCAAAAATGAACTATTTGGGGGGCCATTACTATTGTACCTCAACCTGAATTAAGTCAAATTTTATCAGCTCACCTTTCCATCGTGGGAGTTATGTACTAACATGTTAATTTTGGAAGTTGAAATCTCTAAATTTCATGTTCAGGAAAATCAAGATGTCTAAAAAGAATAAATGCAGATGGACAACCAAGTTCAAGTAAATTTTAGTTTAGACCCCTCTTTTACTTTTCCACTATTACTATTATTATTATTATTATTATTATTATTATTATTATTATTTACCGGATGAGATTGACCTAGTAATATGCCATTTATACCTACACCATTGAGACTATGAATTCAAATCGTACTCCATCTCCAACCCTGAATATTATCATTTATATATTATCCCTCTGTAATGTATTTACCTTGAGATTTTTGATGAGATGAAATAGACCCACCAATGAGCAGAAGTGTGTGGAGATATGAAAGCGAGGTTAGCTTTAGGCAACAGATCGATCAGAGAGATGAAATCCTAAAATGGGGAATGTCGTTATGAGTACACACTTGATGATTAGGGCAAAGAATATATTGCTATGCAAGCAATATGCATATCACCTTTCTCCTTTTTATCATTTTGCTCTTTCTTTCTCTTTCTTTCTTTTTCTCTTAATTCAGTCAAACCTCTAGCTCCTGTCATCATTGGAACATAACTACTATATCAAAATTATTATTATTATTATGGGTTTTAAATGCCCACCCTTGTTAATTAATAATCATATTAGTTTTATATAAATATATATACCCGCAAACCCGAACATGAGACATCGTCAAATTGAATGAGTGTTTCGTACGATCAAATCACATTTAGTAATGACTAATGGGAATTTGTTTTTCTGTAACCTTTGTAGACCTCTATCGATGCATTTGTTCTTAATTTCCTAACTCTAGCCTACTTCTTCACATTATTATTTTTTATATATTTTTATATTTTTTGAAATATTACATAAATTTAGGTTTTTTTTTGAAGGGTGAGGACTCGAACTCACAACCTCGTGGTGTAGGTGTAAAAGGTACATCACCGGACCAACCTCATCTCGATAGTCAAACTTCTTCTCATTGTTTCACTAGCCATGTTCAAGATTACAGGCGTGCCACTGCCCACAGAATGGCAAGATATCACTGCATTAACATCTATTTTCATCTATATATGAATAAAGCATGATGTCATAGCTGATATATATGTGTGTAATGTGTAGGTGAAGTGATTTTAGTTTGATGAGAATGATTATAATTAGGCATAATCTCTTTAATTGTAGGGTTAATTTACTTAGAATTATGGTGGTCAAATCCACAATAATGACGCTCTAGCTGTCTATGAATAATTCCACTGCCTTTCTTTCCTTCCCTTTATGTTTCTTTTCTCATTTGCATCTTTTTGGTCTGGTTAGGCTGTGCATAATCATAATTAGAGAGATATTACTGACTTTCGACCTATACATAGATAATTAGGTCATGTAAAAACTTTATTAACTTCAACATATATTGTTATTTTCTGTTTAATTTAGTTTAGCCATTATCTTTTTTGATTTCCATGTCAGGAAATCCTCAATGTCAGCCCAAAAAGGAAAAGCAAATATAATTTGAACCTACTATAACCGGGTTTCACTAGCACCATTTGGACCTTGTCTTTTTTTTTTTTAATTGTCGTTAACTTAATAATAGTGAGATTTTTAGCATCTAAGTAAATAAAAGTTCAAAATCCCTACCTTCTATATCTTAAATGAACGGTATAGATCTATTTCTAAAAAAAATTACAAAATAAAAAAGAAAAACATTCAAATCTTTTAAAAAAAAATTGTTTAAAAATTAATAAAAAATAAGAGTTCTTTTTTTTTAAAAAAAAAAATTATAAGATTGATCATCACTATCCATCTCATAGATAGAAGGTGAAGATCAATTTATAAATATATAAAAAGAACTAAATAAAAACTAGTGTGGATGATTAGATCCCCACTAGTTGTATTAAACCCCGGCCCCCACCGGCCCCAACCCCTTTTAGGGGTAAAATGATCTTCAAAATTGGGGATGGGGTGGGGTGAATTTCGCCTAAGAATCTAAATAGGGATGGGATTGGTTCACTCATCCTAATTTTCCCCCTCTCTCTCTCTCTCTCTCTCTATATATATATATATATATATATATATATATAGGGTGCTGATATTGACATCCATAAATATAATAAGCACATTCATATTTTAATAAATTTTTTAAGAATTTACCAGTAAGGACAAATTAGTTTAATTAAAAATAAACCAAATACTATGTACACCCGTATATTCAATTATATCACTTTATTAAAAAAAAACTAAACCCTAATTAAACTCTGATTCTTTTTTAAGTATCAAAATCTCCAATTCTATTTCATAGTTTCCATGCTCTTCATGCATCGACTGTATCTCTACTGACTTGAGCCTTGTTTTTAGACAATTTCAGGTTGGTTTCTCTGGGGACTAGATTGTGGAATTCAGAAATTTTCAGGATAATGTTGAGAAATTGACAGCAATATTGAACAGATCATTCATGACTGATCAGTACATAATGGTTGAGATTATGTTAACAAACACATATCTATATCTCCTCTTTACTAAGCTATGTAAATGAATAATCAAATAAGTAATAGTTATGGACTTATGGTCTTATGGTCCATGAATATTTTCTTGAGTACTTCTCCGGAGTCTCTTTGTAACCGCTTTTTTTTGGTCTTGGATTTCCTAGGACAGACACTATCAATAATTTGTTATTTTCCCTCTTTATATTCTTAAGTTGCTGCAGTTTTTGAGGTTCTGGTTGTTAATTTTTCTTTAAAATCTATTTGCTTATATCAAATGAAACACAAAGTTGTTGTGAATATATCATAGACCCCTCAATAAATCTATTTGCTTTACAAAAAAAAAAAAGAATTCTCTAGACTGTGATTTCGAGCTTGAAGAGCTTAAGAGTTTATTATTTATAAAATTGAGTGTGTTAATAACTTAAGAGAGTTTATAAATAAATTGTATTAAAATTAAAACATTCATTTAAATAAGGGCACTATTGGCATTAAAATGAGTGTTTATAGTAATGTTTAAATTTTAAATTTTAGACATGGATGTACTTATAAATATGGGTATGCTTATCATATTTATGGGTGTCAATATCCGTACCCATATATTTATTAAGTTGATAAAATATTTGATATTTCAATTATTTAAAATTAACTTATACCAGTTACTCAATACTAACCATCTACTTCTTTTGTCTGCCGTCTTATCTTGGCAAATGGAAAGTTGAAACTTCAAATTTGTTTGAACTTTTATCGTGTAATTAAATCAAGAATATTTATATTTATTTTGGATTAAATATTAAAATTATTTATTATTTATTTTAGATTTGATTACCTGTATTTATATGATTATTTTTAAATTTCAAGTCAAACCCATGGGTTCCACCAAATATCTCCATCGATGGAAACCTGTTTTTAATATTATTATTGTAATTTGATCTCTACTGTTCATCTCTGCCATAAAGATAGACGGTACAGATACATTTTCCTTAAAGTTTTTCTTTTTTTAATTTCCGATTGTATCAAGGGTAAAAATGCAAAATGATGATAATACATTTTTAAGATATTAAACCATATCGGCATGAGAGGTGAGTGTCCATTTTTAATAAAGTTGTTTATGTACGTAAAAAAAAAAAAAAAAAAAAAAAACAATCTTCAGGGAGATTTTGTTGTCATTTGTCTTTAAAAAATTTAGGAAACACACTAGCAAAAAAGAAATGCGTAAATATGTTGTCACCCTAGTTCAGTTTGCGGCGGTATGTCAAGAATGAAGCAGAAGCAGATAACAATATTTTAACTTCAAGCCAAGATCAATCAGCTGCTAGGATGCTTCATGCTTGGAAATAATAGAGTGGTATGCAAAACCTTGTTACTTGTTTGCAACACTGGTTGATAAATCACAACCACACATCAACATATTATCAATAGTAAGATATCAAGATGAAAATCCTGCAGTGTATAACAGAAATGAGGAGCTCACGAGTTTGTATAAATACAGTTATGTATTGCATTCTTAATCAATTAATAAAATTCAGTTTTCTGACTCCATGGTTGAGTTCATTTCTCTCTAAAAAGCTTGAAAGAACTTCGAGCCTTTCCTCAAATACTTTTGCATTTTCATCAAACAGTTTTGAACAAAACAGAGAAAAATGGTCTTAAAAAGCAATTAACTTAACCTTGCTAAGTTTATCAATAATTTTCTGGACATTTAAGGTTGTGGCAGAGACTTTCCCGCAAGAAATGAATTGAAAAGAACAAGTGATCTCTTTGGCTGAGAAAATGGAGCTTCATGTGATGCTCCTCTAATGGTGGCAAATGACAAGATATCTCCATATACTTGAGTCCATCCACCAACCTGGCAATAAGGAGGTGATCGAACAACACACAGAAAAGGTCCGATGTAATTAAGTCAGGGAACTCGATCGAACAAGTACACTTACTAGAAAATTGTTTCTGATACCAATTACCAAATTATGTTAACAGCTTGATCCGAACATTTATATATAGATAATGATCCAAACAATAGTTTTAAGTTCTAACATTTAATGTGCCAAGTAGTTTAACTTGATTATATACCTGTCTTCCCTCAAGCCAAACTCTGTATGGCACCGAAGTTTTCAGTCCCAACTCCTTAGCCAATCCATTAACTAGCATCCGCGTCCCAATCAGTGGAATAACCGCGTCTTGATCCCCACTAAAGAAATTTAAAGCTTCTTATCAAAGATAAATTTCAACACAGATTCTTATCAATATGATTGATGAAAAGAAAATAATGATTAGACTGAATCAAACTATATTCTCAGCATATGCAGTCTTAAGTGATATGTTAACGAAATTCTACGATTGCTGTTGAGATCATAATTTTTTTTTACAAAAAGGTGACTTGTTCTAGTACCTGTAAACCAAAACTCGGATGCCAGACTTTGCGATCGAACCTAGAATATGAATGGTAGGCACTTCAAGATTTTGCATCTCATAACGGACCACACTGTTACCAGAGAAAAGACAGAATCAAAACCCTCAATGAACAGGTTTGGCAAGAACATCGTTGAAGACAGAACAAAGAAAACAATATACAAGTAGTAAGATTTCAGTAGTGATAGAGAAAATTAAACTCACTGCAACTTCGTGATTCTCATAAATATTTGCATTTTGATGCACTACTGGATAGTGCGAAAAATCGTTTAGCAAATTTAGAATTATTAATTTTTTCCTTAGAATAGTTTCGGGTTATTAAAGAGCCTTACCGACTACAAACAGTCCATCCAGTGACCCCAACTAGCTGAGCATGGAGAGCTTCCTGTACGTCTTTTCGATTTAAATATTTAGCAGTTTCATCTTCCACACATACATCTATTTCTACCGTGTCTTGCTGTAAATGAGAATTTAAAGTTTATAATGTAAATGAGAATAAACTAGCAGAGAAAAACTGAGTTTCAAAAACACAATACAATTTGGTGAATCAAATTTAGAGAACTAAGGTAGAGTAAGCTAAAGACTCACCAATTTATCAAGCATCTTGGATTGTGAGAAAACTGTGGACAAACAGACATCAAGAGTAACATCGTAGGTGTTGATAAATTGGCTAACTTCTCCAGAGACTTGGCTATTTACTTGAGAGCAAATACGGTTAAGAGAGCCATTTTGAATCTGTTTTCTTATTTGAGAATAATTACACACTGAAGTGAACATTTCATAGGTTGAATCTGATATCAATCCATGCGACCAAAAGAACTCAGCTCTAGAGTTGAAATCAGTGTTGAATTCCAACAAAGGATTCCCTATCTGCAGCCACCAATTAATGTTTGAAAATATTGTCAAAACCAAATTTGTCTAAAGAGGCCTTTAATTTGTGAATTGAATTAGACACCTCCATTAACTTACTGCTACTCCCTTCAGGTTGAACTTCATGTTGGATTCAATAATGAGCTGTGCAAGTTGTGGAACATAGTGGCCTGATAATAAGAAGCAAAGTTGTAAGTTTTTCTTAACTCCCCTCTTACTCTGAACCGGTTAAAGGATATGCCCTAAATACGTACCTCCATAGCTCTCTCCTGTGATGAAGAAATCTCTATATTTGTATTCAGGGAATTTGGTGAACCATTTATTCAGGAATGCAAGATTATCTCGTGCTTAATAAACAAGTACGCGGTATCAGTAAACGACAGAATGCTCAATGTCCATTATACCACAATACAACCAAATTAATGAATCAAGTTGTAAAATGTTCAAATTGATTAAGCTAATAGTGCATACAAAACAATAATAAACACTCAAATCATTTGGTAGTAAATTATAGCAATTAATGGATTGTAAAGAGAACCTGTGATTTCATCGTTCACCGAGTTGTAGAAAGATTTATTTGCAGAGTAGGAGAAACCAACTCCTGCAGGTGATTCTAGGTACAACATATTTGCTTCTGTGTACATAAACAAACATTGTGATTTATTTAACAGGAGTCTTAAATGAAACTTTTAAGGTTGTGGGTTCGACCCAAAACCCGGATTTATATAATATTTTTATATAAAAAAAAATGAAACTTTTAATTAGGTTACCTTTATTCCAGCTATATTCATTTATGTGCAATAAATCTCCACTTGGTTTGAAAGGACCATGTTCACAGAAAGCTCCAGCTCCAATAGAGGAACAACCAGGCCCTATAAATCCCACAAATAATTATAAACCCAGATGGGTTTTTTTTTTTTTTTAATGAAGCAATCAAGAATCATGATTGGAAACATTAATTCATACATAATTACCTCCATTTAACCAAAGAACAAGTGGCTTTGAAGCTGGTTCTGTTTCTGCTTCAACAAAGTAGTAAAAGAGAGCTCTTTGTTGCTTCTCGTCTATGGTTATGTATCCTGCGTATTGCCGGAAACTGATCTCTGCGGGCTGCCCTGGTAAATTGATGATTCTGTCGGCTTCGTAGGCTGATTTTGCAGTTGAAAATGTTTGAAATAGAATTGCTAACAGGATTAATATCCATGGCTCAGGTGTCATGATATCGTGTATATGCGACGAGAATTATTTAAGCAACTAGAGGAGTAGTGTTGTCAACATTTTAGGTAAGTGCCCGTTCAGACTTCAGACAAAGTTGCATTGGTAAAGTTGTAGAGATTCCATGGCTTTTCAATTGGCTCAGATAATTTTCTTGTTTATTTTTTTCTCTGTCTCTATTTCATTTTCAAGTTCTGTCTCCTTGTTTAATCAAAACAGTTTTAAAATAATCAGATTTGTGCTTCTGAGACCTAATAAGCTCTACAAAGTTAAATAATATTCACAACTCTTTGGTTGGACAGATCCAATGAAATATATTGTAAACTTTGTTTTTCACCTTTAAAATGATCTATTTATTTTTATATTCATGGATGGATGTTGAAGATTAAATTAAGTTGTTTTGTGTTTTGGTAACAAACATTAATTTTTAGTTATCATGACTTACTTGATGAGTGGATACACGTTAGTTGGTGGCTAAATATATGGTAAATTAGATAAATCATAATTAAAGTGTATCCACTCACCAAGTGACAGATCAGCTAGCTACCATATGGTTGGGATGAAAAATGTGAGATTGAATTGTAAGTGGAATATCTAGCATTACTTTTGATTTAAAAAACTTAATTTTTAAAAGCGATGTTATTCGCAATCCACCAAATATCTTTTTATAAGTTATTTTAATTATTTTTTATTAATGATACTTTAACCTTAATTTTTTTTAAAGGGAAATAAGTTAAGACAAAACAAAAACCGGAAATTACATCGAGAGATTATCCCGGACAAATCTCTCCACACACGGAGGGTAGGATTCTACATTGTCATCAAAAAACAATCATAACCATTTTCGAAAGAGTATGGGCGACAACATTTGCTATTCTTGGCACAAAAGAGATCAAACCTCTCGCAATGCTTTGAAGAGGATCCCTAATACCCCATATTATCAAACCAATATCTACACAACCTGGATTTTCTGAATTTACCATATTGACAACTACCAGAACATCATACTCAATAACTCGGCCGGTGTCCGTAACAAAATCCAGCCCTCGATGAATCGCCAACGCTTCTGCCACTTATCGAGAGTACCCCACCACCACGTTCTGAGCAATAGTAGCCATTACCATTTACCAATTCCAAATGGTTCCGCACAACCAGACCCAAACCCACAGGCTGATTACCAGGGCGTATGTGTTGAGTTTGTAAAACCCCTCACCTGGAGGCTGCCAACGAACAATTATAGATTTATAGGCCAATCACGCCTTCCTTGATTAATTTTAACTTTAATTAAAATTACTGGAGAGAACGAAAAAAGTTATAAAGACTACAAACTATTTTCTTTATAATTGAACGTTTTTTCTTTTCCTCTTTTGTGTCATAAATCGTAGCTTTTTTTTTTAAGTTTTGTTTGACTCCAAAGTGACGGCAAATAATATTTGATTAGAAGGAAAATTAGAAGTGACAGAGAATGATTTGTAACAAAAAAACAACAATAATGAAGAAATAAGGATTTTGAACTATATGTTTTTTGAAATTTTGCAAGATATGAATCATACGACATGGTATGTATATTTCCCAACAACTATGTCGTCATTTTGAACTTTTTTTTTTTGTTAACATGAGTTATATAATATATACAAAGTTGCAAGGCTTGAATCCTTATTTTTTTTAGGGCGATTATCAATTTAGTTTATATCTTTTGGCGAAATATCAATTTTGTAAACATGTTTACTTTTTCTTAGCACTTATGGTCCTTTACTTTACATAACTATATCAAATAAGTCTAAGGGACTGTTGATTTTTCCACTGAACACTTAATGACACTTAATGTGTGTCATTAAGTTGTTTCGTTTGATTTTTTAAGTTATAAAACAACTTAATGATCTCCTAAAACCACTTTTTATAAAAAATGAAAATTTTTCACTTTTCACTTAATGAAAAATAACTGAAATAAATATCAATTTATTACTTCCAAATTTATCTTTACAAATCTTATTTATTTCCAATTTACTCTTCTCTTGCACCCCTTAACTATATTAATATTTTTTTTTCTTCTCACTATTTAAAAAACTTTAGCTGCCACTTTCACAAAAAAAAAAATTTGATAGAGATATAGATTTCATTATAAATTTATTATTATATTATTATTCCATATATATAGTATAAATATTGTACGGATTATTAATGGCTGACTATAATCTACTGTTATTTCTTAAACTAAATTTCAATTAATTTGTTCAATTTTTATACTCAAAGGGTAATTTTTTTTTATAAATTTGTTATTATATTATTAAATTAATATTTTAGTTGTCTTTAATATATTAAAATATAAATATATAACAATTAATAGTTGAAAGGGCAAAGATGTAAAAGTATTTATTTTAAGATATTTGTAATTTAAAAAAACAAACAACTTATCACTTATATTCAGTTTTCAGTGAAAAAAACATGTTTTTCAGTTTCAGTTTTCAGTCACTATTCAGTCTTCAGTATAATTCAGCACTGTTCAATCTTCAGACGAAAAATCAAACGCAACCTAACTCTATTTTTGACGGTCAACCGTGACAGAAAATACGAATTGACCATTTCACCTTTCGTATTAAATTATTGAATTAGAATAACGGGTTTTCCTTCCATCATTTTACAATTTGACGACTTTACCTATTTGGATTGTTCAATAAAAAATTGACCTGTGTTCCTTAACCTTATTTTTTCAAAAAAAAAATTATACTTAAAAATTAAATAATAAATTAAAATTTTACCCGAATCTTCTTACATAATGGTACAGAATAATAGTATCATTAGAGTAGATACCCGAATCGCTTTAAATTAAATGATAACATAAAATTATTAGAATTTTTTTAAGAAATCTAAGGGGTGTATTCAATCTAGAATTGATTGGAGTTTGGTGGATTTATTTTAAGTGATGGATTTTGATGGATTCCACGGATTTCATAGATTTTGTTAGAATTCTTTATAGAATTTGTTGGACTTTTATACAGAATTACATGGATTTGGATGGATTTGGATGGATTTTCAATGATTTGTCTTGAAAAAAAATTAATATTTGATTTTTTTAAGCATAACATTTGATTGTTGATCTTATAATAGTTTGAGAAATTCAATATATACGGGACTTTCATTTATATTAAGGGATAATTACCCCGGTGGCTATCAATTTAATGACAGACTATTAAAAGAGCCACTAGATAAAAAATTGGTTTCAAAATGGTTATTTTTGGCGAAAAGTGTGACACTAATGGTCATTCCATTCAATTCCATCATATTAGTGGCATTTTAGTAAATAAGGGGATGACATTAATTTACTTTAGATGTTTTTTGGAAATTAATTTTTTCAATGAGTGGCATTTTAGTAAATAATGGGATGATATTAATTTATTTAAGAAGTTTTTTGGAAATCAATTTTTTCTTTTGTTTTTTGAAACGAATAATTATATTTAGTGTGTGTAAATAAATAAAAAGATATATATATATATATATATATATGTATATATATATATATATATATGAAAACACTAATAAGCGTGTGTCTATCAATCTAGAGGGGGGTGAATATGTTTTAGTTGATTTATTACCAACTTTTCGACTTAATCAATTTTAATAATGCTACCCCATATTAGCAATCAATCAATCCAAAATCAACATGCGGAAAACAATAAAAACACAAAGATTGATTTATGTGAGAAACCCTCAAACTGTGCAAAAACTCACGGGCTATCCTTCTAGCCACACACGGTCCTCAAATCCATTATTTGAATGAAAGTTTACAGCCTAGGTTGACCTCAAGTCACATCATACATGGTCACTAACCCTTTCACTCTACCTAACGGGCCTTTAATAGTGATCCTAGACCAATAAGCTTGTGCACTAATCCACTTAGTCACAAAGCTTAACAATCAATGAAGAGATTAAACAACCTATGTGAATATGTGACAATATTCTATCATGCAATTAATGCTAGGCTACACTAAATGATTATCTAGGAATTTAGAGATGTCAATGAATGCAAATCCTAGATATTAATATCTAAATGCAAATACATTAAGATTTAGCTAAAGGGCAAAATGATCCTAAATGATAGCTATCAATGAATATATATTCTCAACCAACAAACAACAACTCAATCATGTTATAAATACCATTAAACACAAAGACATGCATTAAATCAACATATAAAGGTAAACCTAGGCACATAAGAATATAAGATGTTAAATGCACATGGATTGGTGTTTGGTTGAGTAAAAATAACTTCTTGAAGCTTCTCTCTCAAAGGAACACCTTCTCTCTCAAAAATGGGTTTTGAAGCTTTAAAAAACGAGTTGGGAGAGAAAAAAAAATATATATATATATATAAGCCCTAAATGAAACTACGTCGTTTTGGCAAAAACAGGCACAAAACAGACTAAGTGCACGTGTGACTGCATGGGTAGGAGACCTGTGCACCACCCGTGTAAAAGGCTCACCAGAGAGCATCTTACCTCAGTGCACGGGGTAGTCGACCCGTGCACAACCCGTGCAGTCAAACAAACCCGAAGCAACCAACCTAAGTGCACGGGTAAATGCATGGGTAAATGCAAGGGTAGAAGACCCGTGCACAACCCGTGCAGTTTCTCAAACCCGAAGCACTATCCTCGGTGTACGGGTAACTGCACGGGTAAGACCCGTGCAGAATGAGAATCCGAGGGAATCCATCGTTAATGCACGGGTAACTGCACGGGTAGGTAACCCGTGCACTACCCGTACAAAAGAGCCATTCTACAAGGAATGTCACTCGTCGCGCCAAGAAAAAGCACACTAATGTGCGAGCACGGATGTTTCCGAACATACATCGGAAAATGAAATACAAAGACCACAACCACACTAAGAACTAACACAAAAGTGCATGTGTGAGAAGTGTAATGAAGAACACACACAACAAACGATTGAAATACAAATGCAAGATATGTAAGGCATGCATGCTAATGTGTGTGTGTGCTACTAATCTCTTCAAAGAGAGTTAAACAAGAGATATACCTTTAAAGCACACTTGAGCTTGATCACGATCAAAGACAGCCTAAACTACTTTTACACATTTAAGCCGCAAGTGTGGTTTGTCAACGAAATAAACCAATCAAAAAGTGAGGAACTTATTGTATGGAAAAATCGGTTCAAAAACGCGGCGGAAGCGAAAAACATGGTGGGTATATTTCAAAAAAATTTCCTTTAAAAGAAAGAACCTTAACCCTAGATTAATTGACATATAATTAAAAGTATCGTACCTTTTTCTCGTGACGATTGAACTAGCATCGAATTGAATCCGTAAGATCTTCCAATCCAATCACGAACGTGAATCACCTAGGACTGTGGGCTCCATTTCTTTAATTGTATAGCTAAGGATGAAACAAACAAAATCTTTTCTTTGTTAGTCACAATAATCCTCCAAGAGAAAACCCAAGAACGTCCGGTCACTTGTGAATTATCAATCTATTTGATTGAAACTCGCGTGAACCCGATTCGATTTTGTACACAAAATCCTTTTTGATGTAAAGGATACTAGTGTACTATCGAAAACAAAAATGTTCCCCTTTTCTCTTCTCTTTGGCCGAATTCAATACACCCCTTTCTTGAGTTGAAAGTTTTTTTTTATTCAAAAGCAAGAGAATAAAAAATTCTTTCTCTAATATATATATATATATATATATATATATATATAGTTATAGTTATACAAATCCTTTCCTAAAGATGATTTACTTGGTGGTCAAGAATCCTATCTCTAGGTGGATTTACTTGGTGACAAAGAATCTTTTTTCAAAAAAGATTTCCTTTCCACACCAAGACTCCTAATCCAACTCAAATAGTGTATTTATTCAATAACCAATTATTGAATATAATTAAATTGTGACTAAATCAAAAACCTTCTAATAGAAATCAAATACTTCCTAATTTGACTAGATAAATAAATTCCTATTATTTATCTACTTATCAAATATAGTATTTGATACTTATCATATTACCAACAATAATATGACTTTAGGAGACCATCTCCTACTAGGAAAAAGATTTTGACTTTTAATTAAATAATAAATTAATTAATTTCCATTTAATTAAATAATAAAATAAAAACAATATATAAGACTGATAAATAGTCCCTTGCCGCCCAAGCCAATATATAAGGGCCAATATTGTTTTTTCTATTTTATTAAATCCATTGGACCTTAATAAAAAGTCCACATGTGAACTAGACATATTCTTACTAAAAGAAACAAGTCCACATGCCTTAATACAATTCTAGATGGACCATAAATTGGTCCGGTAGAATATATCAAGTGATCCATGCAAGTTCGTGTGAATTGAGGATCTTGGCGGACTATCTAAATTTAAGCTCCAATAGACATAACCTAATCACAATCAACAAATGATTCACTTAGGTTCGATCTATTAATTTTAGTTCATTCCACTAAAGAACTAAAATTGAACTCTTAAATAAAGATAGAATAAGTTATTATTGCTCATTCTTACCCTAGACAATCTTAATGGAGATAGTGTATCCTCGTGAAGAATATCAGTAATCGCCAAGAGCTCATAGACCGCCTATAGCTCTCCAAGTTACCATATTTACCCATATGACCACATTTTGAACTTGGATATTTTGACTTGTTTAGAAGCCATGTTTCAATAGACACTATTGAAAACTTAATGTTAAGATTTAATATCCAATACCTCAAAATATCCATATGATGATATTTTACTCACATTTAATAAATGGAGCCACGATGTCCATATCTATAAATGAAGTCCTCTATCGATTAACAAATGAATACCACCAAACTATCGATGATAGACTATGCTATGCAATCGTACTCATTGATAGCTCAAATGATAACACTTGTAACCATAAGTCCATCATTTATCTCAGGATTGAGATAGACTCTTCGATTGTCCTCAAGTGAAAACTTTTATCCACTGACGGTTTTGGATAAAATATTTCACTGTGATCCTATTCAATGCACCTAGTGCACTAGATTCTTTTGCCCAAAGACACTACACTTTGATGATTTTAGACTCATCATACCACATTTGATCTCACTCAAATGCTAGCAAAAGAATCTACAACTTTAACAAGGTAAATGCGCCCAACCTTTATCATAAGTTGTGAATATTATTCAAGACTAAATAAAGAATTGTGTCTACCTCATACATATCCAGATGTACGAACAATTCTTTATTTCTCATAGTCTTTTGACCTTATGATTATTTACTTTTGACAATTATAGTAATTAAACTATAAATACTATAAGATTTGTTAAACTAGAAATCACTTTATTAATATGAAAAGATTGTCAAATACACTATTACACTCTTGCTATTGAGCATAATCCTAACACTTACAATCTCCTCATTTGGCTATTTCGTGACAAAACCACCACTCACAAATTATCCTCACAAAACAAAATTAAAAACAAGAGGTCAACAAGAATTATTCTACATTACAAATAGATACCTAAAATCTAGATCTTCAAGTCTTCGATCTCTTGTAGAATAGCCATCCCTGCAAAACAAAGAAACTACAATTTCCAAAACAAGTGTATGTGAGGTGATCAAGTGAAAAAAGAAAATACAAGCGTTTGCATTAACGGACATAATAAACCATGTAATAAAGTGCAATGCAAATGCGCCCCCACAATAGGACAATCTCCCATAATATGCAACTCACCAAAACATCACACCACTCCCCCTTTTTGTCATGAGATAGGCAAATGAGTATTCCCCAAATGGGCCACTTTAGCAAAGAGAGCTATTTGCAAGATAAGTGCATAATCATATACAACAACCTTATGCAGCTTAATTAATAGAGAGAGATTCAAGAAGGTTTTATTTTGAAAAAATGTGTGAGTTAGTTGCTTTGGATGCAAGACATGTAACATCAAAGTTCAAGCAAAATGATATTTGGCAAAGTGAACATCAAAAGGTTTCCAAAGGAATTCAAACCAATTCTTACCCTTTTGCCATAATTAAACAAGATATAGCATTAAAAACTTGTAGCACACACAAGCAACTATGTCAATCCTTAATGGTCAATCAAGACTTGGATATAAAATCCTTATTAATTAAATGGATATAGAATCCTTATTGATTGTTGTCTTGCTCAACCATTAAAAAGAGAGACCAAGTTAAATTTGGATGAGACATCCTTATTTGTTGCATGGACATAAGGTCCTTATTGATTTTAGCATTGTCAAGTTGCTACCACACACATTTGCACACACATAATTCATGCATAATATTTAAGCATGTCAAAAACAAGTTCACATGTCATGGAGATAAATTATAGGCCATTCAAATGTACTTCCCAATCAATTCTCCTAGTCCAAAAATGCATGTTTGAACATAGATGTGACATGGATTACAAACAAAGCATGGCACACTTATTATATAAAAGCTATATAATAATATATAAGCACAACCAAAATACTCAAGCAATTAATGAAGAAGCATAAAGTTGATCAAATTTTTGCTTATTTTAACTATGCAAGGTGGCTCTTTTTTCTTGAGCTCCCCATATGGAATCAATCACCAAAACACATCAAGGCATATGAAAAATCCCAATAGACCTACTAAGTGTCATGAACCTAGTTGAATCTAAGGGCTTTGTGGACAAATCCGCTAGTTGATCATTTGCGCCAACATGCTCAAATGCAATGCATTTGTTTTCAACTAGCTCTCTAATGAAATGATGCCTAATGTCTATATACTTTGTCCTAGAGTGCTGAACCGGATTCTTTGAAATATTTATTGCACTCATGTTATCACAATATAGGGTTAAAGTACATTGATCAAAGCCATAGTCCACAGGCATTTGCTTTATCCAAAGGAGATGTGTGTAAGCACTCCCGTCGGCTATATATTCCGCTTCAGCTGTGGATAGAGAGATAGAATTTTGCTTCTTGCAAAACCATGAGACCAAGTTGTTGCCTAGGAAGAAGCAACCGCCCGATGTACTCTTCCTATCATCACTAAAGCCAACTAAGCTAACATTAGTGTCAAAAGAGTACCATATCCCATAGTTGAATGTCCCATTCACATATCGAATGATTCTCTTCACAAAAGAGAGATGAGACTCATTGGGATCTGCTTGGTACCTATCACACACACCCACATTAAAGGCTATGTCGGGCCTACTTGCGGTTAAGTAAAGCAAGCTACCAATCATGCCACGATATAGAATTTGGTCCACACTCTTGCCACTAGCATCCTTGCTTAGATTCAAGGTGGTACTCATGGGTGTGTCACAATGTTTGGCATTCTCAAGGCCAAACTTCTTCACTAGGTTCTTTGCATACTTAGCTTGGGATATGAAAATCCCATTATGCAATTGCTTGATTTGTAAACCTATGAAGTAATTGAGCTCCCCAACAAGACTCATCTCAAATTCATGAGACATGACATCAACAAATTGTTGGACTTTGGATTTGTTGGTGGAGCCAAAAACAATATCATCAACATAGATTTGAGCTATGAAAAGCTCACCTTTGTTCCTCTTGATGAATAAAGTTTTGTCAACACTACCTTTAGTGTAGTCATTGTCAACAAGAAATTGAGTGAGGCGCTTATACCAATCCCTTGGTGCTTGTTTCAACCCATATAAAGCCTTTTTGAGGTGATAGACATGATTGAGGTGGTGTGGATTCATAAACCCCTTAGGTTGCTCAACAAACACTTCCTCATTCAAGAAGCCATTTAGGAAGGCACTCTTAACATTCATTTGATGCAATTTGAACATGTACACACATGATATGGACAAGAGAAGCCTTATGGACTCAAGACGGGCAACCGGAGCAAAAGTCTCCTCAAAGTCAATACCTTCAATTTGAGAGTATCCTTGTGCCACAAGTCTAGCCTTGTTGCGCACAATGTTGCCATTCTCATCCGACTTGTTCCTATACACCCATTTGGTGCCTATGACATTAGTGTCCTTGGGTCTAGGAACTAGCATCCAAACCTCATTTCTTTCAAATTGGTTTAGCTCTTCTTACATGGCAAGAACCCAAAACTCATCATTCAAGGCGTCATCAACCTTTTTAGGTTTAATTTAAGAGGTGTAACAAGTGTAGTTAATTTGATTAGCTATTTGACGTCTAGTCCTAACACCCTTATTCACATCTCCATGAATATCATTCTTGTTGTGGAGATGTCTCACCCATGGAGCAGGTTCTTTAGAGTCCGAAAATGGATCTCTATCAAAAGGTTGAATAACCTCTTCATCTTGGTTTGACTTCACATCAATGGAAGTCTCACCATATTTCTCCAACGGAAAATCATGAACCACATCAACCTCCTCATCATGGTTGGTAGTTCTAGGCCAATAATCATCTATAACAACATTGGATGATTCCATGACACTATGAGTTTTCAAATTGAATACTCGGTAGGCCTTACTATTAAGGGCATAGCCAATAAAAATCCCCTCATCACTCTTGGCATCAAACTTGCTAAGTTGATCTCGGTCGTTAAGTATGTAGCACTTACTTCCAAATGAGTAGAAGTAGCTAACATTTGACTTCCTACCCTTCCATAATTCATGAGGTTTGCCTAGTACTGGGTCTTAGGAATACTCTATTTCCTATGTAGCAAGCCGTATTGACGGCTTCGGCCCAAAGGTTCCTAGGAACATTGTTGCTAAGCAACACACAGGCCATCTCTTGAGGGACCCTATTCTTTCTCTCAACAATCCCATTTCGTTGAGGAGTTCTAGGAGCCGAAAATTCATGAGAAATCCCTAAGCTATTGCAATAGCTTTCAAAACAAGAATTCTCAAATCCTCTTCCATAATCATTCCTAATTCTTTTAATGCTTTTAATGTATGAGTTCTTTTTATTTTGAATTTTAATGCAAAGCATTTTAAATTTTTCAAAAGTTTCAGATTTTTCTCTAGGAAATTAAGTCCATAGTGAACCTAGAGAAATCATCTACACAAACAAAAATGTATCTCTTACCACCGAGACTCTCAGTTTACATGGGACCCATAAGGTCCATATGAAGAAGCTCTAATGGCTCCTTAATGGCGAGATACTTGCCTTTCTTGTGCATGCTTTTGGTTTGTTTTCCTTGTTGACAAGGTCCACAAACACCATCTGCTTTCTTTCCAAGCTTAAAGAGGCCACGCACAACTTTGAACTTATCTAAGATCCTCAAATCTGGTTAGTTCATGTGGCTAAGTCTTTGGTGCCACATCTCAACTTCCTCACACTTGGACATGTTGCAAGAGATAGCACTAGCTTCAAGACAATAGTAATTGTCACTAGATCTCTTTATTTTTAGCAAGGTTTGTCCATTTGGTATTAAAATAGAGCAATCATTTTTGTTAAATAAGACAGAGAGTCCATCATCATTAAGATGAGAAATGCTAATAAGATTTGCTTGCAAGCCATCAACAAGTAAAGCATTGGACAAAGAGGGTAAATCGGGAATGGAAATGGTTCCTTTCCCTATAACTTTCTTTCTAGATCCATCACCAAAGGTGACAAATCCTCCATCCTCCATGATAAGAGATTTAAAGAAACCTTTGTTCCCCATCATATGCCTAGAGCACCCACTATCCAAATACCAAGTGTTAGAGGCATTTGCCTTCAAGGCAATTTGAGCCACATATTAAAGTAATCATCTATTCTAATCCACCTAGGTGAAATGTTCTCTTTCCTGGTGGTCATAGTCATATTGGCTCTAGATTTCCTAGGATCATGCAAATTGGCTCTAGATTTCCTAGGGACATGCATTGTGGCTCTAGCTCTATTACTTTCAATCATGCTCTTGATTATACACATTTCAATGTATTTGAAGCAATTAGGTCTAATGTGACCATCAACACTATAAAAATGACAAGTGTGAATGAAATAAGAAGACATACCATGTCCTTGTGAATACAAATGGGCTTTCCCATGCATTTGAGCTTGTCTTTGGTGTTGGATTGGTTCTCTCCTTCTTTGTTGTTGAGTTGGAGCAGATTGCTTCCTTGGTTGAGCTTGCATGAATTGCTTCTTGGCTTGGTGGTATTTGGATTGAGGAAAGTTGGCTTGATGGGCTTTTGTTTGAGCTTGTACCCTTGATGTAGTCTTCACTTGGACACTTTTAGAGCACTCACCTAGTTCAATCTTCTTCCTAGGATATTGTGGGAGTGAGGGCTTTTTAATATCTATGCTCTTGACAAACACGGTCTTGCTTGAGGACGAGTTCTCCTTGTCATCTTCATAGCCAAGACCTTTCTTGTCACTTGGCCTCTTGCCAACTCCCAACATGTGGTCAAGTTTCTTCGTGCTTGATGTCATCTTAGCCATAGTTTCTCTTGCTTTTTCAAGCTCTTTTTCCATCAATTTCTCATTCATTTTGGCTATCTTCACTTCTTTATTCAAGTTAATCACTTCGATTGACAACTTGAGATTTTATTCTTTTAGTCTTCTAATCTCCTTTTTCATTTTCAATCTTGAGCTTTGAAAGTGCTCAATGAACCCTTCAAGATTCATGCCTTCTACGTTTTCATTTATAGAATGAGATGAGTAACTATCATCACTTGAATCATCTTCAACTTGTTTGTCTTCCTCTTGGTCATTTGTTGCTTCCTTACTCTTGAGGGAGGATGCGAAAGCAATGAAGTTTTCCACATGGTCTTCATCATCATAGGTTTCTTCTTCCTCTTCCAAGTCATCACAATTGCTCCACGTGGCGGCCATTTCCTTTCCTTTCTTCTTGTTCTTCAAATTTCCACAATCTGTGGAGATGTGTCCAAACCTTCCACATTCGAAGCATTTGATCCCTTTCCTTGTGGGATTGTTTAGACTTGGTTCAACTTTATTGAAATGAGTCTTCTTCTTCACTTCCTTTCCCTTAGAGCCAAACCCATTCTTTTCAAACTTGATGAACTTATTAAACCTTTTAACCATGAGGGCCATCTCCTCATCCGAGTCTTCCTCCTCTTTCTCTACTTTGGAGGTCTTCAAGGCTATGCTCTTTTGCTTCCTAGAAGGTGTAGGTGTAAGAGTCCACCTAGACTCATATGCTAGAAGTCTTCCAATAACTTCACTTGGCTTCATGTTCTTGTAGTCACTATTTTCTTCAAGTGCCGTCACCTTTGACTCAAATCTTGCCGGAAGCGACCTCATAATCTTTTGATTGATTCTCTTATCCGAGTACGGGTCACCTAGTTGATGGCTTTGATTTACGATGTCCATCAACTTCACTTGAAAGTCGTTGAAGCACTCATGATCCTCTATTCTAATTTGCTCGAATTGTGTTTGAAGGACTTGAAGTTTAGAGTCCTTGACCACTTCGGTTCCCTCATGGGCGGTCTCTAGAATCTCTCATGCCTTATTTGCAATTCTAGTTATTTGGATCAATTTGTACTGATTGTCATCCATTGCACAAAGAATGGCATGCATGACCTTGTTGTTCCACTTGGATGCTTCGAACTCTTGAGTTGACCATTCCGACTTTGGCTTAGGAACTACACTTTTGTCTGCAATAGTCTTTTTCGGAGGAGTGTAGCCATCTTCAATTGCCATCCATGCTCGGTCATTAATTTGGCAAATGTAAGATTCCATCTTGCCTTTCTAAGAGGTATAGTTTACTCCAGTGAGCAAATGGGGTCTTGTGCTAGAAGCTCCCTCATGTCCACTTTCGTTCCCACTCATAGTGTTTGGGTATGAATGAGATGAATGCTAATGTATGCAACAAACAACAAACCAAATGCAAGATGCAAGACACACAAAGAGCAAGGATCACCTAAGTATATCTAGGAACCCGCTCTGATATCAATTGAAAATACTAATAAGTGTGTGTCTATCAACCTAGAGGGGGGGGGGGGGGGGGGGTGAATAGGTTTTAGTTGATTTATTACCAACTTTTCGACTTAATCAATTTTAATAATGCTACCCTATATTAGCAATCAATCAATCCAAAATCAACATGCGGAAAACAATAAAAACACAAGGATTGATTTACGTGAGAAACCCTCCAACTGTGCAAAAACTCATGGGCTATCCTTCTAGCCACACACGGTCCTCAAATCCACTATTTGAATGAAAGTTTACAGCCTAGGTTGACCTCAAGTCACACCATACATGGTCACTAACCCTTTCACTCTACCCAACGGGCCTCTAATAGTAACCCTAGACCAATAAGCTTGTGCACTAATCCACTTAGTCACAAAGCTTAACAATCAATGAAGAGATTAAGTAACCTATGTGAATATGTGACAATATTCTATCATGCAATTAATGCTAGGCTACACTAAATGCTTATCTAGGAATTTAGAGATGTCAATGAATGCAAACCTAGATATTAATATCTAAATGCAAATACATGAAGATTTAGCTAAAGGGCAAAATGGTCCTAAATGATAGCTATCAATGAATATATATTCTCAACCAACAGACAACAACTCAATCATGTTATAAATACCATTAAACACAAAGGCATGCATTAAATTAACATATAAAGGTAAACTTAGGCACATAAGAACATAAAGATGTTAGATGCACATGGATTGGTGTTTGGTTGAGTAAAAATAACTTCTTGAAGCTTCTCTCTCAAATGAACACCTTCTCTCTCAAAAATGGGTTTTAAAGCTCTAAAAAATGAGTTGGGAGAGAAAGGAATATATATATATATATATATATATATATATAAGCCATAAATGAAACTACGTCGTTTTGGAAAAAAACAGGCACAAAACAGACTAAGTGCACGGGTAACTGCACGGGTAAGAGACCTATGCACCACCCGTGCAAAAGGCTCACCAGAGAGCATCTTACCTTAGTGCACGAGGTAGATGACCCATGCACAACCCGTGCAGTCAAACAAACCCGAAGCAACCAACCTCAGTGCACGGGTAAATGCACGGTTATGAGACCCGTGCACAACCCATGCAGTTTCTCAAACCCAAAGCACTATCCTCAGTGCACGGGTAACTGCACGGGTAAGACCCGTGCACAACCCGTGCAGAATAAGAATCTGAGGGAACCCATCTTTAATGCACGGGTAACTGCATGGGTAGGTAGCCAGTGCACTACTCGTGCAAAAGAGCCATTCTACAAGGAATGTCACTCGTCGCGCCAAGAAAAAGCACACCAATGTGCGGGCACGGATGTTTCCAAACATACATCAGAAAACGAAATACAAAGACCACAACCACACCTTGAACTAACACAAAAGTGCATGTGTGGGAAGTGTAATGAAGAACACACACAAAAAATGATTGAAACACAAATGCAAGATATGTAAGGCATGCATGCTAATGTGTGTGTGCTACTAATCTCTTCAAAGAGAGTTATGCAAAAGATATATCCTTTGAAGCACACTTGAGCTTGATCAGATCATGAACAAAGACGGCCTAAACTATCCTTACACATTTAAGCCCCAAGTGTGGTTTGTCAACGAAATAAGTCAATCAAAAAGTGAGGAACTTACAATATATATAAAGTATTTCTACTGTCAGTTCGTCCTGATATAAAATATATCAGGACGAAGAATGTGGACCACAGATTATGGAGAAGTTTTGACAAGTGCATATACTTTGAGTCAAAGTATGTAAATCTAATGGTCTACATTCTTTGTCCTGATATATTTTATATCAGGACGAACTGACAATAGAAAAATTATATATATGTGTGTGTGTGTGTGTGTGTGTGTGTGTGTGTGTGTGTGTGTGTGTTTGAGATATTCTATATGTATACACACACACACACTAAATACTGTATAATTATTCGATTCAAAATACAAAAGAAATGTTTTAAATTAATACACGTGTCTTTTTTTTATTTTTTTATAGATTTTATAGATTTTTTAGCCTTGATCTTTTCAAAAAAGAAATATATATATATATATATATATATATATATATATGAGATATGCTATATATACACACACTAAATATAATTATTCATTTCAAAAAACAAAGGAAAAAAAATTGATTTCCAAAAACATATAAAATAAATTAATGCAATCCATTTATGTACCAAAATGTTACTCATTGGATGGAATTATATGGAATTGGATGGTTAGACCATTAGTGTCACATTTTTTGTCAAAAATGGTCATTTTGAAACTAAGTCTCAATCTATTGGCCATTTTGATAGTGTATCATCAAATTGATGGCCACCGGGGTAATTATCCCTTATATTTATCAAATTAATGAGATTTTGATATTTTTAAAAGAATGGATAATTACCCTGGTGACCATCAATTTGGGTCACCAGTATCAAAATGACTATCAGATGGGGAATTGGTTTCAAAATAGCCATTTTAGCGAACAACGTTACACTAATGGTCATTCCATCCAATGAATGGCATTTTGAAAAATAAGGGGATAACATTAATTTATTTCTATTAGATGTGTTTCGGAAATCAATTTTTTATTTTAGTTTTTGAAACTAATAATTGTATTTAGAATATCTCAAACACACACACACACACACATATATATAATATATATATATATATATATATATATATATACCATTTTTCTATTGTCAGGACGTCCTAACAATAAATATATCAGGACATTGAATATGAGCCACTCATTTTACATGCTTTGACTTGGTGTGTATACACTTGTCAAAGCTCCTCCATAAATGAGTGACCCACATTCAATATCCTGATATATTTATTGTTAAGACGTCCTGATAATAGAAAGACTGTATATATATATATATAAAATTCTTTTCAACTTATCTCAAATATGCTTTTTAGATTTTGTAGATTTTGTAGCCTTAACTCCTCAAGTATATATACATTTTTAGCACCTTCTCAAAAAAGAAATATATATTTGAGAAGATTAAGGCTGCAAAATATGAAAATTTTAAAAATATATTTGAGATAAGTTGAATATATATATATATATATATATATATATATATATTTGAGATATTCTAAATATAATTAGTCATTTCAAAAAATAAATAAAAAATTGATTTCCAAAAAAAACATTTAAAATAAATAAATTAATGTCATCCCTTTAGTTACCAAAATGTCACCCATTAGATGAAATTGGATGGAATGACCATTAGTGTAACAATGTTCACCAAATATTGCAATTTTGAAATCATTTCCCCATCTAGGCCATTTTGATATTGGTGACCTAAATTGATGGCCACCGGGATAATTATCCCTTTAAGGGATAATTGACTTTTTAAATCCTAATTATATAAGCCAATTGTGTTATATATATATATATATATATATATATATATATGTATAAATATATATGTATAAGCATATTACTCACATTATTGAAATTTTTTTAAAAAAAGTTGACTTTTTTACTTGCAATGACGCCGACTCGAACTTAGGACATTACTAAACTTTCTTTTTATTAATTTTAATTATCAAGGCAAACTGTTAGATTTTTGTTGTTAATTTCAGTACATTATAAAAGTCAAATCCATCAAAATCTATAAAAGTTAGACGAGATTTGTTGTATACGGGTTTATATTAATCACATTAAGGAAAATTACAAAAATAATTGACTTTTTTACTTGCAATGGCATCAATTTGAACTTGGGACATTATTAAACTTTTTTGGTTTAAGCTAAATCAATTTAAATTTGTGACTGAAAATTTTGACTTCAACCATTCATGTGCTCTTAGTTTGAGGGGTTGAAGTCAAAATTTTAAATCACAAATCTAAGTTGATTTAGTTTGACCTAACTTTTTTTTATTAATTTTAATTATCAAGGCCAACTTTTGGATTTTTTTTTTGTTAATTTCAGTATATTATAAAAGTCAAATCCATCAAAATCTACAAAAGGTTGGCCAAGATTTGTTATATACGTGTTAATATTAATCACATTAATGAGGATTAAAAAAATTGACTTTTTTATACTTGCAATGGCACTGAGTCGAACTTGGGACATTGCCAAACATTTTTTTATTAATTTTAATTATCAAGGTCAATTATTGGATTTTTTTTGTTATTTTCAATACATTATAAAAGTTAAATCCATCAAAATCTACAAAGGTTGGGCAAGATTTGTTATATAGGTGTTTATATTAATCACATTAATGAAAATTAAAAAAAATAATTGACCTTTTTTACTTGCAATCGCGGCGACTTGAACTTACGACATTGCCAATTTATTTTTTATTAATTTTAATTATCAATGCCAATTGTTGGATTTTTTTGTTAATTTTAATACGTTATAAAAGTCAAATCCATCCAAATTTACAAATGTTGGGCAAGATTATATGTGTTTATATTAATCACATTAATGAAAAATTAAAAAAATAATTAACTTTTTTTATTTGCAATGGCGGTGACTTGAACTTGAGACATTACCAATTTTTTTATTAATTTTAATTATCAAGGTCAATTGTTGGGTGTGTGTGTGTGTGTATATATATATATATATATATATATATATATGTTAATTTCAGTAAATTGTAAAAGTCAAATCCATTAAAATCTACAAAAGATTGGACATGATTTGTTATATATGTGTGTATATTAATCACTTTAATGAAAAATAAAAAAATAATTGACTTTTTTTACTTGCAATGGCGGCGACTCGAACTTGAGACATTGCCAAACTTTCTTTTATTAATTTTAATTATCAAGGCCAATTGTTGGATATTTTTTTGTTAATTTCATTACATTGTAAAAGTAAACTCCATCAAAATCTACAAAGGTTGGTCAAGATTTGTTATATAAGTGTTTATATTAATCACATTAATGAAAATTAAAAAAATAATTGACTTTTAATACTTATAATAGCGGCGACTTGAACTTGGGACCTTGCCAAACGTTTTTTTTAATTAATTTTAATTATCAAGGCCAATTGTTCGATATATTTTTTTTGTTAATTTCAGTACATTTTAAAAGTCAAATCCATCAAAATCTACAAATGTTGGGCAAGATTTGTTATAAATGTGGTTATATTAATCACATTAATGAAAATTAAAAAAATAATTGATTTTTTTTACTTGCAATGGCACCAATTCGAACTTGGGAGATTACCAAACATTTTTTAATTAATTTTAATTATCAAGGCCGATTGTTGGATTTTTTTTGTTAATTTTACTACATTATAAAAATCAAATCCATCAAAATCTATAAAAGGTTGGGCAGGATTTGTTATATACATGTTTGTATTAATCACATTAATGAAAATTAAAAAAAAAATTGACTTTTTATACTTGGAATGACGCTGAGTCGAACTTGGGACATTGCCAAACATTTTTGTTAAATTTGTAATTGTCAAGGCCAATTGTTGTGTTTTTTTTTGTTAATTTGAATACATTATAAAGTCAAATCCATCAAAATCTATAAAGGTTGGGCAAGATTTGTTAGATAGGTGTTTATATTAATCACATTAGTGAAAATTAAAAAAATAATTGACTCTTTTTACTTGCAATGGTGCCGACTCGAACTTGGGACATTGCCAAACATTTTTTTATTAATTTTAATTATGAAGCCAATTGTTGGATTTTTTTTTGTTAATTACAATACATTATAAAAATCAAATCCATCAAAATCTACAAAGATTGGGCAAGATTTGTTATATACGCGTTTGTAGTCGATCGGATCTACAATTGATTTCGATCGTCAATGTGGGCACTGGTAACCTGTAGAACAAAAAGAAAATAGAGCGATGGCGAACCACAGTAGGGGGTGTTCCCTTGGGGGGACTCTCCGACGCTCAAGTCAGTATTTTGTTCGATATATAGAGCAAGGAAAATAGTAAATAACCAACCGTATTTGTTGACTCGAGGCGTGGGTCGATGTTAGTAATCAAACGATTTGGTGGGTCGATTCCTTGATGAACTCTTTTGTTCAACTTGGGTCTATCAGGGGTTGGATCGATGTTGATAGGTAATTGTATTGACTTCGATCAGACGGTGGATCAGCAATTAATGCTGGATGAGAACTACCGTAATAAATAGTAACATAACTAAATTAAGCAGAGTGTTTGAGAGAAATTAAGACCTTTCGTGTGAGTGTTGTCAAAAATTGGGACCTCGATTTCTATACGGGACAAAGATATTGTTTTTGAAAGTGATTCACAGGTGGCTGTCTTTCACCGCTGAAGTGATGATAATAGCAAGAGCCATAGATTTATGTACTAGGAAGCAGGCTTTACGGGACAAAGATATTGTCTTTGAAAGTGATTCACAAGTGGCTGTCTCTTGGATCAATTGGGGGGGGGGTTGGTTATCGACAATTTAGATCATGTGCAGCTCACCTTTGATATCCGAAGCAATCTTAATTCCCTTGGTCAAGCTCGTCTTGCTTTCAACCCTAGGGCCAATAATTCAATTGCTGATTCGCTAGCTAAGAAGAGTTCTGGAGATGGTCAGGATGTGTTGTCCCAAGGCTTATCTTCATTTGGTTGCTGCTGGGTACTGTTTTTCTTGGTTTTGGTTTTGTTGCTTGTTTTTTATTGCTTCTAGGGTGCTCTGTTTTGGCCTTGTTGTTTTAGGGAAGTGATGCTCTTGTCGTGTTGGTGTTTCAGTTTTTCTTTGGTTTTGTTGCTTGTTGTTTGTTGCTTCTTGTAGGGTGCTCTGTTTTGGTCCTGTTGTTTTAGGGAAGTGTTGTCCTTGTTCCTTTCCTTGGTGGTTCATCCACTCTTAATATATTGTTTTTTTAAAAAAAAAAACCACTTTAATGAAGATTAAAATAAGAATTGAATTCTTTTTTTACTTGAAATAGCGGCAACTCGAACTTGGGAATAGGGCCGTGTCCACACATTCGATTTTATGATATTAACAAAAATCGAGGTCCTACATAAAATTATTATCCTTAACATAAAAAAAATCAATAAATAATTATTCATTTACCAAATACAATGTAATTCACATAAATTAAAACAAAAAAGCTTTATCGTTTCTAAAAACATAAAAAAAAACATCGTTTACATTTCTATTCTTTTTGCTTTATGAAGTGCAAATTTGTAAATTTACTAATTATACTACTATCATCACGACTAGCTAACACTTTTTGACTCAAATGATGTCAATTGTCAACTCAGCAACTTAGCAACGATGTCTGGTAAAGTGGTTATCTGATATGTTAGAATTCTTGTGTTTTTATTTTTATTTTTATAGATGCTATGTTAGAATTGGGCCTTTATGTTTATTTTTGTTAAATTGACTAATTAATTGAGCCTCGATGTGAAGAAGAAAATAAATAAATAAAAGATCCTAAATGTTTGAGATTGAGCTCTTTTTACATTTAAATAGATTGGGTCATGGGGTCTCTAATTTTACACAGAAGTATAAGTACATTGGGCCAATTAGAGGCCCAAAAAGAAGAAGAAGCACATTGGGCTAATTGGGGGCCCCCGCAAATGGCCTGGTTTGCTGCCCTCATGGGCCGGCCTTGCTTGAGGCATTGCTAAACTTTTTTTTATTAATTTTAATTATCAATGCCAATTGTTGGATTTTTTTTGTTAATTTCAGTACACTATAAAAATCAAATCCGTCAAAATCTACAGATGGTTGGACAAAGTTTGTATGCGTATATATTAAGTACATTAATGAAAATTAAAAAAAAAATAATTGACTTTTTTTACTTGCAATGGCGGCAATTTGAACTTGAGTCATTGTCAAACTTTTTTTTTATTAATTTTAATTATCAAGGCCAATTGTTGGATTTTGTTTTTGTTTATTTCATTACATTATAAAAGTAAAATCCAACAAAATCTACAAAGGTCGAGCAAGATTTGTTATATACATGTTTATATTAATCACATAAATGAAAATTAAAAAAATAATTGACTTTTGTTTTTTACTTTTAATGGCGGTAACTCGAACTTGAGACTTTGCCAAACTATTTTTTTTATTAATTTAATTATCAAAGCCAATTGTTGGATTTTTTTTTGTTAATTTGAACACATTATAAAAGCCAAATCCTTCAAAATCTACATAGGTTGGGCAAGATTTACTATATGCCTTTTTGTTTATAAATTTAATTTTAAAATCCATCAAATTCTATCACTTATCCCAAATCTACAAAGTCATTGACCTTTTGAATACACCCTAGATTTATTTGGATATTTTAAAAGTCTGAATTGAATACACCCTAGACTTTGATAGGCTCTTTACAAATCTGATTGAATACACCTATATTTTTAAAATCCTTTAAATTCCCCTAATCTTTCTCCACCATCCATCTCTTAAAAAATTTGAGATGGACAGTGGAGATCAAAACTTAAAAAATGAAATAAAAATTGAAAAGAAAAAAGAAAAATAAATTGAAGGGTGGAGATCCATATTAGTTGGCATAAGACAAAAATACACTTGTAACTG
The DNA here is from genome assembly GCA_033220585.1 of Dipteronia sinensis. Classification (NCBI taxonomy): domain Eukaryota; kingdom Viridiplantae; phylum Streptophyta; class Magnoliopsida; order Sapindales; family Sapindaceae; genus Dipteronia; species Dipteronia sinensis. Next base: position 20,162,546 of record CM065639.1, read on the forward strand.
ACGGTTGGCTAATACAGAGACTAATTTGATATAGGGGCAATTGCTTAAATAGCCTTTCCTAGGATTGAAAGATAAAAAATGTCCACCTTTGAACAAACTTGTAAAATTGGCCTTTCTTGAAGGTTACCTTGCATGGAATGGCCATTGAGGGACTAAAATACCCTTCCCAGTTAAAAGAACCGTGAGACTGAAATTACCCCCAAAAAATTATCTTTGACGAAACAACCCTTCATTCTCACAAGATACAATTCATTTCCAGATCCTGGAATCGACCTCCCTCACCCCTTCCTTCATCGCACATGCAAAGAAATCATCCCCAACCCATACCTACTGCAATCTTTTTGAAACCCATACCTCCTTCATCGCCCATACAAACAAATCATACCCTGAAATTGCTCAAACCCACTCGACATTGCTCAAACCCATAACCGAATCTTTCTCTTTCTTTTTGTCGGTGGAAAATCCGATACAGAGGTTAGTTGGGAAGATCAAGATAACACAATATTAGCTGGTAAGACTGCCCTGTCTCTCTTAGTTTTATCTGGGTTTGATTGAATACCTACACTATTAGTGTCTTTATCGATTTTTGATTAAATACCTATATGGTTTTTGTGGGTTGAATAGTTTCTGAGAAAATCTTGCTTGTGATACGAGGGTGTAGTTTCTTGATGATGTGATATGAGTGTGTGTTACAAGAGAAAAGATGAAAATTTGGGAGCTTAATTATTTGATTGAGATATTGTTTATATGATCTTAGCTTGATTTATTATGTGGGTCTTTGCTTGCTTTTTTTTGTTGATGATTTTGGCTCATGTATAATTGACATTGACTATTGTATATGTGTGTGTGCACTTGTGTATGTGTATGATATATGCTGACACATTTGGAGGATGATTCAGAGAATTGAATCATTGGATATGTTAATAATGTATTTGAGTTTATCTTTCGAGAATGAGACTGATTATAAATTAGTTTGTTTGTGTTGGAAAAACATTAGGTTTATTATTGTTATTGGTAAAATCAGAAAAGATGACATGTCAGCATAAACACTGTTTTTCGTGGGGATCAGAAGATGACATGTCAATGAATATCAACTAGATTGAGCAAACCTAAGATGACTATAATGTGGCCCCTATAATACCTTGTATGGGTTACTTAGATGGTCAGGTGGAAAGCATTCAACCAAAGTAATTGTATTGACTAAAATAAAGAAGATGGTTGGGGATAGCCAAAATGGTCGGGTTTAGTTACCCGATCGGGTTTAGATCCTTGGTCGGGGATAAAGAAAATTTGGTCGGGTTTGGCAGATGGTCGGCTGAGCGAAACTGTGGAAAATTGTAAGATACGCTCAGAATTATGACACATCAACAACGTGAGATTCAATGCGATCATGACTCGAATACGCAAAAGAAGAATCTTCCTCAAATAAGGTATCATGAAACATACTTTGATAAGAAAACAGATTCCCCTAAAGATATCAGAGTCCAGAATAGGCAAAAGACCCGATGTGTTTAAAACACTAACAATGCAAAACGGGAAAGAAGATTAAATCAACTCCAACAAGTCATAGTTTTAATTGAGTTACTATCACCTTTTCTTTACTTGTACTCAAAGAATTAGGGTTATATGTATGTATAAATAGACCCTAAAACACCCAAAAAGGGTTAACGAATCATTAGATATTTAAGAGAGCAAGAGAGGTTGAGTTTGTAACGATTTCATCATAGTGGATTATTTTCTCGCTGTCACTGGCAATTGTGGTTTTTTTTCCTTCTGGGTTTTCCACATAAAATCTTGTCTGCAGGATCTCTTTTTATTCTTCTTGATTCATTATACAATTGCTAATTCAACTTACCTTGTGTGACCCGTGATTGAATTCACATAATCCCAAAAATCACCGTCAACAATTGGCGCTAGAAGGAGGGGGATTATGACAAAATTTTAGGAAATTTGTGTAACAGTAGTATGGCAAATAGTAGAGATGGAAGTCAGTCCCTACGTGAAATTGACACCCCGCGTGGTATTAATGATGTTGGTTTAACAAACACCAGCGTTGCCAGAGGAGATTTACCTTCTAGATCTCTAACTTCCATCGGACAAGACGTGATGACTTCTACAGAAGCCATTCTCAGCATCTCCCTAGATGCTTTCCGTCAAATCCAAGAATCCCTATAGAGAGTCATTGAAGACGCCGCTAGACATGGAATCAACATAACTGCTTCTACCAACTTGACCTCACCATACCAGTTATCTACTCCAGTGGTAGCTCAAACCCTAGAGTACAGTCTGAAATAGTAGTTATGACCTCAGGTACGCTGCAGAAATCTGGAAGAGATAGAGCGGATCGTCACGAAATAAGGGAACATTCCTAGAAGAGAGACGATCATCAAGATGACCAAGACCAGATGGAGCGTGGGGGTCGAGGAAACCAAGAAAGAAGAGAACACAAAGAATCCAGTCCATTAGAGGATTTAGGAAGGTACGGTAGACGGGAAGTGAGTTACGACCGGGGAGATAAGTATGACGGTCACTGGAGGGGATCACGATCATCTTCTACTGATGATAAAGATCTGCCTAGGAGGCGTAGAGAGACAACCCCTACACCCAAGTACAACATTCGTGACAACCAATTCACGGGGCGAGTCTCAAAGGATCCTCGTGGTCTAATCATTCGTAAAAAGTTTAATAAGCATGACGAACCGAAATGAGAGTGAAAAGTTCTGTTAAGAAGGATTGAAGCATTGGAACGGAGACAAGGTCGGGATAATCTACTAATTGGTAATTCCGGTAGTCTATTTGCTACTTCCATAAGGCAAGCTCGTTTTTCGAAGAAATTCATGATGCCACACGTGGGGTAATTCAAAGCCTACACTAACCCCCAAGAGCAAGTTAGAAGATAACAAAGCGTGATTGCACAATATGACTACGATGATGCTCTCCTATGCAGGATGTTCCCTCAAATATTAAGGGATCAGGGGTCTAGATGGTTTGGTGGCCTCGCCAGTGGATCAATCCAGAATTTTAAAGAATTGATACAGGCTTTCACCAGGCAATTCATGGGAAATATTTAGCGTAGAAAGTCAATCTCTGTCCTTTCGACCTTGAGATAAAGAAATGACGAGAATTTAAAAGACTACCTCACTAGGTTCTCGTAGGAAGTCTCGGAAGTGCAGGACCCCAATGATGAGGCAGTAGTGTTTGCATTTGTCAACAGTTTGAAGCACAGCCAGTTGTCACTCAGCTTATGGCAAATGGGCCAACTACCTATGCAAATCTGGTGGATGATGTAGGAGGATATGTCATGGTCGAAGAAAAGTAGATAGCCCACGGAGGAGAGTTTATACATGGTAGCCGACTAGGAGACAGTCAAAAACCTAAAGATAATGGTTCGAAGGGAAATGTTAAATGAGACCAGAAGAACAATTCCGGGAAAGGTAAAGAAGGCCGCAAGGACGATGATCAGAAGGACAATAGGACCTTCAAGAGGCAATACACTAATTATACCCCCTGGCTCAGAAGCAGGAAGAAATTCTGAATGTGATTGAAGACAAAAACCTGACAAAAAGCCCTCAAAGCAGTCAAACTTTGCCAGGAGGGACACTTCCAAGTATTGCCGATTTCAAAGGGAGAATGGTCACCAGACTTCCAAGTGTTACCAGCTAAGAGATTACATAGAAAAGTTTATCAGAGAAGGGCACCTGAAAGATGTGGTTCTCAAAAGGAAGCGATGAGCGACAAAATGACCCCGTGAAAAATGACCAAGATAAAAGAGGCAGTCCAAGGGGAAATTTAGATGTCGGGGCTATCAACACCATCTTTGGCGAGTCATGCACATGAATAAGTAGCAGGGAGAGAATGACTGAAGTTCGCGAGGCAATAAATGGCCAGAAGGAACATGGAGGTAAACTCAGTAGGTCCTGACCAAAAGAAGTTTAAGTATGGCTGAGACCTGATCGTTTTTTCAAAGGCTGATGCACATGGACTTGAAGTAAGACCAAACAATGCCATTGTGGTGTCAGTTCGCATGGGTCACAGAGAAGTAAGGAGAGTACATATCGATATTGGAAGCTCGACGGACATCCTAAGTGTCGGGGTATTTGATCAATTAGGGCTACAAAGGAATGATTTGCAACCGTGATGATCCCGCTTAGAGGATTCAGAGGAGCGGAAGTGAGATCACTAGGGACGGTCAAACTGCCTGTTGAGATAGGAAGTTTCCCATGTTAGAAGACTCTGTTACTTGACTTCGTGGTTGTTGACACATAGAATTGGCCATACAATGCCTTATTAGGAATACCAATCTTGAACAAGACAAAGGCAGTCCAGGCAAACTATGCCTTAACTGTCAAATTCCCAACTGAAGCTGGGGTCGGTGTCATGAAAGGTTCACAAGAATGGGCGAGGAAAGCTAATCTGGCGGTCTATAGAAAAAAAGTACAGCCGGACGTAATGCTAGCGAGATTTTCCCCAACGGGAAAAGTGCCTGAAGGAGGACGAGGAAGAAGAGAAGGCAGAAACACCAACCTGGTTTGAAGCTAGACCCAAGGAAGACATCTCTAGAAGATGGGAAAAACCAGGAAGGGGAGCCAACTAATGAGGTTGTAATAGATGACAAGAACCCCGAGCAGACGGTGAAGTTAGGGGCACAGTTGACAGAACAAGTACAAAATAAGCTAGTCAACTTGTTAAAAAAATACAATGACGCTTGGAAGCATTAAGATATGTCAGGGATCAACACCAAAATAATTTCCCATTCTCTGGCAGTTGACCATAAGCACAAACCGGTTATCTAGAAGATGCGACGATTCAACCCCGAGAGAATCCAAGCAATTAAAGAGGAAGTCCATAAGCTATTGGCAGCAGGATCAGTCAGGGAAGTGCAGTACCCCGAGTGGGTTGCCATTGCTGTACTCATAAAAAAGAAAAATGGGCAATGAAGAATATATGTGGACTTCACAGATCTAAACAAAGCATGCCCAAAAGACAGTTTCACTCTGCCTCGAATAGACTAGTTGGTTGATGCTACTGTGGGGCACGAACTGCTGAGTTTCATGCACGTTTATTCAAGCTATAACCAGATCATGATGTTTGGCCTGGATGAAGAAAAGACTGCTTTCACAACAGATCAGAGGCTTTACTGTTACAAAGTAATGCCTTTTGGCATAAAAAATGCTGGGGCAACTTACCAAAGATAGGTAAACAAGATGTTTGCCCTAGAGATCGGCAGAAATATGGAGGTCTATATAGATGACATGCTGACAAAAGTATCACAGCAGAAAAACATGCAACCGATTTAGAAGAAACATTTGGGGTGCAGATAAGGTATGGGATGAAGCTCAATCCGAACAAGTGTGTTTTTGGGGTACCGTCAGGAAAGTTCCTTGAGTTTCAAGTTCTCCAAAGAGGGATCGAGGTGAATCCTGAAAAGATAAGGGTCTTAGAGAAGATGAGATCCTTGGTTACCCTAAATGACATTCAAATGTTAATTGGTTACTTGGCCTCGTTAAACCGATTCATCAGCAAATCAACAGACATGTGCTTGCCTTTCTTCAAAGCAATAAGGAAGGGCAAATGAGTGGAATTGAATGAATAATGTGAACAGACCTTCTGAAAGATTAAAGAGTATCTAGGTAAGACCTCAATCTTGTCAAAGCCTCTGGATGGGGAAGTATTGTATTTGTACCTGTCACTTCACAGTTGTGGCCACGGGGTCAGTACTGGTCAGGCTAGATGAAGGAGTACAAAACCCGTATATAATACTAGCAAGGCTTTACTGCCAGCAGAAACAAGGTACATGTCAGTCGAACAGATGACATTAGCACTAGTAACAGCCGCAAGAAAACTAAGACCATACTTTCAGGCTTACAGGATTGAGGTTTATACGAACTGTCCATTAAAGCATATCTTATCTAAACTAGAGGTATCAAGAAGGTTGACGAAATAAGTGGTTGAGCTAAGTGAATTTTATATCACTTACTTGCTACGGGCCACGATAAAGGGTCATGCAGTGGCATATTTGATCGCTGAGTTCACTGAACCAAACAGTAAAGTGATCATAATGCTCGAAGACAGAGAAATTAAGATTTTTGGCCGGAAACTACATGTCGATGGGTCATCAAACACGTACAACAGCATGGCAGGCATAATGGTCAGGTGGAATGTGCCTTGTGATTTGACTTCAAAGCTACCAACAATATTGCCGAGTATGAGGCATTGTTGGCAGGACTCAGGGTTTGCACTGTCACTGGGAGCAGACGAAGTGGAAATATTCAGTGATTCACAAGTCATGGTCAACCAGGTCTTAGATGAATACCAGGCGAAAGACAACACTGTGGCGATTTACCTAGAAATAGCTAAGGCACTCCTCGGGAGATTCAAAACTTACAGAGTCACCCAGATCCCAAGAGAGAAGAATGTGAAAGCTGACGCTCTATCGAGATTGGCACCCCCAACCACATGAATTTGGTCCAAAACAATCTCAGTGGCTCATCTTAGTAAACCCAGTATCAAAAAGGAGGAAAAGTTAATAGTCGAAGTTGTTGAGGAAGGGCAGATCACCTGGATGACCCCGATTAAGGAGTACTTACAATATGGAGCGCTTCCTGAAGATACGGTCGATGTAAAGCGTATCAGATATAGGGTGGCCCGGTATTCAATAGTAGGACGAGAGGTCTACAGAAGGGGGTTTTCAAAGGCCCTACAGAGATGTGTCAGCCAATCTGAGGGAGATAAGATTTTGGCAAGTGTACACAGAAGTGTATGTAGGAACCATATGGGGGGAAAATATTTGGCTCATAAAACCCTCAGACATGGTTTCTATTGGCCAACCATGTTCTAGGATGCACAATCGGTAGCTGAGAAGTGCGGTACTTGTCAAAGGATTGCAAATGACATTAAGCAGCCACCTGAGCACTTGAAGAATCTAACCTTGCCCTGGCCATTTGCAATGTGAGGATTGGATGTGATCGGCTCAATGCCAACGACTAAAGGAGGTGCAAATCATACCATAGTAGTAGTAAACTATTTCACAAAGTGGGCAGAAGCAAAAGCAGAAGCATTGGTACATATAACCACAGCCAATACCACCAGCTTTGTGAAGAAAAATATCATCTACCTATTTAGGATCCTAGATACAGTCGTCACTGACAACGGGACCCAATTCGATAGTGATACCTTAGAGAAATGTGCCAAAAGCACCACATCAAGAACTACTATGCCACGGCGGCCCATCCTCAGACTAATGGACAAACCGAAGCTGTCAACAGGATCATCAAGCACACCTTGAGGCCAAACTTGACGACATGAAAGGAAATTGGGCAGACAAGTTGCACGTCATACTCTGGGCGTACCAGACAACTCAAAAAATGTCAATATGAGAAACACCCTATTCCTTAGTGTTCTGGATTGAGGCAGTTATCCCGGTCGAGATAACCCACACTTCCCCCAAAGTTCAGCTATACCAGCCTGATGCAAATGTAAGGATTCTAGAACAGAACCTAGATGAGTTGGAAGAAAAAAAAGGGACATGGCGAGAGTGAGAAACGCAGCCTATCAACAAAGGGTTGCTAGATATTACAACTCACACGTCCGGATAAGAAAATTCCAGCACGGAGATCTAGTCCTCAAAAGGGTATCCCCAAACACAAAAGAGAAGGTAGCCGGATCTTTGGTAGATAAGTGGGAAGGACCTTATCAGGTGGTCGGATTAGTTGGGCATGGAGCATATCACCTTACCCGACCAGAAGTGGGAGAGTTGCCCCGGCCTTGCAACGCTCGATATTTAAAGATATTCTACCATTGAAGGGTTTCTGTTTTCTGCTTTCTTTTAGTTTATTTACATACTCTGTTAAGTTTAGAACTATTGTAGATTTTATTTATTCCTGATTAATTGTTGCTTTTTATAGTTTTTGATTGAAGTTATCAATAAAAGCCTTTCAAGAATAGTTTAAGAAAAAGTGTTCTAATATTGCTTTCGTTTACAAAGGCAATCTCGTAGCAGTAAAAGTTGTTAACTTCGAATGGGTGCTCGGGGGGTCCAGTGATGGGCCGAAAGTACATGTCATAACAACATTACACATTCACCAAAACTAATTGGGTGTATATAAACACTATTAGAGCACCTTCAGGTCCTAGGTACCTGATGTGATACGCAGAAAGTTAGATAAGGCAATCTGATTCTCATACTTGATCGCCAGTCAACCAGAAACTCGGCTGAGATAAGTTAAGTCATTGAGATGAAGATCATTCTCATCGCAACGAATCTTGAGCAACTGACTACTGGGAGATGTCCCAGTGACTTAGGTTGACAGATAAAAGACAAGCGTCTATAAATTAGATACCATGCAAATGGTCCATAAAAAGAACACTACTTGACAAAATTTCCAAAAAGCTACCACAGGCAACCCAGGCAAACAAGATCAGAAACTGTTTATGCAACATACCAATTTTGGTCAGTTGATTAGATAATTGATCAGGTCAAGTAAATGCTAGTTAATAATGAAATCGAACACACCAAGTTCAGTCAATTAACAAGATAATTGATTGGGTCGATAACGAGCAGTTAATGAGAAAACTGAAAGAATAAAAAATGGTCGGTCCAATACAAAAATAGTTTGATCAAGTTCGATAAGTTAATAATATGATTGATCGGGCCAGTAACGATTAGTTAATGAGATAACTGATTAAACCAAAATGACGATCAGCGAAGATTATTGACTGAACTGAAGAAATTCATACAAGTAAATAAAGATCTATGTTATCAAACATGAAGCATTCTTTTATTCAATAGTATAGAAAAATTAACAAGATGTGTGATGATAAAAAAAGGAACAAAAAAAGTAATGCTGCCAATAGCAAAAGTGGCCAAATCAGGCTCTGGATAAGAAAAAATATTCTCTTCCTACAAGTCGGTATTACTATGGAAAAAGAAAAAGGAAAAGTAATGAAATACACACCATTGATGAGAACTTGGATTCAACTTTCATGACCCTTGTATCGAAATTACATCTCTGAAATTGCTGGAACCCTCTGCCATCTAACTTCGTCCTTCGCTTATACGAAGACATTTTTTACACCTGCACACCACTCGTACCCTTGAGTTTCAGGGTCTTAACACCAATCATCTTTTAACAATTAATCCAACTCCAACCATTAACCACACAAAGAACCCACCTTCCAGTTGCGAAGAAGAAGAAGAAGACCTCAGCAAATCCAAGCCAATCCTTTGCAATAACACACATACAACACAAAAAATAATCAAACCCATGAGCATATTTAACAAATCTACACTTTGAACCATGAAATTGATGAATTAAAGAAGAAGAGAGGGGATTCAAAGGTGTTGGGTTTGCTAGATAGAGAGAGTTGTGAACATGAGAATGAAGAAAAAGACGAGGAGGAAAAATTAAGAGCAAAAGATGGTGAAAATTGCAAAGAAAAATAAAGGAGTAAAAAGATGGTGTTTGATTTTCCATGGCAGCCCATATATGTGTGGGTGTGGAGTGGTGGGTGGTGTTAATCAGATGTCTGATGTTTGGAAATTGGATGAGTTTAGGTTTAGATTAGTTTTACTTTTATTTTATTTAAAAAAAACTTGTATTTTTTAGAAAAATTGTTTAATTTTTATTTGATTACTATATATTTTATTTGTATTAATTACATTTATTATTTACTAATTACATTCATGTCGTGATCTTTGTTCTTGTATGGTTTTTGTTCTTTGATCCTTATTATTTCTAGTAATTTTACACAGTCACAACACTTTTTACTTAAAAGTCACAACACTTTTTACTTAAAGTTCACCAAACACATTGAAATAGCTTTTGATTCTCACAGCACTTTTAAAAATCAGTTACGAAACACTCAGGTGATTCTTCCCACAACAAATCTAAAAGCAACTCCCCTACAGCAGAATCAAAAGCACTTCCCCCCATATCATAGCAATGCCAAACTGGGCAGAGTTTGATTGAAATGTAAATTCAATAACGTGAATGTAAAACTAATTGAGAATTCGTTTAGCCAAAGCATAGCAGAAAAGACAACAAAAATAAGAATAGACAACCAAAACGGTACCGTTTAAGGCTTAGTTTGGCAATGCTGTGCTGGGGGTGGGGTGGGGTGGGGTGATTGCTTTTGGTTTTGCTGTGGGGGGGATTGCTTTTGGATTTGCTCTGAGAAGAATAACCTGAGTGTTTGGTAAACTGATTTTTGAAAGTGATGTGAGAACCAAAAACAATTTCAATATATTTGATAAACTGTAAGTAAAAAGTTCGGTGGCCGTGCAAAATGACTAGAAAGGACAAATGAGTATTTAAGATTCATTAGTAGAAAATAATGCGAGAAAAATTCAATCAATTCTATAGAACATTCATCCACTTAATTTATATTCTTTTCCTTCAAGACTATGTTAATTTACGATCAGGCCAAACAACACCATTTTGCCCCACTTCACAATCATTTGTGCACAAGTTGCAGTTGAATATTTATGATCTTCGATCAGGTGGATTAATGATTGATTTTTCTATTAATCAAGAAACAAAAAAAATATATTTGATTTTTGAACCAAACCCAGAAACTACCCACCAACCACAAGTTATCATAACCAAACCAGAACCATCCACCACCATATAACCACTACTAGATCAAACAAACCCAACCATCACCACCAAACCCATCTTCAGTCAAACCCAGAACCTTCCATCAACACATCCACCGCCAGATTCAATCAAACCCAGCCATGACATCAAAAACCCCTACAAACCTTGCCGCCGCCACAACGACGACGGAAGATGGCGAGAACCAGACAACGTTGGTCACCGGAATTTGTGAGAATCGGAGAAAACGGTCACGGCATGTTGGCTCGAGATAAAGGATGAGGAGAGAGACATGGACATCTGGATCCAGTTGAAAATGGAGAAGAAGAGAGAAAATGAAAAAAAATAAATTAAAAAAATTTAATAAAATTTGAATCCAATTGGATTTTTTTCTTTTGATGGTGTTGATGATGAAAGATTGTTAGTGTGATACTGTGCTAAAGATGTTGGATTTTGGGTGATAAAGATGAAGTTGTGTTGTGGATAGTGAGAGAGGGATTCGATGATAAAGAACAAATGAGAGAGAGAGAGAGAGAGAGAGAGAGAGAGAGAGATGGGATTCAAGTGAGGAGTGAGGACATGTTTGTTATTTTGGTAAATTTCATGAAAGGCAAGGGATAAAATAGGAAGTTTGGCAAAAATTCATTAAACTTGATCTCCTCCGCGTTTTCATTACTGCTTCCCCAAGAAGTTGTCTACTAAAAGCAACAAAAACTATCTTCTCAAAACTGTTGTAGGGGGGAAGCCAAAAGTGACGAAAAGCACTTTTCAGAAATTTTACCAAACACCGTAGGCCTAGTTCGGAATCACTTTTGACCCCAAAAGCAGTTTAGGAAGCATTCCCAAACTGGGCCTAAATTGGACCTTAGAAACCTTAATCATAATTGAAATGCGGCTTTTTTGGCACTTTGGAGACAGCCAAAATGCACGTCGTTTTGAATTGCACATGATGCCTATAAAACCATCTCTTTTTGGACTAGTTTGGTACATGAGATATGATAGAATTATTTTTATTGGATAGGATATGATATAATAGGATGGGATTGGATTGGATAGGATGAGATTAATTTAAATGTTATCATGTGTTTGGTGCAATACAGTAAAACCCCTCTAAAATAATATTGTTGGAACCGGGAAAAATTATTATTTTATAGGGGTTATTTATTTATCGATAAATGAATATTTATTAATTTAAAAGGGAGTTTTATGTTTTTACTACTTTTTTTTTAAGTTTTATGTTTTTACTTATACATGTATTAACTAAGATATATAAGCACATAGAAGTTAATAAGTACTTACATATTAAAGGTTATCGGAGGTTTGAAAAATCTTAAACTATTTTTATTGCCTCTTAATACAACATCAAAGATTCAACCAAGCGATGTTGGGATTATTCGAGCACTACAAATTCATTATCGACGTCATTTATACTCTAGCATTTTGGAGGGCTACGAGGTAGGAGTAATAAATCCAGAAAAAATAGACATTGAATGCTATAAAATTTATTAATGCGGCTTCGAACATAGATATGAAGACAACAACCATTACAAATTATTTTCTGTTATAAACCAACTAAGAATAAACTGAAATAGACGAAGAATAAATGAAGAACTGAAGCGAGATAGAGAGAGACAGAGACGAGAGAGAGAGTTGTGAAATGAGTGAGTGAAACTTTATTGATATGTATGTGATCAGTGTTTACAAAGCAAAAGAAACTGATATAAAAGCAAGAGAGGCGGTGAGAAAGTGGGAGATATTAGTGTGTGAGAAAGTGGGAGATATTTTGTATGTTTTATACATGTGGTAAAAGCCACATATTACAACACTCCCCCTTGGATTTATATCACTTGTAGTAATTTTCTAGAAAAACCCAGTGGGATAAAATCTGAGAAAAATGTATACAATGATCTTTCTGGATCTAGTGGGGTTGGACATTAAAAACTATCTCATTAAAAACCTTGTCAGGAAAACCCAGTGGGATAAAACCTGATCGAAGGAAAAAAGAGTATAGTGTACATATGTCCAAATTTATTGTTTTCTTCAAAACATTTCTCACATTTATACTTTGCTAGGGAAAACCCAGTGGGATAAAAACCTGAGCAAAGATATTCATTGATCTGTCAGATCAAAGTAATATTTATGATGATTTTCTGGATCAAAGTAATATATATACGATGATTAGCAAGATCAAAGTAATATTTACAATGATCCTTTTGATCAAGTCAACATATATACGATGATCAACTGGATAAATGTAATATTTATGGATTAAATAATTTTGGGTGTGCTTATAGAATTGTCTCATTAAAACCTTTATCAGGAAAACCCAATAGGATGAAAAACCTGATTGAAAGGAAAAAGAGTACAATGCACATATGCCCCAAATAATTAATATACTTTATCTGATATGCTCCCCCTGGTGGGACGCTCCCCCTAATGAGACGCTCCCCCTGATAAAAGTTCTTTTGAAGTAACCTTCTGGATTACTAGAACTGATGTATATTGATGTTTATTTCATCAAATACAATAACATCTTAAATGATTGGTGGGAGTATGAGCAAATACTTGCTTTTGTGAAGTAATATCCATATGAAATCTTTTCAGAATCTTTTCAACACATTCTGTTTGATGGACAAGCATTCCATTTAATCTATGCTCGATCTTCAGGTCGAGACAATATATTCTTTCTCATTTCTTTATGAAAACACATGAGTATATAATATGATTATTATATCCTTATCTTTATCAGATATTAACTGAGACGGTTGTACCACATCCGTTCATATTGTTTTTAATCCATATAAGGATTTTTGTATGTTCATCAAATACAGATTACGAGATCTCGATTTATATGCTTCTAGCATTTTAGAATCCTTCAGGATTTATAAATATCTGCATTGAGTGAATCATATAGATAAATGATTACTACGTCTATGAGACGTATTTCAAGCCTTTTAAAGGCAGCCAAATTTATCAACAACGTAATCGTATTCATCAATTGTGAATACCAAGTTTCTGTAAGAAACCTCGCACTACGGGTTGTGCCTCATATCTCACAATCTCGTTTTCTTATTACGTTTCAGTATAGAGACCCATTAGTATCCAACTAGTTTGACATCTTCAGGTGTCTGGAGTACTATTGGTCCAAATACTTTATGTCTGGCTTATGAAGTCAATTCTTCTTGAATTGCTTCTTCCATCTAGGCCAATCATGCCTTTTATCTACAATCATTGATATTATGAATATCATAATTATCATTTTATAATTTCAGTAGCGCTACTGTGTATAAAAATACATTATTAATGATTGTTTCCTTATGATTCCACATTTCTCTCATATGACTCATAGAAATTTTCTCAATTTCTATACTCTTGTATCTCTGTTGAGATTTCTTCCATTTTAATGGATTTAGCTATTTCATAGACTCCGTATGATTTATAGAATTTCTCTCAATTTCTATATTCTTGTATCTTTGTTGAGATTACTTCCATTTCAATGGATTTAGTTATATCATAGACTCCGTATGATTTATAGAATTTCTCTCAATTTCTATATTCTTGTATCTTTGTTGAGATTACTTCCATTTCAATGGATTTAGTTATATCATAGACTCCGTATGATTTATAGAATTCCTCTCAATTTCTATATTCTTGTATCTCTTTAGATATATCAGACTCTTATAGATATGATTTAGAGAAAGTGGATTTATTTATAACTCGAGTTTTGTTTACTCTTAGGATCCCAATAACAATACCTTTAAAAAGGTTTATAAACTTATGACATATATCAGATGATTTATTTATTGCCCTTTTCTCTGATCGTTTTTCAAGAACAATCACCCGACCGGGGTTTATGAGATGACAATTTATAAAATCAGGTTACCTTTAATATATCAGGTAATAGATTAATAATCCTCTGATGATCAATTATCTTTTGTATTTGAGAGATACGAAGATTGAAATGAGACACGTATGTAGAGAGAAAACGGAACGGGTATCTCTATTTTGTATATAAGTAACTTTTCATTTATTTTTTCTCTTCTAGAAAAACTTTCCCAATTGGGAATTAATCAATATAATAATATGCAGATTGTGCATATAAATATGAACTATCAGAAGTTTAAATGATCTAATAAAAGATTACTCAAAATCAATATTAATCTCAGATTGATATAAAAGTCTTATCTTAGATCATGTCAGATATGCAATAAGGGGATATGCAATACAATCAAATATCTTAAAAGTGAGTAAGTCCCTATATGGAATTTGGTAATTGTACCGAAATAATGAGGTTCTCGCAATTACCTGGAGAAGTTTGATAAGTGATCCCCTAATCCATTTTGATTATGACTATATCTGAAAACTGGATGTTGAACATCAATCTCAGCTGCTTTATATTATTGAGATGTTTGATAATGAACAAACATGTGATCATCCCGTAGATGCATCAATTAGAACCATATAATAATGAAATGGGTCATTTAGTGGATGAATATGTCCATATATATCCCCTTGAATTCTTTGTAAGAATGATGAGAATTCAAAACCAACTTTTAGAATAAGAAGGTTTTACTGCTAGTATCCCCTGTGAATATGCTGTACATAAGTTCCCATTGGATAAATAATCTTTTGGTTCTTTAATGGATATCCATGAGAATTTTCAATGATTATACATTTCATTGTAGATCCTGGGTGACCTATACTGTCACGTCAAAGTACAAACTTTTGGATCTGGGAACTTTTGATTCATAATTGCATAAATATCTACACTCTTTATAACAGTGTAATATAATCCAGATGATAAAGCACGTAGCTTTTCTATAATGAGTTTCTGGCCTGAATTGTGAGAAGTAATGCACATATATTAAACATTCTCATTACTCATAGTTTCAGTATGATATCCATTCCTCCGTATATCTTTGAAACTAAGCAGATTCTTTTATATTTTGTTTGAATGATATAAAGTATCATCGATACACAATTTAATACCATCTGGTAATAAGATTGTGGCTTTTCTAGAGCCTTAGATCAGATCAGCTGGATCTGATTTGGCATTAACTTTATTTGTTTTTGAACTGAGCATATTCTTTTATGTTATGTTTGAATAATATCAAGTATCACTGATACATTATTTAGTATTGTTTGATAACAATATCATGGCTCTTCCAGAGCTTTTCTATCATGGCTCTTCCAGAGCTTTCTATCAGATCCATTGGACCTGATATAATATTAACATTTTACTCATATCAAAGTCCAATTCATAAAATATTCTGACTCTGCAGAATTGTACGAGTCGTTGCACTCTAGGCAAGACATATATTTCCCTTCTGGGAATTTTATGGACATTATGTATAATGTCATTTTATATCTTATTTGAAATGATAATAATCTCCCCATATTTTTTCTTTTAATAGTGTTATTCTGTAAACCTTTTTCTCTTATTATTTACAAACATCGACTCATGGCGTATGTTTTGATATCTCATGAAAATAAATATATCTTAACTTATTCTCTTGATATTGCTCCTTCAGGAGCAAGTATAAAATGGATAAAATATCCTTTACAATCTCATTCCACGTGATATTAGGATCTTAAATCCTTTTAAGATAATCACAGCATCCTGCTGGATGTATATGAAATGGATAAAATATTATTTCCAATTTCATTATTCGTTAGGATCTTAAATCTCTTCTTTACGATACTCACAACATCCTACCGGATGTGTATGAAATGGATAAAATATTAATTCCATTTTTTTTATTCGTTAGGATCTTAAATCTCTTTTATAATATTCACAACATCCTACTGGATTTGTAGATCCCCCTTGTTTTTTTTTCAAATGAATGATACATTAGGATCTTAAATCTCTTTTATGATACTCACAGCATCCTACTGGATGTGTAGCTCATTCTTTCAAATAAATGATATGTAAATATATCACTTGATATATATGAGATAACTTCATATAACTTCATATTATGAACGTGTTTGAAACCCCAGGTTCCAAATAATGAAGTATGACATTCATTTATACAACACTGGATCCAGAACTTCATGTTTTCATCGGTTTTCAAAACCGTGCCGTATGGCATGTAATAACATTGGATCCAGATCTCCATGTTCTCATCGATTTTCAAAACCGTACCAACTTAAATATTATAATTCCAAGAACTTTAAGTTCTGGTTAGTCGGCCTAGCCGATCTTATATATTGTGTATAAATAATATGAATATTTTAACAATTTATTTGGAGACACAGCATAAGCCAGTCCTGAGACACGGCATAAGCCTAGTCCCGAGACACGGCATAAGCCAGTCCCATATATTGCATAAAAATAAATGCTGAATATTTAAACAGTTTATTTGGAGACACAGCATAAGCCAGTCCTGAGACACTGCATAAGCCAGTCCTGAGATACTGCATAAGCCAGTCCCGAGACACAGCATAAGCCAGTCCAGAGACATAACATAAGCCAGTCTCATATATTACATAAAAATAAATGTCAGAGTCAGAGTTAGAGTCAGAGTTATAGTCATAGTCAGTATATATAATTATATATATATATATATGTTCCGTTGACGGCATATCCATCTTGTACGTTGGGATTTTAAACCCTTTTATGATATTCAGAGCATCATTCTGGATGTGTATGAAATGGATAAAATATTATTTCCAATTCATTATACATTAGGATCTTAGATTATTTTTATGATGCTTACAACATTCGACTGGATGTGTATATTTCTCTGAATATTTCTTTGAATATTGCATCAACCATGTATATAATACTGGATCCAGATCTTCATGTTCTGGATATTCCATCGTGCCCGAAAACAGAGTTAATAAAGCTTAAATAAGTCACAATAATACTTACAAGTGGAATTAGCTGACACGGATGGCACGGTTGCGTCCGGAACGGTCGAAATAGCTGGAAACAAGTCCGAATCGGCCGAAAACGGGCGAAAATTGCACCGAAACGAACGAAAAACATTTCTGGCTGACGTGGAGCTGACGTGGCAGGCATCACTGGCTGACGTGGCATGCACAGTTCGCTGACGTGGCAGCCTGATGATGACGTAGAGCTGACGCATGCTGACGTGCGCTGACATGGCATGACATATGCGCTAACGTGGCAGTGACGTGGCGCTACAGTGTCGTCTTCAACCTTGGAAAAATTGCAGAAAAATCTGGAAAAAATGAGGGTGTTGACCGGACTTTGACCGGACATAGAGACTTCGTTAGAGCTCTGTTTGAGACGCGGTCAGTGGCGTTGGAATCGTATTTCCGAGACAAACATAACACTATCCTCCAAACAGCTGATCGGAGCACTTTGAATTTTCTAGGTATTTCAAAAAATTCAAAACCAAAGCTAAAAACAGTCCAGAACTTTCTCTGGAAGTCCTAGACTAGATTCGTGCTGATAACATGTTATAAACCAACTAAGAATAAACTGAAATAGACGAAGAATAAATGAAGAACTGAAGCGAGATAGAGAGAGACAGAGACGAGAGAGAGTTGTGAAATGAGTGAGTGAAACTTTATTGATATGTATGTGATCAGTGTTTACAAAGCAAAAGAAACTGATATAAAAGCAAGAGAGGCGGTGAGAAAGTGGAAGATATTAGTGTGTGAGAAAGTGGGAGATATTTTGTATGTTTTATACATGTGGTAAAAGCCACATATTACAACATTTTCAATTTTTTGTGAAGCCATTTTTTGTCTACACTATAGAAATGTGATGGATGTTGATCACCTTTTGAATTATCCTAGCGAAAACTGATATAATGATGGAATCGCCTACTGATGAAGAAATTACTCAAGGGGTAATAAATACGCCTACCAATGATTGTGGTCCAGATGACATCAGTGATTTTACTAAGTGTTTCTCCAAAAGAGGTCTTTCAAGCAATAGTAACATTAAATAATTTTGTACTACAAAATGAAAAAAAAATACCAATATGGTGCACGATTTGTAAAAAATTAAGGATTCGATTGAGTTCGGTTTCAATACAAAGAAAAGATAAACGACTTTAGATGTATATTTTAAGAAAGATTTGAATTGACAAAATATAAGTTCATTATTTTTTGAAAGGAAGTTGTTAAATTAAAAGTTTATTGATATGTATTATGAATTTTTATGTCTTATATTTTTTTTATGTATTTAAGCAATTATTAATTTATATATTCATTAGGACATAAAGGATTTCAAAAACAATTAGGGTTATTATGAGTTGAGTCGCTATCTTTTTCTGGATGATCAATATTTTAAATGAGTGTGCTTTTTATCAATATTTATCCTGACTTTTGAAAAGTATATCAAATAGATCCATCCATTAGTCAACTAGTCAGTCAAACTTTACATTTGTAGGGGTATTTTTGTCTTTGAACCAAGAACATGCCATTTGTCACAAAAATAGAAATAAAAAAAATCAATAATATATATATATATATATATATATATTTGAAGGAAATAGTTTATATATCACAATATATATATATGTATATATTAATATTTATATAATTTATCAAAAAAATTCCAGAAATTCCAAAAATTTAAAAGTATTTATATAATATAAAAATAAAATAATTATTATATTTATTTAAAAAAATGAAATAAAAAAATCCACCATTGAAAACATTTTCTCACAAAAACACAATAATTTAAAAAAAATTGAGAAACGAGAGATCTAAAAAGAGAAAAAATATATTATATATATAAAGCTGAGGAGAGGGATCTTGAAAATGATTCATAAATTCATAATCATCGTGAATTATCTTATCAATCATCAAACAACACCAAACCCAACACTTATTATGCATCCAAATTAGCACCAAACCCCCCCTATTAATTTACTTCCTTGCTTACAAATTACAGGTAACAAAAAATCAATTGCAACTATTATGCATCCAAATTAAAGTATAATAGCTTAAAAATTGAAATTTAGACGAATCTAACATCTTCACCAGTTCCCCATCATCATCATCTAAACCTAGAAAATCATCATCAACAGACCACCAAACCTCAGAAAAACCATAACCTACACCATAAGAAAGCTTAACCAGACCTTCATCTTCACCATCACACCTAGATCAAAACCAAGACAGCTATCATCACCAGCGCCAGAACCAAACCCAGAAACCCACCAAATCCTTCACCTTCCAACACCGGAATCAAACCCACATAACCTAACACAACCACCTAAACCCATTAACCAAACATCATTGAAATAGTAAAAATGTCCAATTTTGAAAAAAACTTGTGAAAATGGCCTTTTTTGAAGGTTACTTTGCATGGAATAGCCCTTGATTGACTAAAATACCCTTCCCACTTAAAGGAACCGTAATGTCAAAATTACCCACCAAAATTTCCCTTTGACGAAACAACCCTTACAATCCAATTCATTTGGGATTTTCCTCCCAAACCACCGTCCCCTTCTTCAGTTCTTCATCGTCCTAACCACCCCCACTCTCTTGAAATCTAGGTTCTTCGACTGATCAAACCCAAACCCTAACCTTTCAGTTCTTCATGGCCCACCTCTTCTCTTGAAATCAGGGTTCTTCGACTACTCAAACCTAACGACCGTCTTTCGGTGGAAAATTTGATATGGATGTCACTTGGGAAGATCAACAGAGCACACCGTTAGCTGGTAAGACTCTCTGAATCTCTTAATTTTATCTGGGACAGACTAGCTGGTAAGACTAGCTGGTAGACTATGTGAATCTTGAATAATTGTTGCGTAATGAGGAATATTAATTTAATGGGGGTGCTAGTGATGATGAAAAAGCATAACTTTTGTGCTATGATCATCTGAGAATTTGTTGTTTTTCTCTTTCTCACATAAAATATACAGGAGATGATTGGTTACGACAATGTGTTTTTGGCAATATAAGGATTTTGAAGACTTTCAAGAATGCTTAATTGGAAGTTTATTTTCTATCCTTTTTTTTTTTGATGTCGTATGAATAGAATGCTGCAATCAAATTGTTGACTTGTTTGATTTTTTGCTTCTAGATGAAATAAAGGCTGCCAAGGTCCGTCTCTCTTAATTTTATTTGGGTTTGATTTGGTTTGATTTGGCTTTTATTTATCCATGTTAACTTTTTTAAGACATTGTTTTCACACTGTCAATGTTGTTTATGATTTAGCTGCAGACCCTTTTTTGGTTTGGTTTATCCTCTGTAAGTAATGTTGGAAATTTGAACCGATGATCGTAGAAGCGTCATGTCTAATATTCACTCATAGCTCATAGCAATTAATAACGTCTATAGCAGGAAAATAGATGAGAGAAAAATAAATCAATCACAACACAAGATATACGTGGAAAACCCAAATCAGGTAAAAAACCACGGACTTTCAGGACTGACAGAGAAAGTTCCAATATATGATAATTATTACAACAATTGACTATTAAACTAATTGGCAGCAAACTCACTAAATTATAGGAATACGGTTTAAAACGAGTGGATTCATATTCTATTGGCTACGATGTTCTTCTCATAACAACTGTCTAATAATTTACATGGCTTATTTTATACATTGCAGTCATATGACTACACTCATATTCAAGTTTTGATCTATAGGTGTTGTCTCTTATGCTAAAAAGAAAAGCACATACAATGATACAAAGGTGAAATAAATGGGTCCACAAACATTGGTCTTTTGGTTATACTTGTATCTATTTGTTGATCTTCAGAGCGTCCCACATAATAGTCAAAACAAAAGGAACTATTTTTTTTAAATGCCAGAGGAAGAAGAAAGAACAATTTTAAGAATAAGGAGCATTGAGGGCTTTGATAGTTAATCTCATCGACGTCCTTAGTGAAGCATTCACACCCATCTAATGAGAGTAATGAATACTTTCCCCATGTTTACTAACACTTTGATGAATTCCTTCTCTTTTCAGTCACTCACATATTCACAATTTAATGTTACTGAGCATGTGCTCTTCTAGTTTTGGTTCAGCATGCCCGGTTCTAATATTTAAATTGATCTCTTGAAAACAGTAAGATCCGTGGTTGAAAAGCTTGGCAGTTAGTTTTGGTTCAGCATGCCCGATTCTAATATTTAAATTTAAGTTGTTTCTAACGTTGGAAAATTTGTTTTGTAATAATAGGGTGTCTCTACGAACAAGATCTCCTTAGATGTGAGAAAGCTTTTAGGGGTCCATGTCTAGGGCTTCAAATCCCTTTTCAAGGCTTCAAATCCTTGTCATACACTTAAAAAAATCCATGCCCAAGGCTTCAAAAACTTCTATTCAAGGCTTCAAACCCATGTTCGGGGCTTGACATCCTTGTCCAATGTTTAAAAAAAATCCATGCCCAAGGCTTCAAAATCTAAGCCCAGGACTTCAAAATCCAGGAACAGGGCTTCAAAACCATGTCCAAGGCTTCTAAAAAAATATCAAGTTTTGGAGATATTAATTTTTTTTTAGTCTGAGTTCTATCTGAAGTGCCAAGATAAGCCACATGAGCCCAGTTTGAATGATACAGACGAAGCAGTCATTCATACTTCTAAAGAACCTATCTTGGATCAGTAAAAACCCATCTTATAACTATTTTCTTCTATTCCCACTTTGAAATATTATGACCTTTAAGGTTAAAATAATCTATCTTGTAATCTTGTATGTGTTGATATAGTTGCTCTTACTCGCAAATATCTTTTGAAAAACTATATCTTATTTTCTTATGACAAAAGGGTACAAATTGGTTTGAATTCTTTTGGAAACCCTTTTCATGTTCACTTTGCCAAATACCACCGCTTGAACTTGAATGTTATATGTCTTGCATGCAAAGCAACAATTTCACACATTTTTCGTTAAATAAAACACTTTGAATCTCTCTCAATTATTTAAGTTGCATAAAGTTTGTGTATATGATTATGCAATGTAGTTTTGTGAATAGCTCTCTTTGCTAAAGCAACCTGATAGAGGGAGCTCATTTGCCTATCTCATGACAAAAATGGGGAGAAGTCTTGAGAGATATAGGGGGAGCATTGTTTATGCTTTGGGGTGTATTCTTGTGAAAATACTCTAAGAATGCTTAAACTAACATAGGGGGGGTGTGAATAGGTTTTATCAACATTAATTGCCAAATTTTGGTTAATCAAAATTAAACACACAACACCTATTCTCTAACACAATAAATCATTGCCATAAAATAAATGCGAAGTAAAGAAAATGACACAATGATATATTTTATCTGAGAAACCCTCCAACTGGGTAAAAACTCACGGGCTTAATGGCCAATCAAACTCTTAAATCCACTATTGTAAAAACTATTATAACCTAGGTTGACCACATCACATTCAATCGGTTACTAATCCGTTCTTGCTACCCGCAGGCCTTTAATAGTGATTTTAAGCTCTTGCTTGTATACTACCCATGGCACATACAAGACTTAAATCTTAATAGGAGATATGCAACCTAATGTGAATATAAAAATATTCTAAATGCACAAATGCTAGGTTAACACATTTAATGCTTATCTAGTCATGGATGAATGGTTCAAACAATCCTAGATATTATGTTGTTATATGACATACATATAACTTAGCTATCTGAAATAAATGCAAGCCTAAATGCAATAGCTATCACAATACGAAACCCATCAATCACACAAATATCTCATCTTAAGGATAAAAGCTCACACTTGATGTAAACAAGTCATAAAAGAGCTATCTTGCTAAGCTAGAACACAAGAATGAATGGAGATGGTGTTCTACTTACCAAGTTATGTGCTTTAATGCAGACCCATGCAACATTACATCCTAGATGAAGCAAGATGATGTTTGATTCATGAATGAAAGATGGGTGTTTGGGTTTTGGTCAAGAAAGATTGAATCTTGGTGGCTTTCCTTGCAAGACACTCTTTTACTCTCTTAAGATCTGAAATCTGAAGCTCTAAAAACGAAATGGGGATGAATAGATGTATATAAAGCAACCCTAAACGAAACTACGTCATTTTGGAAAAGTTTACAAAAAGACAAAGCCAAACTGACGTTGTGCACGGGTCCATGTGCAAGGGTAGGAATGACCAGCAAACACACCAACAAACCGGGGATCAAAAACCATCACCCCAACTGCGCAGGTAGGCACCCGAGCACTAACCCCTGTACATGGACTTTACTGGTTCGAGACCGCTGAACAACCAGCAAGCCAACCAGCGAACCGGGGACCAAAAAACACACCAATGTTAACTGCGAGGGTAGCAACCCGCGCACAAAGACCCACACACGGGGACACAAAACGCTCAAAAACAAGTACATTAGGACGTGCGAGCACGGACACAACAACACACTTAGATTTAGACATGAAGTGCACGTGTGATTAAAGATTTGCATATATGAGTAACAAGGAATAAATGCATGTCAATACAAATACATGCAAGTGTGTGTGCAATGTGTAAATGGTGTGTACATATATGTAATGATGAACACAAATGCATGAGAAGAGTGTGTGTGTGTGCAACTAAATCTCTTCAAGGAGTTAAGCAAGTGATATACCTTCTTAAAGCATTTTGGGATGTCCGGAAGCATGTTAATCACAAACACTTAAGCTACCCGTTACATAACCATCTCAGTGTGGCTTTGTCAATGAAATAAGCCAATCATAAAGTGAGGCACTTATATCTTGAGAGAGAGAGAGAGAGTAAAGTTTTAAGGGGGAGCATTGCACATGCATTGATTTGTATTGCTTTATTGAGTGAAAATGCCTTTTGTAGTTGTTCACCTCTGAAAATACACAAAGCGTGTGTCTAACAACCTAGAGAGGGGAGGGGGGTGAATAGGTTTTAATCAAGTTAATTACCAATTTTTCTTGATTTCTCAATATTAAAAATTTACCCCATAAACAAATATACGAAATCAAGTATAAAATGCAGAAATTAAAAGACACTTTATTTTTACATGGAAACACTTTTACAAGGGAAAAACAACATGCTATCCTTCTAGCCACACCGATCCTCAAATCCACTATTGTAATGATGTTTACAACCTAGGTTGACATCTATTCTCGGTCATTAACCCACCACTACTACCCAACGGGCGATTATAGTGATTCTTGATCAAATTGCTTGCCAACCACACCTTGGTTGCAAGACTTCACTTGCTTGTGCACTACACCTTATAGTCACAAGACTTAACTCTCAAAGAAGAGATTAACAACCTATGTGAATACATAAATATATCCTAAATGTAATTAATGCTAGGCAACACTAAATACTTATCTAGAGATTTAAAAATGTCAATGTCTATATGAATGCACATAAAGACTTAACTAGATATAGATATGCAAGTCTACAATCTACTCATCAGACAAAGCCATATCAACACAAGTTGTCATTAATCATGGCAAGGACACTAAATGCAATTAACAAATGCAATCATTAAGTCCTAAACAATAATACCTAAATGCAAAGCATATAGATTTATCTAGAGGGAAAAATGGGCCTAAATGCTAGCTATCAATGAACATATATTCTCAACCAACAAACAACAACTCAATCATGTTATAAATACCATTAAACACAAAGACATGCATTAAATCAACATATGAGGCTAAACCTAGGCAAATAAGAACACAAATAAATGCAAGGAGATGCAAAGAAGGTTTAGGGCATGCTCAAATTACCTAGTCAAAAGAAGCAAGAAGAATCCATGATGAGATGATGCTTAGAAGATGCTAAATGCACATGGATTGGTGTTTGATTGAGTAAAGGTGGGTTCTTGGGAGACTCTCTCTCTTTCAAAGACATTTTCTCTCTCTAGATTTAATTTCTAGAATCCCATACAGAAATGGTGAAGAAGATGAAGTATATATATGGTGGGAAAACGAGCTGCAATGGAAAATACGAAAATGCCCCAATTTTATATCGGTCGCGGGAGAGACGACGAAAAGATGTCATGCGACAACTTTTGGGACGAAGTGTGCAGGAGAGGTCACGAGTGGAATGACAGAGAGAAGTCCCATGACAACTTTATGGACAAAGTGCGCATGAGAGGTTGCGGGAGGAACGACGACCGCTTGTCCCGTGAAAACTACTGAAGCTTTCTCCATGGGAGACTGTTAGTTCTTGAGTTTTGTGTTGGCATAATTCTATATCAAAATGTCATTTGATTTGTATTGATTAGTTGTCTAGGATTTGTGGTTAATCAAGCTTCAAGGAAGATTGGACAACATTCAAGCAAAGTGGTGGCTACAAGAGGAATAAAGCTAAATTGCTTAAAGAAAAGGTAATAAAAACCTCTTTCCTCTTGCAAGGCCTAGACACACACATACATTGCATTCATATGTGTCCATTCATGGTTGTGTATAATCTGGTTTAACACAATACACATACTTGTTCATGTATGCACATGCATTAGACTTAAAATTGACAATTTGCATAAATTGCATATTCTAGGATTAGTTCTAAAAAATAGCATACTTGTGTATTTTTGTGTTTATCGGTTTGTGTTTATATGTTAATGAACTTGATTTTGAGCTTATATAATTCCTTATTGAGTTTCAATTAATTTGGTTACTCATTCATTAAATTTCGAATTCAAAATAAGTGGTTAAGAAACTTTCAGTGATTTTATAGTACATAGTCTTCACTCTTATTTTTCAAGTTGAATTCCAATTTTTTTTTGTGAAAGTTGCTTGATGACTTTTGTGAGTGAGGGAGTCCTAGTTCGTAATAAGAAAACGGATTCAAAATTGGAGTTTGGAGGCCAAAGATATGGCTGAAGAAAGCAAGAATGCGCAAGAGGGATGAGAGGTGACAAGCACCTCCTCCCCGTGGAGGCGCGCGACCTCCACGGGAAGGAAGTGCTGCTGGTCTCATGGAGCCCACGCACCTCCATGGGAAGCCAGCATGGCAGCCTCCCATTGGTTCATTTATTTTGCCTTGTTTCCCTCCTTTAAATTCTCTTGTTCCCTCTCATTTCATTCAAGAAGAAAAATTTGAAAAACATAAGTGCAGAATTTTCTCTCCAAGTTTTCTCATCTTCCAAACACCCTAACTTTCTCATTTGGAGTCCGTTTTGAGTGATTCGAATTGGAGAATCTTTTTCTACCTGTCCTATATCATTTCCACAAGAGTTTGGAGTCAATAGATTGATTTTTCTGGTAGGTCTACTCATAAAAACGAAGCTGCACGTTTTTCTTGCAAGGTATTGATTTCTATCTAGTTCTTGATCTTCAAGTCTTCAATTACCTTGGGTTTTCTTGTCATATATATGTATGTTTGATGTGTTATCATTGATTAGAGAAATGATCTCTAATAGAGCTAGTTTGAGTTGAAGATTTATTGAAATAGCATATTTGATTGATGATTTAGAACTTGTTGGATTTACTTGATTATCTTGAGAATCTAAGTTCTATTATTTTGTTGGAGTTTCAATTTTGATTTTATCAAATTGATTTTTGCATTTTTGTGAGAATTGAACATAATCTAGATTTTTGTGTGTGTTAGGTGTTTCACATACTCTAGGTTGTTTGTTCAAGTTACAAGAATCTAGATACAATTGACTTGTGCTTTTGATGACAAATATCTAGTTCTTCATGTTTTTTGTCTAATCCACACATTTCATATGTACATGCATCATTGAGTGTGATTGCATTGTTTTTAGGATTATAAACTAGAAAACATATGACATGTGCTTAATTGTCATTTCTAGTTTCCATAGGATATATTGATCATATATACTATGTTGTGTGTGTTTGCATTATTTGCATTCACTTAGATCATTTGCCTTGCAAAAGGTTGGAAGTCACACTTCTTAGAAGTGATTCTTTGGATTGTGCATTGTAAGACTTAGCTAGGATTGTGGTGATCCGGATAGCTAAGCGGCGGAAGTCATATGTTTGGAGATGGGATCTTCAACCTGTGCAAGCGAAAGTCTTAGCTAGAGTCGGAGTGACTTAGATAGTTGAGCATGTAAGACTTGGCTAGGATCGGGGTGATCTGGATAGCTAAGCAGGGGAAGTCACATGTTTGGAGAGGGGATCTTCAACTTATGTAAGAAGTCTCAACTAGGATTAGGGTGATCCGGATAGTTGAGCAAGGAGGCATCTCATTCATTGTGTAGGGTTGAAAGGTATATTTCTAGGTGAAGTGGTCACCTGAGAGATTGTATATTTTATCTTACTAGTGAATTTGTTTGCATGTGGTTGTGGTATCAACCCATGGATGTTTCCTCTTAGGAGGTTTTACCACTTAAAAATTATGTGTTGATTTTCTCTATCTCTATCTCCTTATATTTGTATATGTGTTGATATACATCTTAGTTGATTTCTTTGTAATTAATATGCATCGTATATCATCTTTGTATATGTTAGAGCTTTGTGTATAAATGCTTTGTTATAACTTGAGTTTGTATTACATACTTGATGATGTCTATATTGTCTTTTTATTTGAACAAGCATATGTTTGTTTGAATTGATATTGCTTGTGATTGTATTTGAAGTGTGATTACTTGGAGGGACAAACTTGTGTTTGTTTCAAGGGAGCGAAAAAGGTGTTGTAACCTATTCACCCCCATCTAGGTTAGCTTATGGCAAATTAACCGTGTTTGTATTTTTCAGAGACTTCGCGAGAGGACCCGCGAACACCTGTCTCGCGAACCCTACTGGAGGATTCTTCATGGGAGACCAGACGAACTGTCCCACGGAAAATGTGAAAAAAATGCATACCAACTTGATTTTCAAGGGACAATGCAAGACCAATAAAACCACAAAACAAGCAAGGAAGAGATAGAGCAATAATGCACACATGTAAGCAATTAAGCACTAAAGCAAGATGAATAAAAACATGCATATGAGTGTGTGTGTGTGTGTGTGTGTGTGTGTGTGTGTGTGTGTGTGTGTGTGTGTGTGTGTGTGTGTGTGTGCAACTAAATCTCTTCAAAGATCTAAGCACAAGTGATATACCTTTGAAGTGTGCTCTTGATCTTAATGTCTTGAGAAGCTTAGTCTACCCTTACAAATTGCCCTCATGTGGTTTGTCAAACGAAATAAGCCAATTACAAAATGAGGAACTTACAATCTCCCCATTTGGCTATTTCGTGACAAAACCACCACTCACAATTGACCCTCACAAAAACAAAAAAAAAACTAAGGTCAACAAGATATATTCTACATTACAAAGAGATACCTAAAATCTAGATCTTCAAGCCTTCAATCTCTTGTAAAATAATCATCCCTGCAAAACATGATAACTACACTTTCTAAGACAAGTGTATGTGAGGTCATCAAGAGAGATAAAAAAAATACAATCACTGCAAGAAGAAAAACAACACACAATGAAATGAAGTGAAATGAAGTGCAATGCAAATACTCCCTCTCAATGAGTTACTCCCCCTCAAGACTTCTCCCCAAATCATAAAAAAAAAAAATTGCTCCCCATATATCTCTCAAGACTTCTCCTCCATTTTGTCATAAGATAGGCAAAGGAGCTCCCCCTATCGGGTTGCTTTAGCAAAGAGAGATATTCGCACAAAAGATGATTGCATAATTATATACATAAACTTTATGCAACTTGAATAATTGAGAGAGCTTCAAGGAGTTTTATTTTAACTAGAATGTGTGAAGGTGTTGCTTTGCATGCAAGACATATAACATCAAGGTTCAAGCAATGGTATTTGGGAAAGCAAACATCAAAAGGGTTTCCATAAGAATTCAAACCAATTAGTACCGTTTTGTCATAAGCAAAAATGATATAGTTTTTCGAAAAGTTTCCAACACACAAACAACTATATCAATTCTTAAAAGCAAACCAAGACATTAAATCAAGAGATCCTTTTAGATTTTTTCGGATAGTTATCAGTATGATAGTAGTCTTGTTTAACCATTAAGAAGAGAGAGAAGACTAATTTGGATATAAAATCCTTATTGATTGCCTAGATACAAGATCCTTATCGATTAGTCTTCTCATTTGCATTCACACACATTTGCATTAAAGCAATCAAATGCATTTCATGCATATCAATTAAAGCATTTCATAATCAAGTTCACATGTCATGGAGATAAATTATAGGTCATTCAAAGTACTTCCAAATTAAATCTCCTAGTCCAAAATTGAATGTTTGAACATAAATGTGACATAGATTACAAACAGAGCAAGGTTACACATTTATTGAACAAAAATACCATATAATCATATATGTGCAACCTAATATCTCAAGCAATTAATAACGAGGCATAAAGTAGATCAAATTTTTGCACATTTCAAGAATGTAAGTTCTCTTTCTTTACTTGAGCTCCCTAAATGGGGTCAAATCTAACCAAGTCAATGGGAGGCAAGAGCCCTTATAGACCTCCCAAGTCCATTAGACCTAGTTGAGTCTATGGGTGACATGTTAACACAATAGCATGCGGGTTCATCTTTTCTAATCCACCTAGGTGACACATTTTTATTCCTAGTGGTCATAGTCATCATGTTACTACATTTCCTAGGATTATTTTCTCTAGCTTTCCTAGGCACATGCATATTGGCTCTTCTAAGTCTATTCCTCTCAATCATGCTCTCAACCTTACATTTCTTAATGTACCTTTGGCAATTTGGTCTAATATGCGCATTAACACCATAAAAATGACAAATGGGTATAAATTGAGGAGTCATACCATATCCTTATGAGGTTATTTGAGACTTGTCATGCATTAGATGTCGCAATTGGTGTTGAGCCGGTTCTCTCATTCTTTGTTATTGAACCAGGTTGAGATGCCTCATTGATTAAGATAGCATAGCTTACCTTCTTGGTTGGTCATATTGAGTATGTTGAGCTTGCCTTCTTGGTTGAGGAAATCTTGGTTGTGGGAAGCTCGGATGTGAAGCTCTTGGTTGTTGAGATTGAGCTCCATTCTTTGTTGGCATTTTTAGTTAGCCACTCTTAGATGACTCTCCAAGTTCAATCTTTCTCCAAGGATGTTGTGGAGGTGAGGCTTCCTTCATGCTATTTCTTTTGACAAACAGTATCTTGACTGAGGAGGGGGTTTCC
Source organism: Dipteronia sinensis (assembly GCA_033220585.1). Lineage (NCBI taxonomy): Eukaryota > Viridiplantae > Streptophyta > Magnoliopsida > Sapindales > Sapindaceae > Dipteronia > Dipteronia sinensis. Next base: position 20,193,113 of record CM065639.1, read on the forward strand.
TTGTTATCAACATATTCAAGGCCCATTTTGTCATTTGACTTTTTACCAATGCTCAACATATGGTCAAGCTTTTCGGTGCCGGATGTCATTTTAGCTAGTAACTCCTTAGCTTTCTCAAGCTCCTTCTTTATCTTGTCTTCACTTTCCTTGACTCTCCTTTATTCATCATTCAAGTGAGTCACATTGGTTGAAAGCTTGAGATTTTCCTCCTTCAACTTTTGAATCTTTTTTTTCTTCTTCAACCTAGAGTCTTCAAAATGCTTGATGAAGTCTTCAAGGTCCATGGCTTCATAAATACCTCTCGAGTGAGATGAAGACCTCTCATCACTAGAGTCATTTCCTACACTTGAGGACGATTCACTCTTCTCACTTTGCCTCTCATCAAGTAAGTCAACTTATTCATAATGACTTTTACCTTGGTCACTTGTTGTTGTGCTAACAACTTTCCTAAGTGTATCTACATCAATCACACTTCTAGCTACCACTTCATCTATCCCTTCTTCAAGGTCACAATTCAAGGCATGTTTACCTTCTTATTCTACTCCTACATATGAGACTCCAAAGGCCGTGTAATTAATTGCAAGTTCCTCATCATCCGAAGAATCTTTTACACTTTCACTATCACTCGGTGAGATGGCCATCACCTTTCCTTTTCTCTTTTCCTTCAAGCTACCATAATCCTTAGAGATATGCCTGCATTGAATCCCCTTTCTTGAAGGCTTCTCATGACTTGGCTCAATTTTCTTGAAGTAGGCCTTCTTTTTCGGGTCATTTCTTTAAAGCTTCATAAACTTCTTGAATCTGTTCACCATTAGAGCCATGTCTTCATCCGAGTCATCATCCTCCTTTTTAATCTTGGAAGTCTTTAAAGCTAGCCCTTTTTGCTTCTTAAGAGGTGTGGAGGTAGGACCCCATCTAGACTCATGGGCTAGGAGCCTTCCAATCACTTCACTCGGCTTCATGTTTTTGTAATCACTATTTTCTTCAAGAGCCGTCACCTTGGATTCGAATCTAGCGGGAAGCGGCCTCATAATCTTTTGCTTGATCCTCCTATCCGAGTACGGGTCACCTAGTTGATGGCTTTGATTCACGATGTCCATCAACTTCACTTGGAAGTCATTGAAGCACTCATCCTCCTCCATCCTAATTGTCTCAAATTATGCTTGGAGGACTTAGAGCTTGGAATCCTTAACCACTTCGGTTCCCTCATGCGCCATTTCTAGAATCTTCCAAGCTTCATGTGTATTTTTGATGATTTGGATGAGTTTGTATTGGTTCTTATCCATTGCACTAAACAAGGCATGCATTGCCTTGTTGTTCCACTTCAAAGCTTCAAATTCTTCTGTATTCCATTGAGCCTTGGGCTTGGGCACACTACTTCCATCTTCGGCGGGCATGGTTGGTAGTATGTATCCATCTTCAATCATCATCCACACTCTATCATTTATTGCCGATAAGAAGGACTCCATCTTCCCCTTTCATGAGGAGTAATTATCCCCCTTGAGCAGTGGTGATCTCACACTCGACTCTCCCTCTTTACTCACCCCTAAAATTACTCATAGTGTTTGGGTCAATGAATGAAACAAACAAAATGCACACAAATGCAAGACACACAAACAAGAGCAAGGATCACCTAAGTATGTCTAGGTACCCACTCTGATACCAGTTGAAAATACACAAAACCTGTATCTAACAACCTAGAGGGGGTGAATAGGATTTAATCAAGTTAATTACTAATTTTTCTTGATTAGCCAATATTAAAAATTTACCCCATAAACAAACATACAAAATCAAGTATAAAATGCGGAAATTAAAAGACACTTGATTTTTACGTGGAAACCCTTCAACAAGGGAAAAACCACGGGCTATCCTTCTAGCCATACCGATCCTCAATATCCACTATTGTAATGATGTTTACAACCCAGGTTGACCTCTAGTCACACCATTCTCGGTCACTAACCCACCACTACTATCCAACGGGCCTTTATAGTGATTCTTGATCAAATTGCTTGTCAACCATACCTTGGTTGCAAGACTTCACTTGCTTATGCACTACACCTTGTAGTCACAAGACTGAACTCTCAAAAAAGAGATTAACAACCTATGTGAATATATAAATATTAATGCTAGGCAACACTAAATGCTTATCTAGAGATTTAAATATGACAATAAGTACAAATCCTATATATCAATGTCTAAATGAATGCACATAAAGACTTAACTAGATATAGATTTGCAAGTCTACAATCTACTCATCAAACAAAGCCATATCAACACAAGTTATCGTTAATCATGGCAATGACACTAAATGCAATTAACAAATGCAATCAATAAGTCCTAAACAATAAGTCCTAAACAGTAATATCTAAATGCAAAGCGTATAGATTTAGCTAGAGGGCAAAATGGTCCTAAATGCTAGCTATCAATGAACATATATTCTTAACCAACAAACAACAACTCAATCATGTTATAAATGCCATTAAACATAAAAGACATCCATTAAATCAACATATGAGGTTAAACCTAGGGAAATAAGAACACAAATAAAGGCAAGGAGATGCAAAGAAGGTTTAGGGCATGCTCAAATTACGTAGTCAAAATAAGCAAGAAGAATCCATGATGAGATGATGCTTGGAAGATGCTAAATGCACATGGATTGGTGTTTGGTTGAGTAAATATGGGTTCTTGGGAGACTATCTCTCTTGCAAAGACATTTTCTCTCTCTAGATTTAATTTCTGGAATCCCACACAGAAATGGTAAAGAAGATGAAGTTATATATGGTGGGAAAATGAGCTGTAATAAAAAAGACAGAAATGCTCCAGATTTTACGTCGGTCGCGGGACGCGTCGTAGAAGAGACAACGACGAGATGTACCGTGACAACTTTTAGGATGAAGTGTGCAGGAAGAGGTCACAGGGAGCAACAATGAAGAGAAGTCCAGCTACATTTTCTATGACAAAGTGTGCGAGAGAGGACACGGAGGAACGACGACCGCTTGTCTAGTGAAAACTACTGAAGCTTTCTCCGCGGGAGACTTCACGGGAGGACCCGCAAACACCTGTCTCGTGAACCCTACTAAAGGATTCTTCGTGGGAGACCAGATGAATTGTCTAGCAAAAAATGTGAAAAAATGCATACCAACTTGATTTTCAAGGGACAATGCAAGACCAATAAAACCACAGAACAAGAAAGGAAGAGATAAAGCAATAATGCACACATGTAAGCAATTAAGCACCAAAGCAAGATGAATAAAAACATGCATGTGAGTGAGTGTGTATGCACAACTAAATCTCTTCAAAGAGTTAAGCACAAGTGCTTAAAATGTGAAAAAATGCATACCAACTTGATCTTCGTGGGAGACCAGATGAATTGTCTAGCAAAAAATGTGAAAAAAATGCATACCAACTTGATTTTCAAGGGATAATGCAAGACCAATAAAACCACAGAACAAGAAAGGAAGAGATAGAGCAATAATGCACACATGTAAGCAATTAAGCACCAAAGCAAGATGAATAAAAACATGCATGTGAGTGAGTGTTTGTGCACAACTAAATCTCTTCAAAGAGTTAAGCACAAGTGATATACCTTTGAAGTGTGCTCTTGATCTTGGGGTCTTGAGAAGCTTAGTCTACCCTTACAAATTGCCCCCATGTGGTTTGTCAAACGAAATAAGCCAATTACAAAATTAGTAACTTACAACCTCACATACACTTGTTCTTGGAAAGTGTTTTTCTTGATATTGTATATAGGTATGATAATCTACGAAGAGATTGAAGACCTTGAAGTCTTAGTTTTTTAGGTATACTTTATTGTAATGTAGAATGGACTCTCGCGGTCAATAGCTAGAATTTGTATTTTGTGAGAAATTATTTATGAGTGGTTGTTTTGTCATGAAATAGCCAAAATGGGAGATTATAAGGACCTTTATTTTGTGATTGGTTTATTACATGGCAAACCATACCACATTGGGGATGATTATGTAATGGTTAGCTTAGGTCCTCTTAAAGATTATCAAGGCAAGCTTCCAAGCATCTTTATGAATTCAAGAGCGAAAGGTATATTCATTTGACTTTGTCTCTTGAAGAGTTTAGGTGCACTCACACACACACTTCATGCTTGTTTTGTTCATCTTGTATTTGTGTTCTTTACTGCTTATATGTGTGAATCATTTACACATTGCACACTTATTTACATGCATTTGTATTGACATGCATTCTTACCATATTAATTGCTCATGTGTGCATTCTTTACACTTCTCACACGTGCACTTTGTTGCTGACCTAAATGTGGTTTCGTGTGATGTAATTTGTTCCCGGTGATTTATCGAAAATGTCTGCGCTTGCACGATGTTTTGCTTGTCTTAGCACGATGTGTGACCAGTGGAGAATGTCATATTCTTCTCTTGATTTGGTCTTTGGTCACATGGTCTTGTACCAAGAGTTTGGACATTTCCCATTCTGACCTTTGGTCACTTTTTTGACCATATCTCTTTCTACAGACATAGAAACTTCATTCCGTAAATTGGAGTCAAAATTAGACATCCACACATTTCCAACAGTATATTATTTGATAAATTTTGATGTCGTTTGGTCATGTTTTGAGCCGCTTGAAAATCGGTCTGGGTGCTAAATTCCCAGTGCGCGGGTAATGTGCGGGTCTCCAACCCGCACAGTCACCCTCTAAGTGTTCTCGGGTGTTTTTCATGGTCCAGTGTACGGGTAGTGCGCGGTACCTACTAGCACAGTAGACAAGCGTATTGTGACATATTTTGGCCCTGTTTTATATGTTTCTCTTCCCAAAATGACGTAGCTTTACTTGGATCATATATATACTTCATATTCTTCCTCATTTCGACCTAGAGCTCATAAATTCATATTCTAGTGAGAGAAAGAGCTCCCCTAGTGAGAGAAAGCACCAAGATTCCTTCTTTATATCTCCAAACTCAAAACCCATGCATCTATTACATCAATCATTCATGTGTCTTCATCATTCTTGACTTGGTAAGTAAGAACAAACATCTCATCCTTGCTTATTGTTCTTTAAGTCCAAGAATTCGTTTTTAATGCATAGGATTTGTAGAAATCATTTTTTAATGCATTATTTTGTTGATTGATAACATGAATGGGTTTGTATTTTGATAGCTTAATTGATTAGGTCATTTTTTCCTAAAAAACTAGGTCATAAATATTTTGTACACATTTATTGATGACTATGTTGATAGATTGTCTTATTAATCATCTAGTCAAGGTTTATGAATATTTATGCATGTTTGTTTAACAATTAGGTTGTTGAAAATTCTCTACATAACTAATTGAGATTACATGTATGGGCATGTATGATTTGTTTGATAGCTAGGATTATTTCGTGATTGATAACATCTAGCTAAGTCTTTATACTTTGCATTTAGACATTGACAATTAGGATTTATTGATTGTTCATCAATTTCCTAGTTGAGCATTTTGTGTGTGGTCTAACAAATTGTTGCATATTGATTTATCATATTCACTTAGACCATATCTCTTCATTGAATATAAGTCTTGTGGCTAAGGGTGGTAGTTGCACAAGCATTTGTCAAGCATCACTATAGAAGGCCGGATGGGTAGATTAGGCGATGCTCACGCCAAGAGTAGTTGATCGGGGGATATCACTAGGATTGAACTAAGAGTGGTGAGTGGTAGTGTCTATAGCCCAAGGTTGTCGTGAGTGAGAGTCTGTGTATCACTTGAGGGTGTAACCGTCTTTTCATATAATGGATTGTTGTGACTTAGGTGGCTAGCTTGGCTAGTTCGTGGTTTTTCCTTGTTGAAGGTTTCCACGTAAAATCAAGTGTTCTTTACTTTCTTCACTTTATTTGATTTGTGTTGCTTGTTTGAATTAAGTTTTATTGTTAATATTGACAAATCGAAAAAGTTAGTAATAATCGATTAACAACTCATTCACCCCTCCCTCCCCCCAGGTTGTTATTAGACACGTTTAATTTATTTTCAAACCTAAGTTAAAGAACAATTTCAACTTCCATTGGAGGTAGTTCGACCTCGATTGGAGGCTGATTTCAACCTCCAATGGAGGTCTTTCACCTCCATTGATGGAGGATTTTGAAACGAAAAAAATAAAATAAAACTAAATGGTGAAGAAGGTTACTGTGGAGGGCATTTTTGGAAGGAACTCATTTATGTACCATTTAAACTTAACTTATTAAATGAGTGATAGTCTTAAAATACCATCTCAAAAAGGTGCTATATAATTTTCGAACCTCGATTTGACAAGTAGTATTTGAAGTGTATGAAACTGAAATTATATTAAATGAAATGAAGAAATCACCTTCTCTATTGTTCATGAATTAGTGCATTTTCTCTTTTGAATGAAATTTTACTGTTTATGATTGTTTATCGTATTTTTCAATAGAATATAGATATATATATATATATATATATATAATAGTTATTATGATACCAATTAACTGAGTGGGTGACCACGAGTAATTCTAGAAAAAGTTGGATAATTATAATGGTCATTTTGATACCAATTGACCAAATGGATGGCCACTAGAGTAATTCTAAAAAAAACTTGATGGTGTTATAACTGAATGACCATTAATGTTAAAGTGTTTCCCAAAAATGACAATTTTGAAACAAATTCCCCATCTAATGGTCATTTTGATAATGATCAACCAAATTGGTTGGCCAACATGGTATTTATCCCAAATACTAACACCAATATATATAACAGAGTTTTAAGGCTCTGTCAAATTTACTTGTCATATAATAGCAATATATTGTTAAGGCTACTCTCAAGCAAATCATCATCTAGTAGCTAGCTTGCAAAATATGTGAGTTATTACTCATCACCAAGTCATATATCTACTATATAATCTCCATATTGTTAAATCTACTCTCAATCAATGTCAATATATATATATATATATGGATATTTTATTGTTAGTTTGAACTGATTTAAGATATATCAGTTCCTTGCATGTAAGCCATTAGATTTAAATGCTTTGACTTGGATGTATGCACTTGTCAAGGCATTTTTAAATCCGATGGTACGCATATAGGGAATTGATGTATCTTATATCAGTTCGAACTGACAATAGAAAGACTATATATATAAATATATATATATATATATATTCTATTGTCAGTTCGAACTGATATAAGATAAATTAGTTCCTTGTATGTGGGTCATTAGATTTAAATGCTTTGACTTTGTTGCATGCACTTACCAAAGCATATTTAAAATCTAGTTACACTCATTATCAATAAGATAAACAATAATACTAAATTGAACTCAAGTGGGTAACGGTAATAGTTAAAAAAAACCCTCAAATGTAGAACACATAAAACTTATTAAAGATAAAACTAAACGGTAATGCTTAATACATTTTTGTACGAAACAACAAAAAGAATAGTTACTTATCCTCAATAAATTTGTTTAGTACCAACAACTTTGGATGTGATCTTTAAGAATAAATAGAGGGTTAGAACTTAGAATTAGAAACCGGTAACTTTGGAAATAAATATAATATAAAATTATGTTAACTTTAATTTTTTTTATATGATAATTATATATATATATATATATATATATTAAGTATGTAATGGTTTGGGATGGGTTATGCAGGTTGATAAAACACAACCCACAAACCAACCCAAATCAATCGAGTTACTAATAAAATAACCCAATCAGTTTTTTTTTCTTTAACAAAACCAAAGCAACCCGCTTAAATTGGTTTGGTTTACCCCTAGTCATCAATATGTTTTAAAAAAACGTTTTAATTATATTTACGACCCATTTTGTGAAAATATATTATATTATTTTTAAAGCACCTCATCCCATATACCCACCCCCACCCTCACCCCCACTGAATCCATTCCTACCTCCCCTTCTCATTTCACACCACTTTATCCCATATACCCACCCCTACCGAATCCATTCCTACCTCCCCTTCTCATTTCACACCATTTAATAATTCATTCACGTCAATCGTCAAACCTGAGACTTTAGGTTGTTCAAGTAAAATACTTGAACAGTTCTGCTACTCAGTTGAATTTCTAATAATTGCATAATGTTTATATATAATAAATTTTTATTGATTATTTTTAAATCAAAGTTTTATTTCCAATAATATAAAATTTATTTTATATGATAGACAAATTAACATTTATTTTAGCATTTAATTGAAAAAATTAAATCGTATATTGTCGGATAAAAAGATATCTGTTAATAGTACCCGAGATAGAGAGATGTTTCTCTACATTTTATAATTTAATAGATAAATATAAGACTTGAATCCCTATCACAAAAGGGAAAGGGAAATGTAAATGGACTTTTCTAAAAAGTAGTTTTGCAATTTGGATTATTATTATTATATTTATAAATGAAAGTAATATATTTTTTCATAATTTTTTGAATTAATTTATATTAATTTATATACAAAATTGAAGAAAATTTAATTAGTAATCTGTCTCTTAGGAAAAACTTAAAAACAATCAAGATAAAAAGGGAAAATGTAGTTCCAAAAATCATTATCATCAACAAATATTATTTTTGTCCCAAAACACCCGCTTAATAAAAAATTAAGTTTCAACCTTAGTGTTCATTTTAGGAGCCAAAAGCTTGTTCTAAAATATGTATACATGGCGTAACTTGTATGTCTTAAAAAAACTCTCAAATAAGACACGCAACAGGTAAGCCGTAAATAATCCATTTTTACGGCATTCCTCAAATGCGTGCCGTTTTTGAGAAATTATGTATCACTATTACGACTTGCATTGAATGCAATAAATAGTCATTCACTTGTTTTTGAAAAATGTATACACGACATGAGTTGTATGTCTTAAAAGACTCTCAAATAAGAAACGCAACAAGTAAGCTGTAAATAATTCTTTTTTACGATGCTCCTCAAATGTGCACCGTCTTTGAGAAATTACGTATCACTATTACGACTAGCACTGAACGTAAGTGAAAATACAACTAAGATGTGTCTAAACAACTTAGAGGGGGTGAATAGGTTTTAATCCAACTAATTACCAACTTTTTGGATTAATCAATATTAATAAATTACCCCACAAAAACAAGCAATCAATCAACTAAATCAAACTGAGGAAAACAATGAATAACACGTTGATTGATTTACGTGAGAAACCCTCCAACTGGGCCAAACTCACGGGCTATTCTTCTAGCCACACACGGTCCTTAAATCCACTATATGTAATGATGTTTACAACCTAGGTTGACCTCTAGTCACACCATTCTCGCCCACTAATCCACCACTAGTACCCGCAGGCCTTTTATAGTGATTCTATATCAATGCTTGTGCACTACACCACTGTAGTCACAAGACTTAACTCTCAATGAAGAGATAAACAACCTATGTGAATATATGACAATATTCTAAATGCAATTAATGCTAGGCAACACTAAATGTTTATCTAGGAATTTAAGATGGCAATTAAGACAAGATATCAATGTGTCTATAAGAATGTTCATAAAGACCTAACTAGATAAAAATATGAGAATCTAAAATCTAGTTATCAAACAAAAGCCAATCAACAAGAGTTGTCATTAAACATGGCAAGAATAATAAATGCAATCAAGAAATGCAATCAATGAATCATAATCAACAATATCTAAATGCAAAGCATAGAGACTTAGCTAGAGGGAAAATATGTCCTAAATGCAAGTCATCACAATACAACCCAATCATACAAAGGAACACACAAAAGGATGCAATAAAAGGAGTCCTAGCATGTAATCAACTAATAAATGCAATAAAAGCACAATCTTGGAAAGTATGAACAATTAATAAATATGAGTTTTTGTTCAACTTACTAAGTCAACTCAATGATGAAGACCTATGCTTAAAGATGATCAATGATGCATAAAGATGATGGGTTTTTGAGTTTGAAAAGTTAAAGAATGAATCTTAGAGCGTCTCTCTCTAAGGGGATTCTTCCTCACTCTAAAAATAGATTCTTGAAGCTCTAAAAATGAAGTGAGGAAGATAAGGTCTATATATATGAAGCCCTAGACAAAGTGACGTCGTTTTGGCAAAGAGGCTGCAAAAATGCGTCAGACCGCAGTGCGTACGGTGGTTCGGGTCCAGAATGCTGTATACACTGCTTTACACACACTAGATAGCTTTGCGGTGGAGATCGCTAGACAGGCAAAGACACCAACCGCGGTGCCCTACGCTTGAAACAAACTAGTACTAATCGTTGTTAGGACCGCGGTATATACAGGGTGCATGAGAAGCGACCTGTACCGCGGTTAATAGATGAAATCTCTTTCTCGGGCATTCAAACACACTTAACCTAAAATGAATGATGTGCAAGTGTGAAGTGAGAAATGAATGCACACAAATAAACAATTTAAACACAAATGCAAGATAAACAAAACATGCATGAGGTGTATGTGTGCAACTAAATCACTTCAAAAAGTTAAGAACAGTGAACTACCTCTCTTGAAGCTCTTTGGGATCTTGGAAGCTTGTTGATGAAGAATTGCAGTTGAAGACCTAAGCTACCTATTACAAGTAATCCCAATGTGGTTTGTCAGGAAATAAGGCAATCATAAATAGAGGTCCTTACAATCTCCCCCTTTAGCTATTTCATGACAAAACAACCATTCACAAAAATAATTCTCACAAAACACAAATAAGCTATTGGTCAACAAATGTATATTCTACGTTACACAAAGAGAACCCTAAGATACTAAGTCTTCAAGGTCTTCAATCTCTTCGTAGATCATCATACCTACACGCAATAACTAAGAAGCACTTTCCAAGAACAAGTGCATGTGAGGTGTTCAAAACAAAACAAGCATTTGCATTAAAAGGTCAATACAATCACTATAATGTAGTGCAATGTAATGCTCCCCCTAAAGGCTTACTCTCTCTCTCTCAAGACTTCTCTCCAAAGCATAAAAAAATGCTCCCCCTATATCCCTCAAGACTTCTCCCCATTTTTGTCATGAGATAGGCAAAAGAACTCTCCATATCGGATTGCTTTAACAAAGAGAGATATTGGCATAAAAGATGATTGCATAATCATATAAATAAACTTTAAGCAACTTAAATAATTAAGAGAGGTTCAAGGAGTTTTATTTGAAAGAAAATTTGTGAAGTTGTTGCTTTGCATGCAAGATATATAATATCAAAGTTCAAGCAATGTTATTTGGCAAAGCAAATATCAAAAGGTTTCCATAAGAATTCAAACCAATTTGTATCCTTTTGTCATAAGCAAACATGATATAGTTTTTCAAAAGCATTTGTAACACACAAACAACTATATCAATCCTTAACGACCAAATAAGACAGGGATATAAAATCCTTATTAATTGAGTGGATATAAATCATTATTGGTTGTTGTCTTGTTCAAATCATTAAGAAGGGAGAGAATACTAAATTTGATGAAACATCCTTATTAATTGAAACCAATTTGTACCATTTTGTCATAAGCAAACATGATATAGTTTTTTAAAAGCATTTGTAACACACAAGCAACTATATCAATCCTTAACGGTCAAACAAGACATGGATATAAAATCCTTATTAATTGAGTGGATATGAAATCCTTATTGGTTGTTGTCTTGTTCAAATCATTAAGAAGAAAGAGAAGACTAAATTGGATGAAACATCCTTATTAATTGAATGGATATAGATCTTTATTGGGTTTAGTCTTCTCATTTGCTTTCACACACATTTTGTATATCAAGCAATCAAAAATATTTCATGCTTGTCATTTTAAGCATGTCTTAATGAAGTTCACATGTCATGGAGATAAATTATAGGTCATTCAAAAGTTCCTAATCAATTCTCCTAGTCCAAATATGCATGTTTAAATATAAATGTGACATGAATTACAAACGAAGCAAGGTTACACACTTATTGAATAAAAATACCATATAAGTATATCTGTGCAACCAAGATTTTCAAGCACTTAATGAAGAAGCATAAAATTGATCAAATCTTTTTCTCATCTCAACAATGCAAGTTCGCTCTTTTTGCTTAAGCTCCCCACATTGGGTCAATTTCAACCAAGTTAATGGAAAGCATGAGCTCCTATAGACCAACTAAGTTCATTAGACCTAGTTGAAACCATGGGAGACATGTTGGCACAATAGCATGCGGGTTCATCTTTTCTAATCCACCTAGGTGACACATTTTCACTCCTAGTGGCCATAGTTAACATGCTACTCGAGTTACTAGGATTATTGACTCTAGATTTCTTAGGCACGTGCATATTGGCTCTTCTAAGCCTATTTCTTTCCATCATGTTTTCAACCCTACCTTTCTTAATGTACCTAAAGCAATTTGGCCTAATATGCCCATCAACACAACAAAAATGACAAGTTGGTATAAAATGAGAAGTCATACCATATCCTTGTGAGGTCATTGGAGACTTGGCATGCATTTGATGTCGCCTTTGGTGTTGAACCGGTTCTCTCATTCTATGTTGTCGAACAGGGTTGGGTTGCTTCCTTGGTTGAACCGGATTGGCTTACCTTCTTTGTTGGTTAAACCCTGGTTGAGGAATGCTTGGGTATAGAGCTCTTGGATGTTGAGGTTGAACTTCACTTCTTGTTGGCATCTTCACTTGGCCATTCTTAGATGATCCTCCAAATTCAAGCTTCCGCATATTATATTGTGGAGGTGAAGCTTCCTCGGTGCCATTTCCCTTGATAAATACTAGTTTGTCCTATGAGGGGGTTTGCTTGTCATCAATGTATCCAAGACCCCTATTGTCATTAGGGGTTCTTTCCATGCCCCAACATTTGGTCAAGCTTCTCCAAACCCGAAGTTAACTTAGCAAGGGTGTTTCTTACCTCTTCAACCTCCTTCTCCAACCTAATTTCATTTACTTTGATAAGTGTCATTTCTTCATCTAAGTGAGTCACTTTAGTTCTTAGTTAGAGATTGTCTTATATCAACCTAACTATCTCATATTTCTTCTTCTTCAAGTATTTTTGGAGATAATCAATAAACTCTTGATAGTTTATTACACTACCATTTGAGTTTTCGGAGCATGTACTCTCTTGATCAAAGCTTTTTTCACTTGTACTTTAGTTATTCATATCTTTAATGATAGCTTTTCTCAATCTTTCTCCTCTTTGGTCTACATTCTTCAAGTCACTATTCTTGGGTCCTTCAAGAATTTTGATGAAGGCTTGAGTATCTTCATAGTAGAAGACTGAAAAGGCAAAGTAGTTATTCTCACAATCATTCAAGCTTGAGTAACTTTCTTCAACAACTTTCACTTTATTGTCCATATTGTGAGAGATAGAGGTAGCAAACTTTACAAATTTGGCCACATCCTCTTCATTCCTCTAGAAGTCTTCATTATCCTCAATGCCATCACTGTCACTCCATGTGGCGGCTATTGCCTTTCCTTTCTTCTTATCCTTCAAGTTACCACAATCCGATGTGATGTGCCGGAATCCACCACATTCGTAGCACTGAACATCCTTTCTTGAATGCTTGTCATAGCTATCTTCACCGGTCTTGAATCCAGGCTTCTTTTTGAAGTCATTTCCTCTTAAGTTGAGGCTCTTCTTCTTAAGCTTCAAAAATTGCTTGAATCGACTCACGGTGAGGGCCATCCCTTCATCGGAGTTACTATATCTCTTATCATCCTTGTTAGTCCTCAAGGCAATCCTTTTTTGTCTTTTTGGTGAAGAAGTTAGCTTCATCGCCTCATAGGCCAACAACTTCCCAATAACCTCACTTGGCTTCACTTTTTTATACTCGCTATTCTCTTCAATAGCGGTCACCTTTGATTCAAACCTTTTGGGAAGAGATCTCATGATCTTTTGCTTGATCTTCGTGTCGGAGTAAGGATCCTCAAGTTGTTAGCTTAGGTTGACAATGTCCATCAACTTGATTTAGAAGTCATTGAAGCACTCATCTTTGTCCATCTTGATGGTCTCGAACTTAGCTTGCAGCATTTGAAGCTTAGAGTCATTGACCGTGTCCATCCCCTCATGTGCCGTCTCAAGAATCTTCTATGCTTCATGTGCATTCTTAGTAATTTGGATGAGTTTGTATTGGTTGTCATCCATGGCACAAAAAATGGAGTGCATTGCCTTACTATTCCATTTAGAGGCTTCGAAATCCTGAGCACTTCATTCCGACTTCGGCTTGGCAACAATGCTTCCATCTTCAAGAGTCTTGGTGGGTGGAGTATACCCATCTTCAATTATCATCAAGACCTTGTCATCAATTGCCGAAAGATATGACTTCATCTTCCCTTTCCATGAAGAGTAATTGTCACTATAGAGCAATGGAGGTCTTATGCTAGAAGCTCCCTCTCTACTCATCTCAAAACCACTCATGGTGTTTTGGTAAATGTATGCAAATACAAAAGAGATGCACAAAATGAAAGACAGACAAACAAGAGCAAGGATCGCCTAAGTATGTCTAGAAACCTACTATGATACCAATTGAAAATACACAAGCGTGTGTCTAAAACAACCTAGAGAGGGGTGAACAGGTTTTAATCAAGTTAATTACAAACTTTTCTTGATTAGTTAATATTGAAAATTAACCCACAAAACAAGCAATCAATCAACTAAATTAAAGTGCGGAAAACAATAAATAACACATTGATTGATTTACGTGAGAAACCCTTCAACTAGGCAAAACTCACGGGCTATCCTTCTAGCCATATATGGTCCTCAAATCCACTATATGTAATGATGTTTACAACCTAGGTTGACCTCTAGTCACACCATTCTCGGTCACTAACCCACCACTACTACCCAGCGGGCCTTTTATAGTGATTCTAGACCAATGCTTATGCACTACACCACCGTAGTCACAAGTCTTAACTCTCAATGAAGAGATAAACAAGCCTAGTGAATATATGAATATTCTAAGTGCAAATAATGCTGGGCAACACTAAATGCTTATCTAGAGATTAAATGATGATAATAAATGCAATCCTAGATATCAATGTCTATATGAATGCTCATAAAGACTTAACTAGATAAAGAAATGAGAATCTAAAATCCAGCCATCAAACAAAGCCCAATCAGCACAAGTTGTCATAAAGCATGACAAGGACGATAAATGCAATCAATGAGTCATACACGTCAATGTCTAAATGCAAGGCACAGAGACTTAGCTAGAGGGAAAAATGGTCCTAAATTATAGCTATCAATGAATGGGCAATCTCAACCAATAAACAAAACACAAACATACTCAAAACATGCTTAATCAAAGAGACATGCAATTAATCAACAAATTAATTGCTAATCCTAAACAAAGATGAACAAATAGGCAAGCAATAAGTTCTAGGACATGTTCAACTAACAAGGATGTGAAAGCATGAGGACCCATGAGAAGATGATGCTTGAAAGATGTTAGATGCACATGGGGTTTGTTTTTGGTTGAGTGAAAATAAAGTCTAGGAGCTCTCTCTCTCTAGGAGCTAATCTCTCTCACTAAAAATGGTTCTTAAAGCTCTAAAAACGGCCAAGAGAAAGAGATGGTCAATATATATGAAGCTCTAGACAAAGTGACATCGTTTTTGACTTTGAAAACAAAAACCTGCCAAAACCGATGTGTATACCGCGGTATATGCAGGTGCACATACTGTGGTATATGCTGCGTCAAATGCACTGGGAGCTTTCACGGTAGGAACCGCTGCAGAGGCAACATGCACCTGCCGCGTCATAAGTCGCGGTCCACAACAGAGGCTACACTAGACAGAACCGCTCCAAGTGTCCCGGTATATGCAAGTGTATACCAAGCGGTCTACGCCGCGGTCAAGGGAAAAAAATCCCTTTACAACATAACAAAAACATCTAAACATACATGGAAGATGTGCAAGTGTGAAGTGAGAGAAATGCACACAAAAGGAAACCTAATTATCATGCAAGACATGTTAAGCAAAATAAATTCAATGCAAGACAAGAAAATATGCATGCAAGTGTGTGTATGTGTGTGTGTGTGTGTGTGTGTGCAACTAAATCTCTTCATGAGGTTAAGAGCAAGTTAACTACTTCTCTTGAAGCTCTTTGGGATCTTAGAAGCTTGTTGATGAAGAATCATAATTGGAGATCTAAGCTACCCATTACAAATAATCTCAATTTGGTTTGTCATGAAATGAGCCAGTCATAAATAGAGATCTTTACTTTTACTTGCAATGGCACCGATTCAAACTTTGGACATTACCAAACTTTTTTTTTATTAATTTTAATTATCAGGGCCAATTGTTGGATATATATATATTTTTTTAATTTAAGTACATTATAAAAGTTAAATCCATCAAAATCTATAAAAGGTTGGGCAAGATTTGTTATATACATGTATATATTAATCACATTAATGAAAATTTACAAAAAAAAATTGACTTTTTATTCTTGCAAGATACTGAGTTGAACTTGGGCCATTGCCAATTTTTTTTTAAAAATTATTTATATAGGCCAATTGTTGTGTGTATATATATATATATATATATATATATATATATATATATATATTGTTAATTTCAATTCATTATAAAAGTCAAATCCATCCAAATCTATATAGGTTGGGAAATATTTGTTATATAAGTGTTTATATTAATCACATTAATGGAAATTAAAAAAAATTGACTTTTTTTACTTGCAATGGTGGCGACTGGAACTTGAGACATTGCCAAACTTTTTTTTATTAATTTTAATTATTAAGATCAATTGTTGAACTTTTTTTTTGTAATTTCAATACATTATAAAAGTCAAATCCATCAAAATCTACAAAGATTGGGAAAGATTTATTTTATACATGCTCATATTAATCACATTAATGAAAATTAAAAAAATAATTGACTTTTTTTACATGCATTGACGGCGATTCGAACTTGAGACATTATCAAACCTTTTTTTTTATTAATGTTAATCATCAAGGCCAATTGTTTGATTTATCTTATTTTTTTG
The DNA here is from genome assembly GCA_033220585.1 of Dipteronia sinensis. Taxonomy (NCBI): domain Eukaryota; kingdom Viridiplantae; phylum Streptophyta; class Magnoliopsida; order Sapindales; family Sapindaceae; genus Dipteronia; species Dipteronia sinensis. The sequence goes on from CM065639.1 coordinate 20,210,034, forward strand.
TTAATTTCAGTACATTATAAAAGTCAAATCCATAAAAATCCACAAAATGTTGGACAAGATTTGTTATATATGTGTTTGTTTATATTAATCACATTAATGAAAATTAAAAAAATATTTGACTTTTTTTTATTTGTAATAGCGACGACTCGAACTTGCGACTCGAACTTGGGACATTGCCAAACCTTTTTTAGTATTATTTAAGGCCAATTGTTGGATTTTTTTTTTGTTAATTTCATTACATTATAAAAGTAAAATCTATCAAAATCTATAAAGGTTGGGCAAGATTTGTTATATACTTGTTTATATTAATCACATTAAAGAAAATAAAAAAAAAATAATTGACTTTTTTACTTGCAATAGCTACTGCTCGAAATTGGGACACTACCAAGCTTTTTTTATTAATTTTTAATTATCGAGGCAAATTGTTCGATATTCTTTTTTAATTTCATATATTATAAAAGTCAAATCCATTAAAATCTATCAAGGTCAGGCAAGATTTGTTATATACGTGTTTATATTAATCACATTAATAAAAATTTAAAAAATAATTGACTTTTTTTTTTTACTTTTAATGGCGGCAACTCGAACTTGGGATTTTGTCAAATTTTTTTTATTAATTTTAATTATCAAAGCCAATTGTTGGATTTTTTTTTTTTTTTTTTTTTGCCAATTTGAATATATTATAAAAGCCAAATCCATCAAATCTACATAGGTTGGGCAAGATTTGTTATAGGCCCTTTTGTTTATAAATTTAATTTTAAAATCCATCAAATTCCATCACTTATCATAAATCTACAAAGTCAATGACCTTTTAAATATACCCTAGATTTATTTGGATTTTTTAAAAGTTTGAATTGAATACACCCAGATTTTGATAGGCTCTTTACAAATCTGAATTGAATACACCTATATTTTTAAAATCCTTTAAATTCCAAATAATTCTAGATTGAATACCCCTCCTCCCCCTAATCTTTCTCCACCGTCCATCTCTTAAAAAATTGAGATGGACGGTGGAGATCAAAACTTAAAAAATGAAATAAAAATTGAAAAGATAAAAGAAAAAGAAATTGGAGGGTGGAGATCCATATTGGTTGGCATAAGACAAAAATACACTTGCAACTAACGGTTGGTTAATACAGAGACTAGAAAAGTAAAGGATTATATGTGCTAAAAAAAAATAAACACGTTTAAAAAATTGATATTTTTCTAAAAGCTAGGGGCAAAATTGATCATCGTACTTTATTGACATTATCCATTTAAAAATTATAAGAATAAAATAATATAAAAAATAGGATCTAAGTGGCCTTTGCAGTTCCGCCAAACCTTCTCTTCACCGTAAATTGCAAGGGTCATCATGACTCATGATACAAGACAACTCAAATTTACGTGGTGCAGACTGCAGATACGCGTTTTTTTCTTAACACGTTTCACTCAATCAGAGCTTGTGGTCCACGCGCGGTAATTGCCATCGACATGTAATGTAAATATAGGAATGCTTCCAGAAATATCCCTTACAATCACATATTAATTTTTAGGTGTTATAAATCAACGAAAATAAATTGAAATAGATGAAGAATAAATGAATAACAGAGATGAGAGACAAGAGATGAGAGATGATTGAGACGAGAGATACCAGAGATATTAGAAATATAAGAGAGAGTTGTATTGATCCCTTTTTTTGGGCATCCTTTACAAATGAAACAGTACTAATAATACTAGTGTATATTACATAAGTGGTAAAAGCCACATATTACAACACTCTCCATTGGATTTATACCACTTATATACAATGATCTCTCTGGATCTAGTGTGGTTAGACATTAAAAACTATCTCGTTAAAAACCTTGTCAGGAAAACCCAGTGGGATAAAACCCGATCGAAGGGAAAAAGAGTATAGTATACATATGTCCAAATTTATTGTTTTCTTCAAAACATTTCTCACATTTATACTTAGTTAGGGAAAACCCAATGGGATAAAAACCTGAGCAAAGATATCCATTGATCTGTCGGATCAAAGTAATATTTATGATGATCTTCTAGATCAAAGTAACATATATACGATGATTAGTAAGATCAAAGTAATATTTACAATGATCTTTTTGATCAAGTCAACAAATATACGATGATCAACTGGATAAATGTAATATTTATGATCTTTATGGATCAAATAATTGTTGGGTATGTTTATAGAATTGCTTCATTAAAACCTTTATCAGGAAAACCCAGTGGGATAAAAACCTGATTGAAAGGAAAAAGAGTACAATACACATATACCCAAAATGATTAATATATTTTATCTGATATGCTCCCTCTGATGGGACGCTCCCCTAATGGGACGCTCCCCCTGATAAAAGTTCTTTTGAAGCAATCTTCTGGATTGCTGAACTGAAACACACTAATGTTTATTTCATGAAATGCAATAACATCATAAATGATTGGGGGGAAGTACGAGCAAATACTTGCTTTATGGAGTAATATCCATATAGAATCTTTTCAGAATCTTTTCAACATATTCTGCTTGATGAACAAACATTCCATTTGATCAATGCTCGAGTGCTCGACCTTCAGGTTGAGACAATGTTTTCTTTCTCATTTCTTTATGAAGACACATGAGTATATAATATGATTATTATATCCTTATCTTTATCGGATATTTAACTGAGACGGTTATACCACATCTGTTCTTATTGTTTTTAATCCATATAAGGATTTTTGTATGTTCATCAAATACAGATTACGAGATCTCGATTTACATGCTTCTAGCATTTTAGAATCTTTCAGGATTTATAAATATCTGCATTGAATGAATCATATAGATAAATGATTAATATGTCTAAGGGACGTACTTCAAGCCTTTTAAAGGCAACCAAATTTATCAACAACGTAATCGTATTCATCAATTGTAAATACCAAGTTTATGTAAGAAACCTCGTACTACGAGTCGTGCCTCATTTCTCACGATCTCGTTTTTCTCATTACGTTCTGTATAAAGACCCATTAGTATCCAACTAGTTTGACATCTCTAGGTGTCTGGAGTACTATTGGTCTAAATACTTTATGTCTGGCTTATGAAGTCAATTCTTCTTGAATTGCTTCTTCCATCTAGACCAATCATGTCTTTTATCTACAATCATTGATATTATGAATATCATAATTATCATTTTATAATTTCAGTTGCGCTACTGTGTATAAAAATACATTATTAATTATTGTTTCCTTATGATTCCATATTTCTCTCATATGACTCATAGAATTTTTCTCAATTTCTATACTCTTGTATCTCTGTTGTGATTTCTTCCATTTTAATGGATTTAGTTATTTCATAGACTCCGTATGATTTATAGAATTTCTCTCAATTTCTATATTCTTGTATCTTTGTTGAGATTACTTCCATTTCAATGGATTTAGTTATATCATAGACTATGTATGATTTATAGAATTCCTCTCAATTTCTATATTTTTGTATCTCTTTAGATATATCAGACTCTTATAGAGTTGATTTAGAGAAAGTGTATTTATTTATAACTCGAGTTTTGTTTAATCTTGGGATCCCAATAACAATACCTTTCAAAGGTTTATAAACTTATGACATGTATCAGATGATTTATTTATTGCCATTTTCTCTGATCGTTCTTCAAGAACAATCACCCGGCCGGGGTTTATGAGATGACAACTTATAAAATCATGTTACCTTTAATATATCAGGTAATAGATTAATAATCCTCTGATGATCAATTATCTTTCATATTTGAGAGATACGAAGATTGAAATGAGACACGTATATAGAGAGAAAACAGAACTGGTATCTCTATTTTGTATATAAGTAACTTTTCATTTACTTTTCTCTTCTAGAGAAACTTTCCCAATTGGGAATTAATCAATAATAATATGCAGATTGTGCATATAATTATGAACTATCAAAAGTTTAAATGATCTAATAAAAGATTACTCAAAATCAATATTAATCTCAGATTGATATAAAAGTCTTATCTTAGATCATGTCAGATATGCAATAAGGGGATATGCAATACAATCAAATATCTTAAAAGTGAGTAAGTCCCTATATGGAATTTAGTAATTGTACCTAAATAATGAGGTTCTCGCAATTACCTGGAGACGTTTGATAAGTGATCCCCCTAATCCATTTTGATTATGACTATATCTGAAAACTGGATGTTGAACATCAATCTCAGCTGCTTTATATTATTGAGATGTTTGATAATGAACAAACATGTGATCATCTCGTAGATGCATCAATTAGAATCATATAATAATGAAATGGATCATTCGGTGGATAAATATGTCCACATATATCTCCTTGAATTCTTTGTAAGAATGATGAGAATTCAAAACCAACTTTTTAGAATTTCCCATTAGATAAAGAATTTGCTGGTTCTTTAATGGATATCCATGAGAATTTTCAATGATTATACGCATCATTGTAGATCCAAGGTGACCAATACGGTCACGCCAAAACACAAACATTTTTTTTTGGATCTGGGAACTTTTGATTAATAACTGCATAAATATCTACACTCTTTATAATAGTGTAATATAATCCAGATAATAAAACACGTAACTTTTCTATAATGAGTTTCTGGCATGAATTATGAGAAGTAATGCATATATATTAAACATTCTCATTACTCATAGTTTCAATATGATATCCATTCCTCCATATATCTTTGAAACTAAGCAGATTCTTTTATATTTTGTTTGAATGATATAAAGTATCATGGATACACAATTTAATACCATCTAGTAATAAGATTGTGGCTCTTCTAGAGCCTTAGATCAGATCAGCTAGATCTGATTTGGCATTAATTTTATATGTTTTTTGAACTGGGCATATTCTTTTATGTTATGCTTGAATAATATCAAGTATCACTAATACATTATTTAGTATTGTTTGATAACAATATCATGGCACTTCCAGAGCTTTCTATCATGGCTCTTCCAGAGCTTTCTACCAGATCCATTGAACCTGATATAATATTAACATTTTACTCATATCAAAGTCCAATTCATAAAATATTCTGACTCCGCAGAATTGTACGAGTCGTTGCACTCTAGACAAGACATATATTTCCCTTCGGGAAATTTTATGGACATTATGTATAATGTCATTTTATATCTTATCTGAAATGATAATAATCTCCCCATATTTTTTTCTTTTAATAGGTTTATTCTGTAAACTTTTTTCTCTTATTATTTACAAACATCGACTCATGGCGTATGTTTTGATATCTCATGAAAATAAATATATCTTAACTTATTCTCTTGATATTGCTCCTTCAGGAGCAAGTATAAAATGAATAAAATATCATTTACAATCTCACTATACGTGATATCAGGATCATAAATCCTTTTATGATACTCACAGCATCCTATGGGATGTGTAGATCATTTTTTTCAAATGAGTGACATGTAAACGTATTACTTCATATATATGAGATAACTTCATAGTATGAATGTGTTTGAAACCCCATGTTCCAAATAATGAAGTATGACATTCATTTATATAACACTGGATTCAGAACTCCAGGTTCTCATCGGTTTTCAAAACCGTACCAACTTAAATATCATAATTTCAAGAACTTTAAGTTCTGGTTAGTCGGCCTAGCCGATCTCATATATTGTGTATAAATAATATGAATATTTTAACAATTTATTTGGAGACACAGCATAAGTCAGTCCTGAGACACGGCATAAGCCAATCTCGAGATTGGCTTATATTGCATAAAATAAATGCTGAATATTTAAACAATTTATTTGGAAACACAGCATAAACCAGTCCTGAGACACTGCATAAACCAGTCCCGAGACACGGCATAAACTAGTCTCATATATTGCATAAAAATAAATGTCAGAGTCAGAGTTAGAGTCAGAGTCAGAGTTAGAGTTAGAGTCAGAGTTATAGTCAAAGTTAGAGTTATAGTTATAGTCAGTATATATATACATATATATATATATATATATATAGGTTCCGTTGACGGCATATCCATCTTGTACGTTAGGATTTTTAACCCTTTTTATGATATTCAGAGCATCCTTCTGGATGTGTATGAAATGAATAAAATATTATTCCCATTTCATTATACATTAGGATCTTAGATTATTTTTATGATGCTTACAACATCCGACTGGATGTGTATATTTCTCTAAATATTTCTCTGAATATTGCATCAACCATGTATATAATACTGGATCCAGATCTCCAGGTTCTGGATATCCCATCGTGCCCGAATACAGAGTTAATAAAGCTTAAATAAGTCAAAATAATACTTACAAGTAGAATTAGCTGAAACGGATGGCACGGTTGCGTCCAGAACGGTCGAAATAGCTGGAAACAAGTCTGTATCGGTCGAAAACTGGACGAAAATAGCATGCTGACGTAGCGCTGACATCACTGTTGACGTGGCACAACCATGGTTGACGTGCTGACGTGGCATGACGTGACGCTGACGTGGCACGCACAGTTCGCTGACTTGGCGCTGACATGGCAGCCTACTGCTGATGTGGCGCTGACGCATGCTGACGTGGTAGTGACTTATGCTGACGTGGTGCTAACGATTTGCTGATGTGGCGCTACAATGTCGTCTTCAACCTTGGAAACCTGCAGAAATTTTTTGGAATTTTTTCCAGGTTTGACCAGAGTTTGACCGGGGCTAGAGGGCTCGTTAGAGCTCCGTTTGAGACGAGGTCAGCGGCGTCGGAATCGTATTTCGGAGAGAAATGCAACGATATTCTTCAAAAAGCGATTCGAGCACTTTGATATTTCTGGACTCGATCGAAAATTCAAAAAACAAAGCTAAAAACGCTCAAGAACTTTCTCTGGAAGTCCTAATCTATATTCGTGCTGATAACGTGTTATAAATCAACTAAAATAAATTGAAATAGATGAAGAATAAATGAAGAACAGAGATGAGAGATGAGAGATGAGATGAGAGATGAGAGATGATTGAGAAGAGAGATACTAGAGATATTAGAAATATAAGAGAGAGTTGTATTGATCCCTTTTTTGGGCATCCTTTACGAATGAAACAGTACTAATATATATAGGCAAATAAGATAGGCGGTGAGGAAAGGAAAGATATTTGTGGGATGTAAGTGGGTAATACTGGTGTATATTACATAAGTGGTAAAAGCCACATATTACAACATTAGGCTAATTGTCACATATTCCCCCCCAAACTATACCCGAATTCGTATGTTGCCTCCTAAAATTTTTTTTTAGGCACTAAACCTCCTGAACTATCTGAAATTGGTAAAAGTGGACGGAATGCTTATAGAACCCTAGTTCCATCTCATTTCTCATCACATGCGCAGCACATGTCTCCATACGAAGGGCATTTGGGTCATTCTGCGCTTGGCTAATTGGCACTAATGCCCCTAAACTCTTTCAAATTATACATTATCCCCCATATACTTTTTTTTCATCATTAAACCCCATGAACTCTCGTTTTTTGGCAAACACTTGGGTTTTTTACCCCTATCACCTATTGCAAATTTATGAGAGTTCAGGGGGTTTAATGGCAAAAAAAAAGTAAGGGGGACATAATGAAAATTCGGGTATAGTTCAGTGGGCATCAGTGCCAATTAGCCTAAAAAATTAAATTTAAAACTATTTAATAAATATTACAATAAGAAATTCAGATTTAATAATTAAGAAAATAACTAGGCTAATTGACACAGATAGTTTTACCAGTTTTACCCTTATTTATGTTTTTTTTTTATTTTCTTAAGATTACTGTAATTCAAAAACAAACAAAAAAAACGTAATCCAAACAAAACAAAAATTGAAAATCAGTAGAATAAAAAAAACAAAAATAGAAAATCAATTGAAAAAAAAAAACAAAAACTGGAAATAGTTTTCCAGATCAACACAATAACTCAGAAACCATCATCTTCTAAAAAAAATCTCTCTAACTCTCTCATACACCAAACTGAACCAACATCTTTCTCTCATGCTCTCGCAAACAACTGAGTTCGACCCTGATCTAGGTTTAAACCAGAATCAAGATGGAAAGAAAGAAATAGAAGGATGAAGAGAGGGAAAATATAGAGAAGATGTTGCAGCGGTCATTTGGGTGTGGGTTTGATTTTTGAGGGATATTAACGGTGATGAATAGATGATATGGGCGTTGATGATGATTTCAATTTCAATTTTAATTTTTTTTTTCAAATTCGAGTTTTGTTTTTTGAAGAAGATATATATTTTTTTCAATTTTTTTTAGATGATGGTGTGAATTTTGATTCCTAGTGATGATTGTGTCGGTGTGGCCTTTGATTTCTGGTCTTGAGAATGGAGATGATGGTGTGAGTGTGGCTATTGATTTCTGTGTTAAAAAAAAGATGAAGATGAGATTAATGTGGCTGTTGATTTCTGGGTGTTAAAGAAAATGGAGATGGGATTAGGGTTCTTTGAGTTTAGATTAGTTTTTTTTCTTAAATATTAAATCTGAATTTTTTATTGTAATAATTATTAAATAGTTTTAAATTCAATTTTTTAGGTTAATTGGCACTGATGCCCCCTAAACTATACTCGAATTTACACTATGCTCCCTATGCCTTTTATTTGCCATTAAACCCCTGAACTCTCATAAATTTGCAATAGATGATAGGGAGCAAAAAACCCAAGTGTTTGCCAAAAAACGAGAGTTCAGGGGGTTTAATGGTGTAAAAACAATATAGGGTGCATAATGCGTATTTTTGAAGAGTTTAGGGGGCATTAATGCCAATTAGCCAAGCGCGTAATGACCCAAATGCCCTTCGTACAGAGACATGTGCTGCTCACGTGACGAGAAATGAGACGGAACAAGGGTTCCGTAAGCATTCCGTCCGCTTTTACCAATTTCCAATAATTCAGGGGGTTTAGTGTCTAAAAAAAATTCAGGGGGCAACATGCGAATTCGGGTATAGTGTAGGGGATATGTGACAATTAGCCTAATTTTTAAATCTAAAACCATTTCAATAAAAATGGAAATAAATCAAGTGAAGTTTGCAAAAATCCTCTGATTTTTGACAACGAAAATCCTTTTTTTTTTTCTAATTTTGTTAAAAATCCTCTTATTATACCAAAATCACATTATACTTTCAAATATTAATTATTCACCCCTTTAATTGTGTAGAAACTCCTTAACCCAAAAAAACTAAATTCAAAATAAGATGATTGGTGTGGTCCATAGACATAAACAGATGATATCCATACTTCTCACTAAATATTGAGCTTCGAAGAATCTCTCTCCCAATTGAAACAAAAAAAAAAACTTATTTCTATCAAATAACAATAAATTATGTTAACAATTGAAAATGGTGTGATGGGTTGTTCAACTTAAACCATTGTTTTAAATTAAATTTCGTATCTAATAATTACTTTGATAGCGTTTGACCAAATTAGAGACGGCTATGGTAATTGCGTATCTAATATCCATTTTGGCAGCGTTAGACCAAATTGGAGAGGGTTATGGTAATTTTTCAAAAAAATAAATTAATACAGTAGGGTTTCCTTTAATAAAAGGTCAAATCTGAGGGAGGGTTTTGCAAATCTCCCTAACATTAGTTTGAAGAAGCATTTATAACGTAACAGTGCACTAAAACCCGAAAGTCTTGGTCTTCTTGAAAACCAAAACCAAATCTAAAATCAAAATCCTCATCTGTTCTTCCTGGAAACAAAAACCCTAATGGCTGATACTACTACAGGCGCAAATCTCTCCAACGACTACGATCCCCTCCCGATTCCTCCCCTGGATCCACTGTTCTTGTCCACATCCACATCAGATGATCTGGGTTTTGACTTTGATGATAATTGCGATTTCGAGTTGACCTTCGACGATCTCGATAACCTCTATTTCCCCTCCGAATCGGAAGCCTTTCTCCTCCCATCAGAGACCGTAATTGCTTCGCCGGAGTCTGGTGCTTCTGGGATTTCAGGTAATCACACTCTGTTAGATGTTGACACTTTTCTGAATTGTTCTGGTTCGCCACACAACTCCAATTCCAATTCCAATTCCAATTCCAATTCCAATTCCAATTCCAACTGCAATTCTAATGGTGACGATTGCGATCGTGAATTTTCTGGTGTGCCCTCTGACAATTGCGGGTCGGGTGTTTTATCGGCTCCGTCTCCGGATTCGGGTAATTTCGTTGTTGATCAGAAAATCAAGGTGGAGAGCGTTGTCTCGAAGAGGAAAAAAGACAAGGAAGAGACAATCAGCGAATCGAGATGTAGTAAATACCGTAAATCCTCGCTGGTCGATGAAAATGAGAATGATAATAACAGTGAAGAGGACGTGAAGAGAAAGGCGAGGCTGATGCGCAACCGAGAGAGCGCCCAATTGTCGAGACAGAGAAAGAAGCATTATGTGGAGGAATTAGAGGACAAAGTGAGAGCTATGCATTCTACAATTGCTGATTTGAATGGTAAAATCTCTTATTTTATGGCTGAGAATGTAAGTCTTAGGCAACAATTGAGTGGAGGCGGCAATGCAGTGCCGCAGCCACCACCGCCGCCACCGCATATGGGGATGTACTCTCATCCCCACATGGCCCCGGTTCCGTACCCGTGGATGCCTTGTGCTACACCCTACATGGTGAAAGCTCAAGGTTCTCAGGTTCCATTGGTTCCTATTCCTAGGTTGAAGCCTCAACAGACAGTATCGTCTTCTAAGCCAAAAAAGAGTGACACTAGTAAAACTAAAACTAAAACTAAGAAGGTTGCCAGTGTTAGTTTTCTGGGTCTGTTTATTTTTATGCTGTTGTTTGGTGGATTGCTGCCTTTTATGAATGATAAGTATGGAGGTATGGGAGATGCTGTATCGGGTGGTTATTTCAATAATCGGTTCTATGATCAACACAGAGGGAGGGTGTTGGCCGTTAATGGTCACTCAAATGAAACTCATGGTATGGGGTTCGGTACCTCTAATGGGAAAATTGGTATTTGCGATAAAATACATTGTGAGAGAGATATTGGGAATACAGAAAGACGGTCACAGTCTTCACCGGGTGCAGATGAATTTGCTCGTATGGGTAATTCGAGTGAGCCACTCGTTGCCTCTTTGTATGTGCCAAGAAATGATAAACTTGTAAAGATTGATGGCAACCTCATAATTCACTCTGTTATGGCTAGTGAGAAAGCTACTGCATCTCATGAGGCTCATCAAGTGAATAATAATAACAATAAGGAGACCGGTTTGGCCATCCCTAAAGACTTAACTCCAGCTTTGGCTATTCCTGATGTCAGAGCAAACAGTGAGAGACACTCTCACTTGTACAGAAATCCTACGGAAAGGCCGAAGGCTCTTTCTTCTGGTTATGCTGATGCCTTGAAGGACCACATGAAGTCAACTGCAGCTGATGGTAAACTGCAGCAGTGGTTCCGCGAAGGCCTTGCAGGTAGTTATTGTTATGTTACTTCCTCATTTTATTTCAAATTCTTAGTGTTCTGTTATCTCAAGTGTGGCTGTTTAGTTGGTGTGGTGTTTTCTCTGCCTGAAAAAAACTTGGTGACATAAATCTGAAAATATTTAACTTATCTAGTATAATTTGTTCGTGACAGATGGTAACCAAAAGTAGTATGTAATTTCTAGATTACCGGTTGATTTTATAAAAATGATCATGAGAGTTGGATTATCTTTGTTGGTAAGCAATTTGTCAGTATGATCCATCAGTATTTGAGTTCTTGGCACTTTGCTTTGTAGAGTGAGGAGAAGTATTGTGTAGTCATTCTGTTAGGACATTTGTTTTTGTTTCTGTTTTACCATGATGAATGATTTTCATGTTCTTGTTTGTGCTGGAAACATGGAGATGTTTGTTTATCCAATGCAATTAAGTGACCACATTCAAAATGTACTTAGTTGTTCGATATGGTACTTAGTAGAACATGCAAGTAATGTAAATTAACATAAACTAGGGACCAAACAAGTTCATATGCGAAACATGAGTAAAAAAGTGACATTTCGCTATAATTTTGGGACTAAATTAAAAATACGTTATTTTTTCAGCATTTAAGTAACAAATGGATCCTACTGTATTATGGTTTCTGAGAGAAACTGGATTATCAAATTCAGACCATTTAGTAACTGTATTCTTGCTTTTCATATGTAGAATAGTTTTTCAAGGTAATTATTTGTGGTTCTTAAAATATGTATGTTGCTCTATATTGTTCTTTTAAAGGTTTTATGCTAATGATGCGAGTTGGGTTTGATACATTACATAGTGGTCTTTAGAAAATTGTAGCTATTCTTTATTCTTTTTACTTATATTTTATATGCATGCAGGGCCATTGCTGAGTTCTGGCACTTGCACTGAAGTGTTCCAATTTGATGTCTCTCCGGCTTCTGCAACAGGGGCCATTATTCCTGCATCTTCAGTGGCTAATATATCTGTGGAGCACCGTAAGAATGTTACTCATGTTAACAAGGGGAGGAACAGAAGGATTCTCCACGGTCTTCCAGTTCCTCTCAATGTATCCGATCTAAATGTAACAGGAGAACATGTGAAAAGAAATTCGCAGAATAACAGCTTTGAAGGTAACAAATCTGCTTCATCCATGGTTGTCTCTGTCCTGGTTGATCCTAGAGAGGGTGGTGATGGTGATGTCGATGGCGTGATCACTCCAAAGTCACTTTCTCGAATTTTTGTTGTCGTGCTTTTTGATAGTGTTAAGTATGTCACTTACTCATGTGCACTTCCGCGTTCTGGTCCTCATCTAGTGACTACTTAAAGGTTGGAATTAGGGATTTACTACTATATCCAGCACCAGCTCACAGTTGTGTACAAAAGAGAATAATTATCAGCTTTTAAACCTTTTTATTTATGCAACCAACGATAACTCTAGTGTTATAATCTTGTAGCCTAGTACTTAATAGTCATAAACAGTTATAATCTTGTAGTTGAGTACTTACTAGTCAGAAACCTAGCATCTCTCCAACTTGATATGTTGTTGGGAGTTTTAATGTAATGCTTATACTTTGAAGTTAATAGTATATGGGGATGAATTATCTTTCATGAGAAGGCATGTGAGAGATAAAAATGCCTCAGATTTTGTTTGTAACCAGTTTACAGTTTAATGTATAGATTTTTGCCAGTTTTATGGGTTTGTTTATTTATTATTATTATATATATAGTCTCAATAAATTAATAATATTTTTAATATTATAAAATTTTCCAGTTTTGACTTGAGTCAATGGGATAAATTAATAATTTAATATGATAAATCTATAATTTGCTAAAATTGCAACAAGAAATAATTTAGCATCATTATGTTTGAGTGTTTTCTGACAATGTTGATCATCATTAGGATTATATACTAAATATCTTGTGAAATTAATAATAAAATATTAATTTATATAAATTAGTATCTCAATTAATTAATACGATTCCAACATTATTAAACATATATATAAAATGAAGGAAAAGAGAAAATTAGTGTTAATTTTGTGGAATTAAATCGGTTTTCAGTGACAAGTAACAATTTAACTCCTAAATGCAACTAAATTTGCATTTACTTATTATTGTTAATATATTTGTTAATTATATTGAATATTTAAAATTATTTCACTTAATAAGTTGTTAGTTCCTTCTTTTGTAAAAGTGTTGGGTATTGTTTTAAAGTTTTCACTAGATGACTATTTAATCTCAACCATTATATTACCTCACTCACTAGTAAATGAAATTATCAGCTCTTTGTTGATTTTGTTTGTATTTTTTTTTTAAAGGTAAAATGTCATTCCAAAAACAGAAAACTTACATCAGACCACAAACATTATTGCAATCTGCAAGCTGAAAGTCACGACAAATTTAAAAAGAAAATCCTTACCAAGGAATAAATAAACAGTAAACAGTTGTCTATGAGACTGATTCTTAATCTAATCTAATTTGTCAAAAACCACTTTTCCAATCAAATTTAGAAAAATACGAGGCTTTTTATATACAATTAATAAGCTCACCTTTATTAGGAATTTTATAACTATTATTTAATGTATTATCATTTAACCTTTTATAATTAATTACTATCCTACTTTTTCCTCTTAAAAACTATGAATTTTGTAAGTAATTTTTCGATTTCTTATATTTAATTTTTATTTTCATAGTCGGGAACAAAGAAGTCACGCAAAATTAACGAAAGTATAAGATTATTATCAAATCGTAAAGATAAATCGATTGTCTTTTATCATTTTTTCTCATCATGTTTATCAACTGGTCTCAGTTAGTAGATATTGTAAGAATCCAGTAGAATTCTAATTTTGTTTTTCAAGATTTTTAGTATTTCTTTTTTATGCTTTGCTGCTTTCTCTTGGTTTTTTTTTTCTTTTCACTAACTATTTATGAACGAACATTATTCTTATATAATACAAAATACCTTCTCTAATATTCTACATGATGAATTCTTTGAAATCTAATAACTCATTATGTTTTAATAAAAGCAAACTTTGTATTTTTATTACACTGTAAATGAAGAATTCTTTGAAATCAAAGAACTTAAAAGTAAACTTTGTATTTTTATTACAATGTAAATGAAAATTTTGTATTTTTTACTACATAGTTCAAACCGAATATTCGCTTTGGATGTTCTAGGTGTCAAAGTTGTGATAGGCCTCGTCATCAAGTACATCATCCTCATCCTCATCCTCATAACTACTCTTGGATTCCGGATTCTTCTCTATCTTGGTTCTTGGATATATCACGTAGATAATCATCTGGGCTAAAAAAAAATACAAGGTATTGTATATTGCAACAATGGCTGATCAAGATTCCTGACGAATATGGACATATAAGGAGTTTATGCCAGTCTGTGTGAGTTTATGCAATCGAATTATAATGTTCATTTCTATAAAAGTCCTAGCACATAAGCATTTCTAGAAATAAGAATTTCAGGACTCAGAAATATCAGACTTGTTAAAACGATTGCCACTCATGGCTGTCTCACCCTCCTCAGTCCTCACCTTGAATGTGATCCACAACATTTTCCTGCAAAGCAGCAGCGTTAAGCAGGGATACAATTTTGATCACACTTCTACGGCATCATCTACCTTCCAACTTTTTCTCCCATGGAAATATTGGATTATGGTCATTAGGTTTCATCTTTCTGAAAACCCTCGAAAACATTCTCCGATGGACAATGAAGCACCAGTCCTTTAGGAACATAAGAACGTTTGGTTATGGTTCAAGTGTTCAACTCCACATTAGGACTCTCATCTCCTGGATGCATCATTACTAGACTCCTCCTCACCTTCTTGAGAATAAGTTTTACAGGTTCTCTGTATCTTCTTTACACTTTCAACATTATCCTTCTCTCCTTTTTTCTCCATACAAGATATGACCCAGTGGAATATTTCATCTCCGATGACTATCTTCGAAGCTTGCATTTCGTTCAAAACCTTAAAAATCCAGTCTGTCCTTGAAACTCTACAGAGCTCTTTGATAAATATTGAATAGGATTTCCAAGTTGGCCAGATGCCTATATCCTCCATACTCTTGAATACTTTCCATGCTTTTGATAAATCGTTTTGGCGAACATGACCTGCAGCCATAGCTGTGATTGCCACGCTATCTGGCTTGATTCCTCTTTCCAACATCTCATAATACAACTCGCAGCCTTTCTGAAACTCTTTGAACTTGAATAAGTGTTGCATTAGCTCTGTATAGGTCGAAGCCATTGGCGAATATCCAGTTTCTTTCATTCTTTGAAACATTACGAGTGCCTTTAAAAGATCGTTTTTCCTCAAGTACCCATTGATAATGATCCCATAAACCTTCCCATTAACCAAATCTCTTCTATTCATAATGTCAACAATCTCCAAAGCATCCTCGATCCTACCAGCCATACATAATCCTTTCACCAAAGTCTCAAAATAGTTGACATCGATTGGTATCTCTTTATTCTTGAGGTCTTGCGTCAATGCTAATGCTTCCCTAATCCTCCCAGCAACACAAAAACTCTTCAACATACAACTATAAGTATCATACTCGGGAATCTGAGCGATCTTTATCATGTCATCAACAATGGAATGAACATCATCAACTTTTCCCAGTCTTGCTACATAATTCAGCAACATCCTGTACAAATTGAAATCAAGTGCCATTTCCTTCCGTGCCATCTCTTTATAAAATTCGAATGCAATGTCACCATTTCCGGCATTAAAAAGCAATCGTACCATCAATCTATAAGCCACTACATCAGGTTCAAAACCACATTTCTTCATCTTGTCAAATACCTTAAAGGATTTAGCTATCAACTTTGCCTTCCCATATTGCGAAACAAGAATTGTCCATGTCTTGATATCTTTCTCACACGAGTTTATCTCCATATCTCTCTCCAACTCCTCCATCAACCCAAAATCTCGCAATTCCCCGGTAATGCACAACATGGTATTGTAAATCTCTGTAGTATGATAAAACTCTTGTCTTAGCTTCACCCAATTGAAGAACCTTAATGCCGAATGTGGCACTTTAAAGCATCTTTTCAACACCTTCTCTACAACCTTAGGCTCAAACAGACAACCAGAATTCTCTAACCTCTCTTCCATCGAAACGACACCTTTTTCAGCTCTAACAATCTCTGTAATTTGATGAACTACTGGGCTAATATCAGGTTCATCTTTCGAGACATTTGTACGAACAGCTTGTGTGCAAGAATGAAATGCTTCTCCGACTAGAGGGGTTTTCGGGTGGGATTCATTGGATATTGTAAACCCAGAAGGGATTTTATCTGTGGTTGCATTACCAACGCTCAAAATGTCGGTAATGTCGCTAAAAAGCGAAGCAATGTAACTGGTTTGGGAGTTGAGAGGAGGTTTGTTGGTTTTCTTGGGTTGGAGAGGTTTAGATGATTTGGAGAAGCTGGAGAGATGAGAAATCTTGAGTCTGGAGAGTTGGGAATTTGAACACAAAGACTGAAGTCTGGTTAAGTATCTCATTGATTGTGGTTTCAAAAGCCTGTTCTTGTATGAATTGATATCAAGCTAGGGTTGGGACTTGGAACTCAGGAGATGAATCAGATGATGCCTCCCAAAACTAACTAATGGGATCTATTTTTATTTTGTATAATTATGGGCAAAACTTTCATATGCATGTAATTAAGTCTGAACTTAAGAGATGTCTGTGCAATTTATCATAAGTAACATATTAAAATAATGAAATTGTTTTCCTTTAGAAAAAAAGTAATACGTGAAAACAAGAAATTTGTATTTCTAAAACAATTAAAAATTTTGTATCGCATAAAACTATATAGTTATCAAAGATAATATATTAAATGCAATTCCATAATTTAGAATTAAAGTCAAGATTTTTATATTTTATATTTTTAGTTTTTTTTTTTTTTTAAGTATTATAAGTTACAACTATTACAATAGGACTATTAGGACTTGTCAATATCAAATAATGCATATACAGTCCAGATAACTATTTCTACAAACCAGAAGAAAACTCTTCATACATACTTATAAAATACTCATAGTGAGACTTGAACCCATCACCGTCACTATGGAAAAGAGACAAACTATTATCTCTATTAGGAGGTGATGTGCAAAACTACCCTTATTCTATTTAATACTACAAAGTACATACCTAAAAAAAAATACTTGCAGTTTTTTCATAAATATTGATAGGTGAATGATTATAATATTATATGTATATAATAATTACAAAAAAAATTGTGTTATTACAATAATTCACTGTTTTGAAAAGGGGGAGAAACTCGAATCCAAGATCTCGTGGTATGTGTGAAGGACATACAATTAAAAATCCAATGGGAAAATAAAAAATTAAGAATAAACACTAAATATTAATTTGGAAAGGCATCTTATTATTATGCAAGTTTGTTAGATTTTAAATTTGTGTTGGCTTGATTTTATATTAAAACGCTCTTTGTTTATATTGCTTAGTTACTTTGGTGGTTCGTAATTAGATCGAGCTTCAAAGGAGGAAAACAACTTCACATACAAGTTTCGTCTTCAAAAGGACAATGCTTAATTGGATGCTTAGGTATTGAGTTTCTTTCTCCTTTTGCAAAGCATAGATAGGCACACACACATATTATTCATTTGTGTCCCTGCATCGTTGTGTTCATTTAGTATAACATATACACACTGTATATTGTTGTATGCGCATGTATTAGATTTATATTGATAATGTACATGAAAATGCATGTTCTAGAACTAGTTATAGGAAATGACATACTTATGCGTTATTGTATTTATTTGTTTGTGTTTTATTGATATCGGACTTGAATATATTCTTATATTGTTCCTTATTGAGTTTCGAATATTTCGGTTACTCATACACATGTTTTCAAGTTTCGAGATAAATTTTATGAAATTTTCCGTATGTTTATCATACATGATTTTCGTCCTTGTATATCAAATAAAAATTCCAAGTTTTTGATTGAAGTTTCGTATACGTCCAAGTTCGTGAGTAAGGGTTTGTAATTCAAAAGAATAGGTCGGATCCAATTTCAAAGTTTGATTCATACAATAATCATATTAATAATATAAAATAGTTTATTATCATGAAAAAAGCGTCACATCATATGTCATCTATTTCATGTTAATAATAATTTATTTATTTATTTATTTTCATATATTTATTATTATTAATAAATCATATCATATTTGTATACCTATAATATAATATAAAAATAGCCTCTTCTCTTGAATCAAATTATTATACAGTATTTATTTATTACATTCATTTTATTCGTTTCACATATGGTCATATGTCCTCTCTCTCTCTCTCTTTTAATATTCAATATATATATATATATATATAGAGAAATTTTCAAGTCAGTACGCACTGATATAACTTTATCTGTGTGTTGGATGTGGACCATTAAATTTACACACTTTGACTCAAAGTGTATGCACTTGTCAAAACTTCTCCATAATCAGTGGTCCACATGCAATGCACTGATATAAGTTATATCAGTGCGCACTGAAGAGAAAATGACTGATATACAGAAATTTTCAAGTCAATACGCATTGATATAACTGTAGGGAAAATTCGGTTCAAAAAACGCGACAGAAGCGTGAAATAGGGTTTGATATATTTCAAAAAAAAATTCATTTAAAAGAAAGAACCTTACCCCTAGATTAATTGACATATAATTAAAAGTATCGTACATTTTTCTCGTAACGATTGAACTAGCGTCGAATTGAATCCATAAGATTTTCCAATCCAATCACGAACGTGAATCACCTAGGAGTGTGAGCTCTCTTTCTTTAATTGTATACCTGAGGATGAAACAAACAAAATATTCTTCTTTGTTAGTCACAATAATCCTCCAAGAGAAAACACAAGAACGACCGGTCACTTGTGAATTATCAATCTATTTGATTGAAACTCACGTGAACTCGATTCGATTTTGTACACAAAATCTTTTTTAATGTAAAGGATACTAGTGTACTATCGAAAATAAAAACTTTCCCCTTTTCTCTTCTCTTTGGCCGAATTCAATACACTTCTTTCTTGAGTTGGAAGTTTTTTTTTATTCTTTCTTTTTATTCAAAAGCAAGAGAATAAAAAATTATTTCTCTAAAAAAAAAAACTTTTTTTTTCTTCCTCTGAAATTAATTCCGAATTTTAATAATATATATAGGTATACAAATTCTTTCCTAAAGAGGATTTACTTGGTGGTCAAGAATCCTATCTCTAGGTGGATTTACTTAGTGACAAAGAATCCTTTTTTAAAAAAAGATTTCTTTTCCACACCAAGACACATAATCCAACTCAAATAGTGTATTTATTCAATAACCAATTATTGAATATAATTAAATTGTGACTAAATCAAAAAAAAAAATTCCTAATAAAAATCAAATATTTCCTAATTTGACTAGATAAATAAATTCATATTATTTATCTACTTATCAAATATAGTATTTGATACTTATCATATTACCAACAATAATATGACTCTAGGAGACCATCTCCTACTCGGAAAAAGATTTTGACTTTTAATTAAATAATTAATTAATTAATTTCCATTTAATTAAATAATAAAATAAAAATAATATATAATACTAATAAATAGTCCATTGCTGCCCAAGCCAATATATAAGGGTTAATTTTGTTTTTCTATTTTATTAAATCCATTGGACCTTAATAAAAAGTCTGCATGTGAACTAAACTCATTCTTGCATGTGAACTAAACTCATTCTTGCATGTGAACTAGACTCATTCTTACTAAAAGAAACAAGTTCACATACCTTAATACAATTCTAGATAGACCCAAAAATTGGTCCGGTAGAATATATCAAGTGATCCATGCAAGTTCGTGTGAATTGGGGATCTTGGCGGGCTATCTAAATTTAAGCTCCAATAGACATAACCTAATCACAATCAACAAATGATTCACTTAGGTTCAATCTATTAATTTTAGTTCATTCCACTAAAGAACTAAAATTGAACTCTTAAATAAAGATAGAATAAGTTAATATTGCTCATTCTTACCCTAGATAATCTTAATGGAGATAGTGTATCCTCGTGAAGAATACCAGTAATTGCTAAGAGCTCATAGACCGCCTATAGCTCTCCAAGTTACCATATTTACCCATATGACCACATTTTGAACTTGGATATTTTGACTTGTCCAGAAGCCATATTTCAATAGACACTATTGAAAACTTAACGTTAAGATTTAATATCCAATACCTCAAAACATCCATATGATGATATTCTACTATCATTTATTAAATGGAGCCACGATGTCTATATCTATAAATGAAGTCCTCTATCGATTAACAAATGAATACCACCAAACTATCGAGGATAGACTATGCTATATAATCGTACTCATTAATAGCTCAAATGATAATACTTGTAACCATAAGTCCATCATTTATCTCAGGATTGAGATAGACTCTCCGATTGTCTTCAAGTGAAGACTTTATCCATTGACGGTTATGGATAAAGTATTTCACTATGATCCTATTCAATGCACCCAGTGCACTAGATTCGTTTGCCCAAAGACACCACACTTTGATGATTTTAGACTCATCATAATACATTTGATCACACTCAAATGCTAGCAAAAGAATCTACAACTTTAACAAGATAAAAGCGCCGAACCTTTATCTTAAGTTGTGAATATTATTCATGACTAACTAAAGAATTGTGTATACCTCATACATATCCAGATGTACGAACAATTCTTCTTTTCTCATAGTCTTTTGACCTTATGATTATTTACTTTTGACAATTATAATAATTAAACTATAAATGCTATAAGATTTGTTAAACTAGAAATCATTTTATTAATATGAAAAGATTGTCAAATACATTATTACACTCTTGCTATTAAGCATAATCCTAACAATCTCCCACTTGCTCTATAGCAAATGTGTCATATCTCTCATCCCCATGTTTTCTAGATGCCTATCAAAACTCTTCTGTAGAAGAGCCTTTGTGAATGGATCCGCTAGATTTTCTGCTGAAGCGATCTTGGTAATCGTCACGTCACCTCTATGCACAATTTCCCTCAGAAGATGATACTTTCTTTCAATGTGTTTGCCTCTCTTATGACTTCTTGGTTCTCTCGAATTAGCCACTGCTCTAATATTGTCACAATAGATAGTGATCTGATTATTCGCATCAGGAACCACTTCCAAGTCAATCAAGAATTGGCAGAGCCAAACAGCCTCTTTAGCAGCTTTGCATGCGGCAACATACTCAGCTTCCATAATGGAATTAGCAATACATGATTGCTTGATACTCCTCCATATGACTGCCCCTCCTCCAAGAGTAAACACAGATCCTGATGTGGATCTCCTAGAGTCGGAATCTGACTGGAAACCAGAATCTGTATACCCAATGGGAATTAAATCCCCTCCAGAGTATACAAGCATATGATCTCTCGTTCTCTTGAGATATTTGAAAATATGCTTGACTGCCGTCCAGTGATCAGGACCAGGTTTCGATTGAAATCTGCTAACTATGCCAACAGCAAAACAAATATCTGGTCTAGTGCAGAGCATTGCATACATGAGACTTCCAACTGCCGAGGCATATGGAACCCTACTCATGAATTGCTCTTCATGCTCATTCTTATGAACTTGTTCCTTAGACAGTTTGATTCCATGTCTGAAATTTACGTACCTTTCTTGGAATCTTGCATGGAGAACCTAGACAAGATTTTATCTATGTATAAAGCTTGAGATAATGCAATCGTTATATTCTTTCTATCTCTTATTACTTGGATACCAAGAATATAACTTGCTTCTCCTAAGTCCTTCATATCAAATTGTTTTGCTAACCATTCTTTTATTGATGTCAATACACCTACATAGTTTCCGATAAGTAGTATATCATCAGCGTAAAGAACTAGGAAAACCAACTTGTCGCCTTTAATCCTTTTGTACACACAGGGTTCGTCAAGGTTTTGAGTAAATCCAAAA
Organism: Dipteronia sinensis; assembly: GCA_033220585.1. NCBI lineage: Eukaryota > Viridiplantae > Streptophyta > Magnoliopsida > Sapindales > Sapindaceae > Dipteronia > Dipteronia sinensis. Next base: position 20,232,422 of record CM065639.1, read on the forward strand.
CTTTTCACAGCTTTATCGAACCTTATGTTCCAGGATCTGGATGCTTGCTTTAATCCATATATGGATCTTTGCAACTTGCATACCCTTTCCTCTTGGCCTTTTTCAATGAATCCTTCTGGTGCACCATATAGATGCTTTTGTTAAGACTTCCATTAAGGAAAGCTGTCTTGAGGTCCATTTGCCAAATCTCTAAGTCTAGACATGCCGCAATGGATAAGAGTATCCTAATGGATTTAAGCATGGCCACAGAGAAGGTTTCCTCATAATCGATACCTTCATTTTGTGTGTAACCTTTAGCTACCAATCTAGCTTTAAAGGTTTCCACATTTCCATCCATTCCTCTCTTTCTCTTGTATACCCACTTGCACCCAATGAGTTTTATCCCTTTAGGCAAGTCCACAAGAGACCAGGACTTTATTTTTGAACATAGATTCAATTTCGGATTGCATTGCCTTTTTCCAATGGCGACAATCAACATCTTCCATGGCTTCCTTGTACGTGTAGGGATCATCGTCATCCGATAGATGCTCTACAGATTCTCCTAGACCGATGTATCTCTCAGGTTGTTTATTAACCCTGTCACTACGACGAGGTATGGTAGATTGTTGATCTTGTGTTGGTGCGGAACTTACAATTGGGCTAGGTTGTGTAACCTCTTAGTGGAATTATATCTCCTGAAAGCTCATTCAGGACAATTCTACTTTTAGGCACAAAATTATTCATATAGTCCTCTTCCATAAATTTAGCATTTGTCGAAACAAATACTTTAAGACCTGAAGGGCTATAGAAATAATATCATTTGGTTCCTTTTGGATACCCTACAAATATGCATGTTTATGAACGGGACTCCATCTATACTGTCTTTCATTTTAACACGTGCGCAGGACATCCAAATATCTTTAAGTGTTGTAAACTAGGCTTTCGCCCAGTCCACAACTCATGCGATGTTTTAGGAACTAACTTAGATGGTACATCGTTTAGAATGTACATAGCGGTTTGTAAAGCATATCCCCAAAAGAATTAGGGAGTGTTGAATAACTCAACATAGACCTAACCATGTCCAAAAGAGTTTTATTTCTCCTTTCTGCCACCCCATTTTGTTGAGGCGTACCTGGCATAGAAAACTAAGAAATTATCTCATTATCAATAAGATATTGCTGAAACTCACCAGATAGATATTCTCCACCACGATCAGACCTCAAGATTTTTATGTGTTTCTCAAGTTGATTTTCTACTTCAGCTTTAAATGCTTTGAATATGTCAAAAGCATCCGACTTATGTTTATCGACCTTCAATATATTCCCTCACGAATATCCCTCCTTTTGAAGTAGATATCGTTTGGGTTAATTGTCTAGTCTATCCTTGTGAGGAAGTATCTTGCTAAATTCCATTCATAAATATCCCTTTGGGGTTTATTACACGAAACATAAAGCTCAACTAAACTTGGAGGCCGTAGGTGTTCCAAAACACCTTCTCCCACTCAATTATTTAAGGCGTGTGATCGAATTCCATAGAATGATTTACCAAGTTATCTAGATGCCAATTAGATACCTAAATCATTCAATGCATGTTCATACCAAAAGAGATATATGAGTGGCACTCCTATTCTATATGACATGTTATCAAATAATGATAAACATTGCAATATTTACGAAAATAAAAATAGCTAAAATTTTGGTTCATCCTAGAAAAACAAGTAAATTACAATATTTGGAATACAATAAAAAAACTCCTTTCTTGGCAAACAAGTCTTCATGCATCCATCGTTTGCGCACCCCTTGGCTGCCTCCCATGGGTGTGCGCATCCCACAACCCCATAAAGGACTGCCATGCGCTGCCCATGGTTTCCATAGGGCTGCCGTGCGCAGCCCATGCTACAACAATTGTGGCCGCGTGCTCATTCGCTTGAACGTTTGTTGCTATGGCTTGTACAGTCTCAAACTTGTTCCGGTTGTTTCCTATTCTTCAAACCTTCGAGTCTTCGATACTTAAATGTATTACAGAAGAATTTTAAATAATAAAATACTGCAGTTTTTTTTAATACAATATTTTTCTGCAGTATTTTTATTACAATAGCAAAAATAAATAAAAAACTTAGCAACTACCAAGAAAGAAATTATGGCGATGATAGGCCTCCCTTTTTGTTACAATCCCAAAATAAAAAATACATTGAAATTCTAGGACCAAAATTGAGCAATAACAATCCACATATAAAACATACATATATCCATACATTCCAATGTAAATATATATGTGAATACCTACAGTGTCATCTCTTTCTAAAACATGTATATATACAATAAAAAGAAAAAGATTCATGTATATATATATATATCAATTAATCAAGGGTTCAACCAGACTCTGATACCAATTGTAGGGAAAAATCGGTTCAAAAAACACGACGGAAGCATGAAATAGGGTTTGATATATTTCAAAAAAATTTCCTTTAAAAGAAAGAACTTTAACCCTAGATTAATTGACATATAATTCAAAGTATCGTACCTTTTTCTTGTGACGATTGAACTAGCGTCGAATTGAATCCGAAAGATCTTCCAATCCAATTACGAACGTGAATCACCTAGGAGTGTGGGCTCTATTTCTTTAATTGTATACCTGAGGATGAAACAAACAAAATCTTCTTCTTTGTTAGTCACAATAATCCTCCAAAACCCAAGAACGTCTGGTCACTTGTAAATTATCAATCTATTTGATTGAAACTCGCGTGAACCAGATTAGATTTTGTACACAAAATCTTTTTTGATGTAAATGATACTAGTGTACTATCGAAAACAAAAATGTTCCCATTTTCTCTTCTCTTTGGCCGAATTCAATACACCCCTTTCTTGAGTTGGAAGTTTTTTTATTATTATTATTCAAAAGCAAGAGAATAAAAAATTCTTTCTTTAAAAAAAAACTTTTTTTTTCTTCCTCTGAAATTAATTCCGAATTTTAATAATATATATAGGTATACAAATCATTTCCTAAAGAGGATTTGCTTGGTGGTCAAGAATCATATCTCTATGTGGATTTACTTGGTGACAAAGAATCTTTTTTCAAAAAAGATTTCTTTTCCACACCAAGACTCCTAATCCAACTCAAATAGTGCATTTATTCAATAACCAATTATTGAATATAATTAAATTGTGACTAAATCAAAAAAAACTTCCTAATAGAAATCAAATACTTCCTAATTTGACTAGATAAATAAATTCCTATTATTTATCTACTTATCAAATATAGTATTTGATACTTATCATATTACCAACAATAATATGACTCTAGGAGACCATCTCCTACTAGGAAAAAGATTTTGACTTTAATTAATTAATCTCCATTTAATTAAATAATAAAATAAAACAATATATAAGACTAATAAATAGTCCCTTGCCGCCCAAGCCAATATATAAGGGCCAATATTGTTTTTCTATTTTATTAAATCCATTGGACCTTAATAAAAAGTCCACATGTGAACTAGACTCATTCTTACTAAAAAAAAACAAGTCCACATGCTTTATTCTAGATGGACCCATAAATTGGTCCGGTAGAATATATCAAGTGATCCATGCAAGTTCGTATGAATTGAGATCTTGGCGGGCTATCTAAATTTAAGCTCCAATAGACATAACCTAATCACAATCAACAAATGATTCACTTATGTTCAATCTATTAATTTTAGTTCATTCCACTAATGAACTAAAATTGAACTCTTAAATAAAGATAGAATAAGTTTATATTGCTCATTCTTACACTAGACAATCTTAATGGAGATAGTGTATCCTCGTGAAGAACACCAGTAATTGCCAAGAGCTCATAGACCGCCTATAGCTCTCCAAGTTACCATATTTACCCATATGACCACATTTTGAACTTGGATATTTTGACTTGTCCAGAAGCCATATTTCAATAGACATTATTGAAAACTTAATGTTAAGATTTAATATCCAATACCTCAAAACATCCATATGATGATATTCTACTATCATTTATTAATGGAGCCACGATGTCCATATCTATAAATGAAGTCCTCTATCGATTAACAAATGAATACCACCAAACTATCGAGGATAGACTATGCTATATAATCGTATTCATTGATAGCTCAAATGATAACACTTGTAACCATAAGTCAATCATTTATCTCAGGATTGAGATAGACTCTCTGATTGTCTTCAAGTGAAGACTTTTATCCATTGACGGTTATGGATAAAGTATTTCACTATGATCTTATTCAATGCACTCAGTGCACTAGATTCGTTTGCCCTAAGACACCACACTTTGATGATTTTAGACTCATCATAACACATTTGATCCCACTCAAATGCTAGCAAAAGAATCTACAACTTTAACAAGATAAAGGTGCCCAACCTTTATCTTAAGTTGTGAATATTATTCATGACTAACTAAAGAATTGTGTCTACCTCATACATATCCAGATGTACGAACAATTCTTCTTTTCTCATAGTCTTTTGACCTTATGATTATTTACTTTTGACAATTATAATAATTAAACTATAAATGCTATAAGATTTGTTAAACTAGAAATCACTTTATTAATATGAAAAGATTGTCAAATACATTATTACACTCTTGCTATTGAGCATAATCCTAACAATAACTTCATCAATGCGTTGGATGTGGACCATTAGATTTACACACTTTAACTCAAAGTATATGCACTTGTCAAAACTTCTCCATAATCAGTGGTTCACATGCAACACACTAATTTAAGTTATATCAGTGCGCACTGAGGAGAAAATGACTGATATACAAAAAATTTCAAGTCAGTACGCACTGATATAACTCCATTAGTGCGTTGGATGTGGACAATTAGATTTACACACTTTGAATCAACGTGTAGTCCCTTGTTAAAACTTCTCCATAATCAGTGGTCCACATGCAATGCACTGATATAAGCTATATCAGTACGCACTGAGAAGAAAATGACTGATATACAGAAATTTTCAAGTCAGTACGCACTGATATAACTTCATCAGTGCGTTGGATGTGGACCATTAGATTTACACACTTTAACTCAAAATATATGCACTTGTCAAAACTTCTCCATAATCAGTGGTCCACATGCAACACACTAATTTAAGTTATATCAATGCGCACTGAGGAGAAAATGACTGATATACAAAAAATTTCAAGTCAGTACGCACTGATATAACTCCATTAGTGCGTTGGATGTGGACAATTAGATTTGACTCAACGTGTATGCACTTGTTAAAACTTCTCCATAATCAGTGGTCCACATGCAATGCACTGATATAAGCTATATCAGTACGCACTGAGAAGAAAATGACTGATATACAGAAATTTTCAAGTCAGTATGCACTGATATAACTTCATCAGTGCGTTGGATGTGGACCATCAGATTTACACACTTTGACTCAAAGTGTATGCATTTGTCAAAACCTCTCCATAATCAGTGGTCCACATGCAACGCACTGATATAAGTTATATCAGTGCGCACTGAGGAGAAAAGAACTGATATATAGAAATTTTCAAGTCACTACGCACTGATATAACTTCATCAGTGCGTTGGATGTGGACCATTAGATATACACACTTTGACTCAAAGTGTATGCACTTGTCAAAACTTCTCCATAATCAGTGGTCCACATGCAACACTTTGATATAAGTTATATCTGTGCGCATTGAGGAGAAAAGGACTGTATATATATATATATATATATATATGAAGTATTACATCAATTTGGGATGTTTTAGGGGAGATGAGATGACTCAAACCCGCAACCTCATAGGAAAGGTGTGGGGAGTTTACCACCGTACCAATCTCATCTCGTCCTATATATTTTTATTTATAAGTACAGTAATGTCCATCATTGTTACATTGATATGTGCTCATTATTGAGTGGTGGCGTGAGTCATGCAAGAAGTAATAGCGTAATGTGGTGGCGTGAGTCATGTAATAAGTAATAGCGTAATAGCGTGAGTCATGCAAAGAGTCGAGTCACATCATGCAAGAGGAGATCATGATAAGTTGGATTAGTTAGAGAGGAATAAATTAGCTAGAAGATTAGATAAAGTCTATCAGATTGTTAAGTCTATCAGATTGTTACAACTGATGCTTAGCCTTTCTTTAGATATCATTGTAATCCTATTTAAGGATGGAAATATGTTAATAAAAGGCATAAAATGAATTAATTCTAAAATATATCTCTGTTAGCCTTCTTCTCTTTTCCTCCCCCAAATTCTTCATATCAGTGGTATCAGAGCATCAAGGTCCCTAGACCGAGATGGACACCCGCGGCAAATCCAACATGGAGTTCCGCAATGTGGTTAAAGAGATTTTGGCTCTCCACGAATCTAGCTTCGATCAGGTTAACGCCGCCTTAAAAACAGTGATAGCAGAGCTTAAATCCCTACGGCCTATTCCTAACAACCCTCATGTAGATTCCAATCCATCAAACACATATAAATCTGACATCAATCCATTTGCCCCTGCTGAATCCTCACATCAACCGAGTACATCACATTCCAACCCCAATCCCGATCGCAACCAACATTATCTGAAATTATCATTTCCGCAGTTTAATGGAGATGATCCACATGGGTGGGTCTATAAGGCGGAACAATATTTTGAGTTGAAAAATGTTGTTCCGGACCAGTAAGTCCAGTTAGCTTCATTCCACTTAAAAGGAATCGTCTTGCAGTGGCACATGTGGTTCACAAAATTCCGCGGCCCTGTTACATGGAATGAATTTACCAAGGCAGTGTTGCTCAGTTTCGGGCCAACAGATTATGAGGACTCATCCGAAGCGTTAACATGACTCAAATAGACGTCCACAGTAGCCATATACTAGGAGACCTTTGAGAAATTGTCGCATAGGGTGGATGGACTACCGGAGAATTTCCTAATTGGTTGATTTGTTGCAAGACTCAAGGAAGAGGTGCGCCTAGACGTCAAAATCAAGCAGCCCCGTACGTTGGCCGATGCAGTTGGGGTGGCCAGACTTGTGGAAGAGAGGAACCAATTACAAAGGAAAAATAATTTTCCATTTCGGCCTCAGGCTCTATCAAAGACCACAACCAATCCGACGGCAGGCGTGCTAGGGCCTCCTCCATTTCTGAAAACAGCTCTCAACTTGGATAATAAACCGGTGACATTCCAAGGACTTACCAATCAAGAGGCAAGAGAGCGCCGAGAGAAGGGAATATGCTATTACTTTGACGAAAAATTCGTTCTGGGCCATCGCTGTGAGCGACCTCAGTTGTTCATGATTGAGGACTCGACTTTTGCAGATTCAGACGTGGACCGGATAGAATGTGGTGCGGAAAAACTAGAACTCATACCAGAAATTTCCTTCCATGCGATCGTAGGTACAGATCACCCGCAGAAAATTCGAGTGATGGGAAAATTAAGGAATCGAGACGTAATAGTGTTGATCGATGGCGGCAGCACCCATAATTTCATAAATCAAACCTTGGTCTCCAAGTTGGGATTACCAGTAACTCGAGACAGGAAACTGCAAGTGATGGTGGCAAATCGAGACCGGATTGAATGCGTTGGATGGTGCCGAGCTCTCACTTTGACGATTCAAGGCCACTTGGTGACAGTCAATTGCTATATTCTACCGGTTGCGGCATGTCAGGTAGTACTGGGAGTCCAATGGCTTGAGACCCTCGGACCCATTGAAAATGACTACAAGAAGCTGACTATGACCTTTAAGGAAGGCGGAGACACTTGCACCTTCCAAGGCTTGGGCCACGCCAAACTAAGTGTGATAGCTGATAAGGAAATTTCATGCTTGCAAGGCATGGGGTACCTATTCCAAATTCTTCCAGCACCGTTTGACAAGCGCACTAGTTTTTGTGCTATTAGCCCAGCAACGAAGGGAACGGGCACTAACAAAAATCCTCCTGATCTTTCTAAATTGATGCACCAATTCCGTCACGTCTTCGAGATTCCTTCAACCCTTCCACCAAAACGAATGCATGACCATCAGATTCCGCTATAAACAAACTCAACACCGGTGAGCGTTAGACCTTATCGATATCCGCACTACTAGAAATCGAAAATTGAAAGATTGGTTGGGGAACTATTAACATCAGGACTAATTCGGTCGAGTAGTATCCCATTTTCTTCTCCGGTGTTGTCGGTTAAGAAAGCAGATGGATTGTGGAGGTTTTGTGTGGATTATAGGGCCCTGAATAATATCACAGTCAAGGATAAATACCCGATTCCAATCATCGATGAACTCTTGGATGAACTTCATGTAGCGAAATTTTATTCGAAGCTGGATTTAAGATCGGGATACCATCAAATCCAGGTAAATGAGGATGACATACCGAAAAAGGCTTTCCGTACACATGAAGGGCACTACGAATTTATTGTAATGCCATTCAGGCTCACAAATCCGCCGGCCACTTTCCAGAGGCTCATGAACGATCTTTTCCGACCACATCTTCGGAAATTCATCTTGGTATTCTTTGATGACATCTTAGTGTACTCGAAGACTTGGAATGACCATCTCTCTCACTTACATATAGTGCTTGATATCTTATCTATTAACCATTTATTTGCAAAAGAATCGAAATGCCGATTTGGAGTCTTACAGGTGGATTATCTAGGCCATATCATTTCAGAGGTAGGGGTGGCGGTTGATCCTGAGAAGATTAGAACAGTCCTAGAGTGGTCGACACCAGCTACGATCAAGGCAGTCCGTAATTTCCTTGGACTGGCCGGGTATTAACGGAAGTTTGTACGCGGTTTCGGGAGCCTCGCAGCACCATTGACACGGCTCCTGACAAAGGAAGGTTTCAACTGGGATGCAGACGCTGCCAAGGCCTTTGTCCAACTTAAAGAAGCTCTAACTTCACCGCATGTCTTGTGTTTGCCCGACTTCTCACAACGCTTCGTGGTTGAGAGTGATGCTAGTGGGATCAGAATAGGTGCGATCATGTCACAAAATAACCGCCTAATAGCCTATTTCAGTGAAGCTTTGAAGGGATCCGCTTTGGCCCTATCCTTATACGAGAAAGAGATGCTTGCGATTGTTAAATCAATCTACAAGTGGCGTCCGTACCTCCTCGGCAAACCCTTTACCATCCGAACAGACCAGCGAAGCCTCAAGTATCTTTTGGAGCAACGAATCACGACCCCGGTACAGACCCGATGGCTACCAAAGATCCATGGCTACGATTACGTAATTGAGTACAAAAAAGGTACCAAAAATCAGGGCGCGGACGTTTTATCATGAGTCGTAGAATTCAGTTCGATGGTTATCTCACTACCACAGGCGGACTGGTGGCAAATGCTACAGCAAGAGGTTCGATCAGACTCTTTTTACAAACGTTGAAAAGGATGCTACTTCCACTTGCCACAACTTCTCTAGCCGAGATGGTGTCTGGTTCAAAGACCACCGAGTTTATCTGAGTCCTACTTCAACTTTAATTCTCATGATTGTGTCTGACTACCACTCTTCAGTAGTAGGTGGGCACTTTGGGTATCATAAGACTTTGGCTCGAATAAAATACAACTTAGTGTGGCCGAACATGCGACGAACTGTGAAAGAGTTCTTGCGATACTGTGAAATCTGTCAAAGATACAAATCGGATTGTATGAAGCATGCGGGGTTACTCCAACCCCTACCCATTCCGGAGCGCATTTGGTCTGAAATTTCAATGGATTTCGTGGAGGGCTTGCCACCTTCAAATGGCAACACCGGTAGTTATGGTAGTAGTCAACCGACTCTCTAAATACGCTTACTTCATTCCTATGAAACACCCATTCACAGCAGCAACTGTAGCTAAGGAGGTCAATGGCATAGTCCGGCTTCATGGAGTTTCGACATCAATTGTTAGTGATCGCGATAAGGTGTTCATCAGTTCTTTCTGGCAAATGTTGTTCAAATTGCAAGGCACTCAGCTATGTATGAGCTCGAGTTATCATCCGCAGACTGACGGACAAACAGAGGTTGTCAACCGCACGTTAGAGCAGTATCTACGTTGCTTTACAGGAGATTATCCCCGCAAATGGCTGGATTGGATTCCATGGGCCGAATTCAGCTATAACACAGCAGTACACTCATCTACAAAAATCTCACCCTTCGAAGCGGTATATGTTATCCCACCGCCAAGCTTACTGACATATGTTCCAGGAACTTCTCGTGTATAAGTTGTTGATGAATATCTCCGTGATCGGGACACAATTTTACGTGATTTACGTCCCAATCTCCATGTAGCTCGTAACCGTATAAAGGTTCAGGCCGATCAACATCGACGAGAGGTGAGTTTTTCTGTCGGTGATTATGTGTACTTGAAGTTGCAGCCGTATCGGCAATCCTCAGTAGCATTCCGTAGCTCCTTGAAACTCTCTCCTCGTTTTTTCGGTCCGTACCAGATAATGGCAAGAATGGGTCCCGTGGCGTATAGGTTGGCTCTTCCTGCGGGTTCCCAGATACATGATGTGTTTCATGTTAGCATGCTGAGGAAACATTTGGGACCTATATCGTGTGCTTCACAGAAACTTCCTCCAGTGATAGACGACATTACAATCCTTCCGCAGCCTGAGGCGATTCTAGACCAGCGGGTAATTCGGACTGACCGTTATCGATCTAAAACGGAAATCTTGGTGAAATGGGTTGGCGCTCCAGCTGAGGACTCGACTTGGAAAAATCAGAGACGCTTCTCTCGGACTTATCCGGACTTTATCCTTACGGACAAGGATTCTTTGGGTGGAAAGGAATGATATGTGCTCATTATTGAGTGGTGGTGTGAGTCATGCAAGAAGTAATAGCGTAATAGCGTGAGTCATGCAAAGAGTCGAGTCACATCATGCAAGAGGAGATCATGATAAGTTGGATTAGTTAGAGAGGAATAAATTAGCTAGAAGATTAGATAAAGTCTATCAGATTGTTACAACTGATGCTGCTTAGCCTTTCTTTAGATATCATTGTAATCATATTTAAGGATGGAAATATGTTAATAAAAGGCATAAAATGAATTAATTCTAAAATATATCTCTGTCTTCCTTCTTCTCTTTTCCTCCCCCAAATTCTTCATATCATACATATGGTTCAATTTATATATTTATTTATTGCATTTCTTCTTTTTATTCCACTCATTTCATCTTCTATTCCGGCTCTCCCTCTCTCTCTTATATATATATATATATATATATATATATATATATATATATATATTTCACTCATTTCATCTCTCTCCGTTTATTCCTTATAATCTTCTATATACACATTTACTTATTACATTCTTTCTATTCATTTCAACTCATTTCATCTCGCTTTTCATGAATTCATCTCTCTCTCTTGAATTCTTTCTCAATAAATGGGTTTCTTTTTTTGTCCTCTCTTTATTTTAATATATTATTTTCCGTATAATTTGTTTTTATTTTTTATTTTTGATGTTTTGTAGTAATCATATCATTGATCATTGGTTCATTGTAAGTATTTGTAATTAAAGCGGATAGATAGGGAAGTCAACAAACATAATTTACAGGGGTATTTCTGTTAGCTCATAGAAAACTTGGATAAATTTAGTTTGAGATAGAGCTTCTCATTACAATCTAATGTTTTTTTTTTTACACTTCATTTCTAAAAATACCAAATTCTAAAAATTTTAATTATTAAAAAAAATTCTAAAGACACTCTGTTTTTTCCAAAATTATCTCTTCTATCTTTTGACACCCTATTCTAAAGACACTTCATTAAACAAATTTAAATTTCTAAAGATATTTCGTGTTATTTTAATATTACCTATTTTGAATACCTCTCTTTATAAAATTTGAAACGGGAAATGGAAAAGATATGTGAAGTAGTCAAATGAAAATAAAACAGAGAATAAAACTGAACAAAAGTGAAGAGATCGAAACAATAAGAAAACTGTTTTAGAGTTCAAACTGTGAAAATAGGAAAATAATATTTTATTCTCTTTTTTGGATTTTAAGTTGAGTAAAAAAAATCTATTAAGTAAAAAATTACTATAAATATATTTTTCTAAAAAAAAAGAATATATATATATATAACTCGTGATGATAATGATAGAGGGTTTCATGGTATGTGAGAAAAAAATTATTTTGAAAAGAAGAATAACATATTTTAGGGTTCGTAAAACAGGAAAAAAAAAACACAAAAGAGGAAAAAAAAATAAATATGAAACAAAAAAACTTGTTTTCTAAAAAAATATAGTTTAAAGTGTCTTAAGAACTTTTTTTTTATCTAATTTTAATTCAGGTTAAAGTTGTCATTAATAAAAAAAGAAGTTAAAATGGGGTGTAAACAGATAATTAGTGGATTGTTAATAGCATTTCTCATTTAGTTAACTTATTGAGAATTGACGAATAGTGGTGATAATGACATCCCTCAAAAACTGTATATACACCATTTTTGTAATCACACCCATAATTTTTTTTTAAAATCTCTAATTTGTAAATAAACCCCACTTAATGCCAAAAAGACCATTTCTTTAATTATAAAGTATTGTATTTTTATAATTACACACCACCTATAATTATTATTATGTTATTTAATCAACTTTATTATTATTTCAAATTTTCTTGTTATCTTTAATTCTTTTACTATTCTTTTCTCTTCTCGGTGTTTCCAAAATAAAACTCTATTTTTCGTTAAAAATCCATTTTACGATTATTTTTATTGGAGAACCACTTTCTGTTTGAGAGAGTTGTATGGATGTAAGATTTGTGTTATGTCTCAATTGATGTGAAAGTAGATATGTGCTAAAAGATATTAAAAAAAAATAGGTGTTCGATGAAATTGAAAAACATCTAATATATTTTTTGGACGAGAAAGAACATCTAATATTGATAAATAAAAAAAGAGTGGTGCTATTGACACACCCTTACCGGTCTATTTATACTCAACTTTTTAAAAATTTCATTTAATTAAACAAAATTAAAAGTTTTTATTAATTTTTTGATTTATTTACAAAACTACCATGTTTACTTATTTTTCAAACTTAATACACCTCCCTCCCAACTTGGAGTCTGTAATCTTGGAGGATTCCCCTCCTTAGTTTCGTTTCCCGTTTTAGAGATGATCCATTTAAAAAAAAAAAAACACCTCATCTCCGATTTCTGATCTCTGTATACGTCTTTCTCTCTCACCTCCTTTAAACGATTTCTTTTATTTTATTTTAGTTTTTAGTTTTTTCTTCTTCTTCTTCTTATTTCATAGTGGAAAAGAAAAAAGAAAAAAGAAAAAAATAATATGGTTGCTTCAACACAATGATATTATTCTAAAGAAAAAGTAAACTTCAAACTTACTTTTAGAGAAATAATTATTTCCAGATACTTGATACCATTCTCAGACAATTACTTCCATATACTTGATATTTTTCTCAGACTCTTCCATAATATTTTGTATATGTGTAAGAAACAAGTTTTTGGGATTTAAGAGTTAAGAATTTTTTTTTTTTCATGAAACGGATTACAAGAACATGGGTTTTTTTTTTTTTGGAAATGGAATGTGGGGTTTTAATAGATTTACTTTGTAAAAGATTTTTTTTCCTTAAATTGTATGTCTCTTTAAGTAATTTTGATAAAGGAAAAAAAATACTACATAATTAAAAAAGTGGGACATGAATAGACCGGCCATGAGTATGTCAATAGCACCACTTAAAAAAAAGTCGAAAGTTTATTTAAAAGAAATAAAAATATATAGATAATATAGTTAATTTAAAAGTCTGTTTATATATATAATGATTTTGTCTAATAAAAATAGTAAAAATTAATTTAAAACTTATTTTTCAAAACAAAATTTATCTCATGATTTTGATTCATTTTCCGTATACTTGGCAATCAATTTATATTTCCTTAAAAAGATTGAAAGTCTATTTAAAAGAGAATCTATGTTTTATTAAATGGAAATAGTTTTTATGTTAATATCAAACTATTAATAGGAAAAAAAATTATGAAAATAAAAATAAAAAACTAATTAATAATTATTGATGGATGTACTAACAAACCTCTTAGTAATTTTACTCAAGGGTATTATTGGATTTTTTAATAATATACCAATTTAGGGTGTACATATAGTTTTAAAGGATGCAAATATCATCATTCATCGAAAAAAGTGAATATTTCAATAAATTAAAGGCTAAAGTAGGAAAATAATTAACTCTAAATCAAATTAACCTATACAGCAAAAAGATGAAATAAAAATAAAAGGAAAAATTACACTGAACCCCTTGAGGTTTGGACAAGTTACACTTAGATGGATAATTTTTTTTATTATACACTAACACCCCAAAAATTTAAATTTGACTTTAAAAATGCCTAAAATGCCCCTAGTTATATTATTTTACACTTTTTTTTACCTTTTGATCAAACAATTTATAAAATTTAATAAAATAAAATAATTAAATAAAAGATATGATTCATTAAATAAATAAATAGTTTAAAAAAATAAATAGTTTTAAAAATTAAATAAATAAATAGTTTAAAAAATTAAATAAATAAATAGTTTAAAAAATTAAATATATAAATATTTTTTAAAACATTAAGTAAATAAATAATTTAAAACATTAAATAAAAAATGTTTTTAAAAAATCAAATAAATAAATAGTTTTAAATAAATAAATAGTTTAAAAAATGAGTGAAAAAATTAAAAAAATTAATTTTTTAAGAATATCTATTAATAGGGACAATATAAGCTCTAAATATCTAAGGAGTGTTGGGAACCTTAAAGCTTCTCTCACCATCATCTTTACAGTAAAAGTTTAGATAATTAGAGTTTTTCTTATCTCTATTAATAAATATCCTTAAAAAATTTAATGTTTTTAAGTTTTTCACTTATTTATTTATATTTTAAATTTATTTATTTATTTATTTTAAACTAATTATTTATTTTATTTTTTAAAACTATTTATTTATTTTATTTTTAAAAACTATTCATTTATTTATTTATTTTAAAATTGTTTATTTATTCAAAATATTTATTTATTTAATTAAAAAAACTATTTATTTATTTAATTAAAAAAACTATTTATTTATTTAATTAAAAAAACTATTTATTTATTTAAACTATTTATTTATTTAACGAATCATATCTTTTATTTAATTTTTTTATTTTATTAAAGTTTATAAAGTGTTTAATTAAAAGTTAAAAAAAATAAAGTGTAAAATAATATAACTAAGGGCATTTTAGGTATTTTTAAAGTCAAATTTAAATTTTGGGGTATTAGTGTATAATAAAAAGACGTATCCATCTAAGTGTAATTTGTCAAAACCTCAAGGGTTCAGTCTAATTTGTCCAAAATAAAAATACAAAAACCAAAACCAAACAAAAGGCACAGTAACTGTAGCATATTTCCTGTGGAGGTTACTGCTAAAATACGCGGTTGTGCCAACTCATCACAAAAATGAGGCATGTTTGACGTGAACAAATCCCTCCACTGACCATAACAATTAATTCTGTTACCATATATACAATCACACTCACTCACTCTTATTCCACTCCTTTTTAACCTAAACATAACACTAATATTTTCCCCATAAGATTTACCCTCTGTGTGAGAGAGAGAAACAGAAAGAGGCATCCATCAACATTTCTTATGGAGATGATCAGTTTCTGCTGCAAATTACGAAATCCTTTGGTCCTGTTGTTGTTGATGATCATGGCGCTGCAGTGCGTTTCCGCGACGTTACATCGTGTTGGAGGCAAGCTCGGATGGAATCCCAACATTAACTACACTGAATGGGCCGCTTCAGAGCGTTTCTACATCAAAGATTGGCTCAGTACGTATTATTCTCTCTCTCTTCCATGTCAATAAAAAAAATTAAGATCTTTCGGCGTTCAAGTCAATATTATATATAATTTAATAGAATCAAAATTTGTTAATATATATTTTTTATTAAGTTGTTTGAGATTTTCTTTGCGAATTTTATTGTTTATTAATAATAGTTCATTGGAATTGTAGATTCAATTTTTTTCTTTCTTTCTTTCTTTCTGACCAACTTTGATTTTGTGAAGGCATCTTATACTCGTGTTCTGTTCTTTCCTAAAATATTTCTATTGTTTAGTAAAATATTAATGGTACTATATATGTAAACCTAATAATTTTCAGGTCAACAAGATATAGGTGAATCTGGAGCCATTGATTTTGTTATAATGAATCGTCCATATATAATTGTATAATCACATCCAATTTGTGATCTTTACATAATCGTAAAAAATTAGGATGCAATCTATGAACTTGAATTGTATTTCTTAATTAAAGAGATGATTTTTTTTTTTTGAAGCAAAACTTAAAGAGATGATTTTTTTTGAAGCAAAAATTAAACAGATGATTAGAATACTTTTATTATTATTATTTATAATCTTAATATTTGTGTCCTTTCTTTTCAAAATACAAGCAATTGTATTTGGATTCTAAAATCTAAAGCAAGCAACCCCTAATTAATTTCCATCACACCTCTGAGTGTAATCTTGTATAATTAATGCATACACTGTAGAAATAAAACTATTGGTGGGAATATTTTTCGTTTTTTTTTTTTGTTGTCATAGGGAAACATTTATTAAGCTTGCATTTATATTTAATATGATTAGTATTTTAGGTTGCTAGTTGCTACAAATGTACAATCTAGCTGTTTTATCATATGTTTTGAGAACTCTTTTTCGTTCCAGCTGAGAAAATTTTGAAATTTTGGTTAAATTGATTTTTTTGGCAAAATTTACACACACACACACATATATATATATATATATATATATATATATATATATATATATATATTATTTGAGTCTCTTAGAATCTGAAAGACACTTAATTTGGCCTAGTTACGTTTGGTGTTTGGATACATTCTATTTGAAAAGTATTTTCGAGTTATGAATAAAACATGTTGTTTGGATCCACTGTCGAAGCCACAAAGTTGGGCAATTTTAAAAAAAAATTATTAACATTTTACCATATTAGTTTTTGTTATTTATATTTTTATATTATAATTTTATCAAATTTTCAAACTGGTCCTTTCAAACCCTCAAAATTTGATAAAGTTGGCTTCGTTCCATATTTGGATCTGTTTAAAGCTTTGTGGTAATTAATTTTGGGTAGCTATATTATATATGTGGCACTGACTTTGTTAAATTTGACTGATTATATTAATTACCAAACAGTTTTCTACTTCGACAAGAACATGTACAATGTCCTAGAAGTGAACAAGACGAATTATGAGAATTGCAGAGATCAAGAGTTCATGACCAACATTAGTAGAGGTGGTGGGAGGGATGTGTTCGAGCTAAAAGAGGCAAAAGCTTACTTACTTCCTGAGTAGCGGAGGATTCTGTTGGAGTGGAATGAAACTTGCGATTTCTGTCTACCAACCACCACCCCCACCACTTCCTCCACCTCCTGCTTCCTCCAAAGCTGCTTCCCTACTACCTCCGGCCTCCACCTCAATAAATATTATTACTCTCATACTTGCTTTTTCCATAGCCTTGGTTTGGCTTCTTTGATAGTATTATCATGTATACTTACTTTACAATTTATATTTACATGATGACTTGACTGCTTCCATCAACTTCTTATAATTGGTGATAATCACACCAATTAATTTTAAGTCTTTTAAATCATTATATATGCACGGTATTAGTAATGTTCATGTGATGATACAAATTCAAGAATGGTGCTTAGTGGCGGATCTAGAAATTTAAACGAGAAGGGGGCACTTAAATAATAATAATAATAATAATAATAATAATAATAATAATTACAATTACGAGTTTATGACTAATAATTGTTTTTTTGAATTTTATGACTCAAAAAAATTATATAAAACAAAATCAATTCACACTTAGCTGAATATATGTAGATCTATCAATTTTTTTTTAAAAAAAATAGTTGTTTTCTCTAAGTATTTGTGTGAATGAGCTATCATTCATCCACTAATCTCCAATTTGATTATTTTATCAAAAATATTTTCTTAATAAATATTACAATAATTTGAGATTTAGGGAGGGGATAGTCTCGAACCCACAATCTCATGGTAATATGAGGGGCAAACCACTAGGCCAACCTCATTTGTCTATTAAAACCATTTTTATTTGTCCACGAAAGAAATTGATTTTAAAAAAGTCACACTATAGGGAGGGATCAAGGTGCATGATTTTTGACACAATATTTGACATGATTTTGTAGCCATTAGATCTCTGAGATTTGAATGACTAGTGTGTCAACCCATGTGATACACATACTTTGTTAAAAATATATATTTAAAATATGTTGTGTAATAAAATTTTACAAACTCAATGTTTTAATATAAAAAAATCGGTTTAACATAATGTAATTAAAAAAAATATATGGAAACTCATTTAAATAAAATGTTTCATAAAAAAAATTAGAACTTTATATTATATGTACGTTTTATTTATCTTTTTTTAGTTGACACGAGTTATCACCATATAAGATGAAAAGATAAAATCTAATAGAAATTTCGGTCCCGTTCTGCAGCTGTTTTTTTTTTCGTTTTTGTTTTCCAAAAACGATTTCGAATTCACATTCGTTAACCGTTTTTCATTTTATTTTCAAAAAACGAAAAAAAATTTGAAAAACAAAACTAGTGTTAAAAGTGAAAATTTTGAAAAACATTTGAAAGTTGTTTTTCATTTTTGTTTTTGTTTTTCAAAAAAATTATACAATATATATTTATTTTCTTTTTTTCTCATCCACCAGATATCTTCTTTCTTCCTCATCTCCATATTCTTTCTCCTTCATCAATCTGCTCGCCACCGATCTGCTCACTGCAGGCAGCCGATCATCATCTTCTTTCTTTCTTCTTCTTTCACTGATCATCGATCTGCTCTTCTATCCGCCGCTCACACTCGCTGCTCGCCGATCTGCTCTTCCGTCCTCCGCTTGCGCTCGCCGCTCGCAGGTCGCGCTCAGCCGCTCGCCGCTCACCTGAGCTGCTCTTCTTCTTCTTTTCTTCTTCTTTTTCTTCTTCTCCGATCTGTTGCTAGATCGGCGTCGGCCTTGGTGCCACCGATGAGTTTCCTGATGAGTTTCTTCTACTCTGTTTTGTGTTTATGTGTTGCTTTTGTCAAAAAAGAAATTGAAATTCTATCTGTTGCTTTTGTCAAAAAAAAAATTGAAATGGGACCCGAAATCACGCACAATTTTGTGATGAAGATTGAACCAACTTTACATTAATACATTTGTTTGTTTATTTGAGGTTTAATTATGTATCAAAAGTAATGAAATGGGTTTAGATGAAAAATTATGGGAATAAAGTGGCTAATAATTTATTTGTAAAATTTTTAAATGAGAGTATAATTAGATGAATTATTGGGTGGCATAAAGTAAAGAACTTTTTTGGATGGCATAGTTGATAATTAGATGAATTATTAACTCATATTTTATTCAAATTAAAGAATTACAATAGAAAAAATAATTGAAAAATTAATATATTTTTTTATTTTTTTATTAAACTACCAGACGCGTTTTTTTCCGTTTTTAATCTAGAATACAGTTTTTAGTATGTTCTACCAGACGCATTTTCAGAATCCGAAATGAAACAAAAAACACTGTTTTCATTTTCATTTTTATTTTCGAAAAACAGCCACTGAAAAACGCTTACAGGACGGATTCTTCATTTTCAACCTTGTAAAATTGAAAATAAAAGATAGATGTTAAACAAAAAAGAAAATTTATTCACAATTTTACAAGAGACGTCGGTTCAATTACAAAAGTTATGCGTAGCCAATTTTTCGGCTCAACATTCAACAAAGGCAAATGCAGAAAAAATTAAATTAATTATAAGGATTAAGAGGAAATCAAAAAAAAAAAAAGAGGAAATTTTTCAAGTGCTGCAGAGGTACATCCATGCAACCTCTTGTGAACTTCGCCGCAGGTTGTTAGCTTCATTTAAAATACAGAAAGCCATTTTGTATGACCTTTAGCAATTATATATCAGAGAAAAGCATACAATCACAAATCACAATAGTTGTGTTTTCTGTTTTTTACCGCATACACCCTTGATGTATACTTAATTAGGATGTAAAATACAATTCTAATGTCAGAAATTGTATCCGTTGACGGTGATTTTTAGATCGTAGACAAATCAGCTGCCAACAATGACATGTAGACAAGTCGATGCTTAGATGGGTTGAGAAGCTTATATTCAAAACACCTTCTTGCTACGTGAATGCAATATAATATGAATAAAATAAACAAGGACAATAAACAACACCATAGTTTTTACATGGAAAACCCTAAGGAAATGAAAAAACCACAGTCATCGTAGTGATAGGAAAAGGGATTCTACTAAGTAAAAGATTATTACAATTGCAAGGTTAATGCCTTCTCTCTAATGCTGTATTGCCCTCCTCCTCTCACCTTCGCTTGATACATGTGTTTATACAGGAACTATGGTGTTGCCCTAATCCTTGTCGTGCAAGCAAAGGCTTGAGGAGATCCTAGGAGGATCGTATCTTGGCGATATACATATGTTTGGGAGATCTCTTTCCTTGTTGGAGTCAATCATCGTGATTCTTGGGATTATTTCCTGTATAAGAGTCTTGGAGAGATTATGATTGTGTTCCTTGTTGAAACTGATTTGGAGAGATAAATACATGATTAGAGATTATGATTGTGTTCCTTGTTGAAACTGATTTGGAGAGATAAATACATGATTCTGTATCTATCACAATCTTCGAATGATATGGCGTATCAAGGTTGGACTTGTGCTTAGTGGTCTCGACGAGTTGAGTTGCCATGGCGAGCTGAATAGTCACGGCGAGCTGATTTGTCATGGCAAGCCGAATTGCCACGACGAGCTGAATATCTCTGGTGACTAGAGCATGTCTATACATGCAAGCAGATTTGATATATACCGTTGTTTATGTATGTGGTGCTTCCACGTGTTTTACTTTGACCATCTGATGACGTGTCTCAACTTTGACTTTTGGATGACTTTGATTGATATGTTCTGTATTTCCCGCCAATTAAGCAGACGTGTTAGACTGACTGAAATTTCCCCTAATAATATCGAAATGTAAGATTAGAATTTGCATAAAATTCATATGTAAACTTAATTATATTATATTATATATATACCCAATGATGTATAAAGATACAATTGCCTGGTACGCATCTTGAGACAAAAGTCTATATCATTACTAATATCCTCAAGTAATGATAAGTAATTAAGTGTAACTTCATCATCTGTAGAAATTTATCGTTACCGGATGAAATTGTATGTTTTTCAATGATATTTTTTTGTTTACATCCTAGGAAATAAGATACACATTTGGTAAAAATTTGAAATTTTTTTGGATTTGATAAATATTTTTATGGTATTTACCTATTTTTAAATGTTTTATCTTTAAAAAAAAATAGGAAAAAATTAATTCTTGTATCCTAAAACTTTTCAGTTTTTTTCCACAAATGTATTTCATTATTTTTATCATCCATACAAAAAATTACATTAAAATTCAATAAATTTTATAAAATTTCATTAAATTTCATCAAATGTGCTTAAGTATATGTTAACGAAAATTTTGCTCGAGACGAAAATCTCAGTTAACACCCTCGAGACCACTACCACGTAGGTGGTGGCCAAGATTGATCGTATGTGTAACGATGTTTTATAAAATGACAAGGAATAATGATACAATTCACCACCCAAAAGAAAGCAAAAATGTTTTCTTATTGAACGTGTATGGTATATAAACATCTCTCAAATTGCTCTGAATTCTCTCTAGGGTATGGTCGAGTACTTGTCGTATGCCTGTCGAATAGTAGTCCCTTTTTCTGAAGGAGGAAGTCCCTTCTTTATACAATGTCTTCATAGGTGTCAACTCATTGATTTCCCCTTGATTTTTTCATCCCCCTTTTATTGGACGGAATTTTTCCCTTTAAATGTAGTTGACTTTGAGTTAATTGCTCCGTTGAGGGTATCTTGGAAATCAATTTGTTTCCCATTCAAACTCTATTAATTGTTCTGCACGTGTATAATATATGTGGGTGTGATGCTGTGTATCTCTGGGTCTGGTATGATTCCCATGGGGATCGCTGAATGTATCATGGTGTGGTGCATCAACTAGTGAGGTCGATCAGTGTTCCGACCTCGATATTTGAGAAGTTTCATCCAGCTAGGAGCCAGATCTGGCTTCCCTTGACCTTTTCGAAGCTAGGTGCAGCTTCATAGGGACATTCTCCTGTGTCAGCGAGGTATAGGTGAGTCTTTGGAGCAATTGCGATGTGACCTCGACTTCGGAGAATTTCTAGTTTTTGTGATGCAGGCTAGATCTGATCGTTCCGGGCTCTATTCCGGATGTTTCCGGAGCCCGTCCTTGTTCTTGAGGGGTGGTATCGTAGCTCGGCTCTAGATAGAATGGTCTTCTGGTAGAAACTCTCAGGTATGGAGCCAGGTCTGGGAGGTGGAAAATTTTCCTTTGTTCCTTAGCCAATTTTGGCTATTAACAGTATACATTGTAAAAAGTCCTTATTTAAATATATATATATATATATATATATATATATATATATAAATGAAAGGCATCTTTTTGAAGTATTAAAAATAATTGAAAAAAACAAAGCTCAAACAGTTACCAATTAAAAAATTTAGTGCTTTTTTTTATTAATGTATATTATGTAGATCCGGTCCTAAGCCATGGGAAGAGGACACTCGCACACCAATATATATATATATATATATATATATATATATATATATATATATATATATATATATATTGTTACGATAAAATTGAATTCGTTCGCTTTGTACCATCTAAGAACTGGATTAGGTGAAATAAATAGTAGATCGCCTATATTTGTACCATCTAAAGCTGTACATCCTAAATTTATATATTTTAAAATTTTCAATATTACCCTTAAATTTAATTATTAATATTTTAATTCAAATAAATAATAATTTTTATTACTATTTTAATGTTTTGAATAATTGACTAACTAAATCAAATTTTAAAAGGAAACAAAAAAAAATCATTAAAGAAAAACAAAAATCCAAATTAATAAATGAGTGATTGTGTTTATAAATGATATATGATTAGGATTTAAAGTGATTTTGTTTATCAATAATGCTAGACAATAAAAAAAAATCCAAAAACCAATCAAAATGATATGGCAAGTGATTTATTCATTAACAACATCATCCCATAATTTGTGTGCAACGACAACTCACTTGCAACATATTTTGGATTGAATTTTAGGTTCATTATTTCGGTTGTATAGGTATTACTCTTTGTTTACAGGGGTAATTGCAATAAGGTACCCTTACGTTTTGCAATACAACAATAATATTGTACTTTGGCTTTAATTATAGTAACGTACCCTTGACTTACTTGACCAATGGTAGATTTGACGGTCTTTTTAACAGGTTGAAAGGAGAAAAACATCTTTTGACATATAATATTTATTAAATTGTAATAAAAAATATATTTATTATAACAAAATAAAAATTGAAAACTATATTAATAAAATATGTGGAAAAAAAAAAACCATGGTGCAATTTGGTTCTGGTTCTCAACAACCAGATCTCTAATGGAATTTGAAGTTTGATGAGAGCATGGGTGAAGCCAGGATGTTATAATAGGGTGGGCTAAACCAAAATTTTTAAGCGAACCTTAGCTATAGTAAGACATTTTTTAAATTTATTGTTTTTCTTGGAATGGATATATAATTGTTTGACATATTGCAACATATGATAATAATTGGAATATCAATAAATGAAAAACAAAATTACATAAACACACATGTGAACTTACTACTACTGAAATTCAACTAAGCTCGTACTAATAAAACAAAATTATCTACATGTCAATCAAGATGAATTATTTACTTTTTATTACTTTTTTGGTTAAAGTCAATAATATAAATAAAACATGTTCGATTAAATTATGCAAAGATTAAAAATTGTGTTTCAACCTCCAAAATTTCTATTTTACTTGTCTCATGTGTTTTGTTGCATCTAAAGCATTTTGTATTAGTTATGATAGTTTAGTAAACAAAATTCTAAAATAATGGCATTTTCCTAAAAAACTTAACAAAGAAGGGAAATATCTCGAATGTAGGAGCCTTATAAAAGGGAATATATGGAACAGTATATGAGATCAAGAAATTTTCAATATGGAATTCTCATATTTATACAGCTATCTTAAAAAAAATTATTGATATCTATGACTATCTTAAAAAAAATACGTGTTGATATCTATAGCTATTTAAAAATATATATATTTTTGTTTATTGATAGCGTTCATAACTATACATAAAAGAAGAGGTATTATCACTAAAGTCCCTATTTTTTCATGAATTGTCACCTTCTTAAACATCTTTACCATATTAGTCACTTTAGTCCCTTGTTTTTTCAAAATACATCACTTTAGTCCATTTGACCAAAAACTAATGGTCAACTATAATATAATATATAAAAATACAATTTTACCCTTTATTGTTATTTTTAAAATTTTTCCTTTTAGTCCTTCTAATTTCAATAATAGCTGATCAATCCCTAAAAAAATAAAATGATTTTATCAAGGATTGAATCTTCAACCTTATGATTAAAAGCCACAACCTCTAACCAATTGAGCTACTCTAATATGTTGTTGAGAATTTGTTAATTTAAATGTATATATATATATATATATTTATATAATTTGTTTAAACTAATTTAAATCTGTTTATATGATTTAAAATAAACTTATATTTAATAATAATAATAATAATATATAAAAACATATTTATGAAAATGAAAAAGAAAATAACAAAATAAAAGTAAAAAAGGAAATAAAGGAATTTTTATTTATTTTTCTTCTCTGTTGTTGATTTTTTTCCCTTTTCAATTTTCGGGTCTTTGATTTTCTGGGTTTTTTTTTATCAAATTGAAATAATATATTTTTTGAAAAGAAAAAAATCAAAAAAAATGAAAGAAAAAAAATTACAAGTTTTGATTTTTTAGATTTTTTGGATTTCCTTTTATTTTGTTATTTTCATAAATATATTTATATATATTATTATTATTATTAAATATAAGTTTATTTTAAATTATATAAACAGATTAGAGAGAGAGATATATATATATATATATATATATATATATACATACATTTAAATCAACAAATCCTTAACAATAAACTAGAGTAGCTCAACTGGTTAGAGGTAGTTGCTTTTAATCACTAAGTTGAAGGTTCAATCTTTGATAAAAACATTTTATTTTTTTAGGGATTGAACGGCTATTATTGAAACTAGAGGGATTAAAAAGGAAATTTTTAAAAATAACTATAAAGCATAAAATTGTTTTTTTATATATTATATTATAGTTGACCCTTAGTTTTTGGTCAAATGGACTAAAGCGATGTATTTTGAAAAAACAAGAGACTAAACTGACTAATATGGCAAAGACTTTTAAAAAAGTGACAATTCATGAAAAAATAGGGACTTTAGTGATAATACCCCATAAAAGAGAGATAAAAACAATATGATAATCATGTGATGATGAGAAAGTTTGATATTTGAAATAAAATTAGAGTTTAATTAGAGTTTATCATAAAAATTATGATTTATCATATGTTAGGGTTTATCATATGTTTTTTTCTTTTTTTTGAAAGGTAAGTTTTATTTATTAAAGAAATATAGTTGAAAATGTGAGTGTAATTAATTAGTGTATATAGTATTTGGTTTATTTTTAATTAAAGTAATTTGTCCTTATTGGTAAATTTCTATGAGATATTTTTGTAATTAAATTTTTTTCTAAAATATGGGTGTAGTAATAAATTTTATGGGTGTCAATATCGATACCATTATATATAATTTAAATAAAGAGAAAATTGCAGTAAAGTACCTTGACTTTTACTAATATTGTAATTAGTTCGTACTTTTGCCAAAATGACAAATTAGTACCTTTGATTAAATGGTTGACCATTAAGGTTAACTCCTCTTTTATATTAGAAGGGTAATAAAGTCATTTTACCTTTAAAGAAAAAAATCTTTAAAGAAATTGAAAACATTAAAAAAAAATTATTGTTAAGGAGTGAAAAAAAAATTAAGAAAAAAAAAACCAGAGATCATGGCCATAGATCTCCATCAATTTTTCTTATTCTTTTCTCCTTTTGTAGCTACAATCAGAGTCCTTTCTATTTCTCTTGTTCTCTCTCTGCCATGCCAACCCCACATGAGAAATCATTAAACCCCAACGAAATTTTATAGTTGCGAGAAGAGGACGAAGGTTTTGAAGACTATGAAAAAGTTTTGAGATCCAACATTTATGGGTGTTGTTAGATGCTCTGTTATCAGTGGAAGAAGAGAAACAACAATTGCAGAGGAAATACGTTTTTAGGGGCTCTGATTTTGCTCCATTTTTTAATCTTTCTATAATTTCTTTTTATTAGTGATGTGTGCTTTAGTGATGTTGAATCAGTGTTGTGTGCTTTGATGATGTTGAACTGTTGGTATCTGTGTAAAGGGATTTTATGTGTAGGTGCTTATCAGGTGTTTGATGTTTTGGGTGAGAGAAGTGAAAGATTGGGAAGAAGTTGGTGCCCATTTGATATGTAGTATACCAAGAACAATTGCGATCTAAATGCTTGTTTGCTGTACAATATTCGCTAAGTTGATCAATTATTGCACTCTTGAAAAAAAAATTAAGAAAAAAAAGCAATTTTTTTTCGAGGAAAAAAAGTGGAGAGAATTTGATAAAGAATGGAACCGGTATTGTTATTTAAAGATTTTTTAATTTTAGTTTTTTTTTCAATAATTATCTGATTTTTTTTTATTTATTATAATAATGATAAATAGGTTGCTTATGGGTATTTTAGACTTTTCGGAAATTTTGACCGGTCAACTGTTAACTCTAACGGCCACCGTTGAGTCAAGGATACTATTCTGTTATTTTATCAAAATTACGATCTAGTTATAACTTTTGCAAAGGTCAAGGTACTTTATTGTAATTATCGCTTTAATTAAAAGATGAAGAGAGTGTAATAAAAATAAAATAAAAATTAGTGTGATAAAATGTAGTTCAATTACAACAACTCTTAGGGCTTACAAGTTACAAGTAGGACAAGGCCCAGACCCAGCCTCAGCCTCGGCCTCAGCCTCAGCCCAGCTTATAAAACAAAGATCCATTTTAGGGTTTATGCAGTAGGGTTTTAGTAACTAGTCTCACAGTCTCACTCCCATTTCTTTTGATTTCTTTTTTGTTTTTCTTTCGATTCGCCATGTGGGCACTTCGTCGAGCTTCTGATCCTCTCAGGTAACACACTCATCTCCTTTCGATTCACCATTGGAACATCTTGTATGTTTTTATTCTTATTTTTGTTCTTTTGTATTGTCAGATAGATTATTTTCAATTAGCAATCTTTTCACTATTTTCCCTTCAAATTTTAAGGCACTATAGTTGTTTTTTTATGTGTTCAGTCGAGATTGTGTTTATAATTTTTCTTTTGAAAAAAACAAAAACAGTGCCCTTGGGGAAAAAAAGGGTTAGTGGTATCCAAAAAATGTGTTTGTCTGCATATTTTAGAGTATAAATATGAACTGGATTAATTATTCATTAATAAATTGTGAAAATTTAAGTTTGAATTATTGTTAATTCATTTTTCTCTGGTTTCAGGAGCCCAGGATTTAGCCTCGGAACTGCTCGTGCCTGTTGCGCAAAATTAGGATTATCGAGTAATTGCATAGAAATCAATGCTGGTATTCTAGAGTCTCCTCAAATAATTCCTCATAGAGGTTTACATTTGTTGAGATTTTACCACAGGACACATGATTCTTTCGATTTTTCCGCTGGGAGGTGTGGCTTTGCCTCCCAGGCTGGTGCGGAAAGCAGTGGAGAGGAAGATGATTTGGAAGAAGGGTTTTCCGAACTTGAAATACCTGATAGTGTGGCGGCTGCAAAAGGGAATATTGCTGAGGTTGAAAAAGAAGATGGGTTACGTTCTGAAGATGACCTATCTGGTGATGAGATGGTAGATCAGCTGGAATTGTCAGGAAGTGATACCGAGGCAAGTGAAAAAAGATCACCGATGAAAAGGAAATTTTCAGACCTGTTTAAAGCCATCGTTAGTTCACCAGCTCTGTCTGTTCATAGTGTTCTTGATAAGTGGGTTAACGAAGGAAAAGATTTGAGCCGTGAGGAGATTGCATCAGCCATGCTCAATCTTCGTAAGCGTCGAATGTATGGGAGGGCCTTGCAGGTGAGAATTTTATCATTACTGATGCATTCTTAATGTTGTTGATTGTTTTGTTTAGTTCTATGGTGTATCTTTGCATGTCCATATGTTGCATAAGTTTCATATTTAATCTGCATGTATGCATATATGATAATATGATATATGCATGTACTTGCATGAACACAACCCTGTGCACTTTCTACATAGCCATCTTGTAGTCCATATGTGTAATACCCTACTCATGCTGTATACATTTTTGATGTTAAAATTATCTGGTAATAGCTTCTATTGCAAAAATTACTTTGAATTGAAACACGATATGATATTATGTTATCTTTACAAAGTAGCCTAAGTAGAAAAATGCTTGCTTTTAGATGGTTTTCGTAAAGGAACGGGGTATTAAAATACAGAGAATTTCAGTTATTATCACTTAACAAAAGGGTTTTTAGAAATTAGAATAGAATTGAAACTTATTAAATCTTGTTTATGTATTTGATAAATGCATGGTATAAGGCAGACAATGGAATGGAAGTTTATCTGTATTTTGTTTCTTGCAGCTAAACAAGTAGTTAAAAAGTTTATATTTTTTACAATGATATTTGACATAGAAAATCAATGTGGAAAAATTTCTTAAAATCTTAGCTAGCCAATTATACAGAAATTATGGCACTAAATTTTTTGACAGTAACCTCATAAAATGTTATTAATAAAAGGTGAAAAGGTTACATTGTTATGAAAAGGTTGAACAAGCAGTCTTCCAACCATCAGAATAGCCCCCCTGAAGAAACTAACAAAGCTGAAAAACAATAGCATCTGTATTACTATCGGCCAAGAAAGATAGTATTCCTCTAAATTCACTTGAAACCAAATGCATAATTTTTATTAAACTGAAGCAATTTAAAGCATGTGAACTAACCTTTCAAAAAAAAAGTATGTGAACTAAAATGTCGACTTCTGTAAATTTTTATAATTATGAGCTTATTTTGAAGTTATAAAGAATGTCTTATGTTGATTGCCTGGGTGATTTATTTATATTGAAAAGTCTATGTGCAATAGATTTATTTAATTATGTTAATTGTAATTTACCAGTCATGCATAATCATGTTAACCAATGCTAGTTTTTTCAGTCTAAAATGATGTTGGATCATAAATATATTGTTTTTGGAACTTTTTTTGTGTATGCGTATGTCAGAAACTTTTTTTTTTTTCCTTTTATCACTAGGCATTTGTACTTTTTATTTTTTCCTTTTTATGATTTTATCTATATCTTTGATGTAGAGAAAGGTTAATGGCTGTGGGGTTAGTCCTCAAATTAATCTGTGAATAAGGAAGTGAACATGGTTTTATGGTGTCTTATATTCCTAACTGAATATAGTACTTAGATTATGGATTCTACTTAACTAATATACATATAAATCGGTGTTTGTCAAGTTATGTGAAATTTGATAACTGGTATCTGCTGTGCACAAGTTGTGGGTTGTTATTGGTTAGAATGACTGTTGTTATTTGATTGGATGAAGAGAACAAATTCTAAAAGCAGTAATTTTGTAAGGATAAAGTTTGTCAAGTATGTCGAGTGCCTTCTTATGTATTCATGTGCTTAGTTACCTCAATTTTGCGATGCAGTCAATCTAAAAGCATTTGTAACTTGTGAGGTTGCAATTTTGTAGGATTTGTCTGTCATGCTGAAGAATCCCAGCCTAA
This sequence comes from Dipteronia sinensis, assembly GCA_033220585.1. Taxonomy (NCBI): domain Eukaryota; kingdom Viridiplantae; phylum Streptophyta; class Magnoliopsida; order Sapindales; family Sapindaceae; genus Dipteronia; species Dipteronia sinensis. The sequence continues at coordinate 20,262,256 of CM065639.1, forward strand.
ATGTTACTTGCTCTTTGTGGTTCATTTATTTTTAGTTGCATTCAGTTTTTTTTAAGTACATTTCACTTTCTCTATTTTATTTTGAGATTTAAAAAAAAAAATTATATCAGAAACACAACATTTATTAAAATGGAAGAATTCAAAAAGCGGAGCGCAGCAGTCCGCAAAAAAATCTAATTTGAAAAAGAACTTTAAAATCAGAACAATCATTCAACAGCACTCTCCCAATTTGTGTAAACAGCATATTTTATTGTTGTTGTGTTTCTTTGCTTCTGAGTTCAATTTTCTTTAACTGTATTGCATTTGCTATACAATCCAATTATTTAGACTACATGGGAAACAATGATATTTATGGGCTCTGAAATTGAACAAATTTGTTATTTGAGGCAGTTGATGATATCTCCCAATTTTTCTTTTAAAATGCCTATAACAACCTGATCTGTGTATCCTTGCCATGGCTTCCGTTCTCTGCATTGTAATTAGACTTGGACTTGAGAACATAGACTTTTGATAGTTACCATAAGAGACTTTGAGTTATGTATGACACAAGATGTATAAACAGAAACTGCGAATGTTCATCATAATAATTATTAGTACAATGTGCATAAGTATGTCATATGTTTCTTCTTGTTCATGTTATTTTTTGTAAGCACAGTTCGTCTGTGGCATCCTTTGCTCTGTTTAACAATTAACATCTTATATCCCAGCTCTCGGAGTGGTTGGAAGCCAATAAGCGGCTTGACTTTGTTGAGCGAGATTATGCTTCTCGTCTTGATCTGATTTCCAAAGTACGTGGCCTCCAGAAGGCAGAGAAATATATTCAGAATATCCCAAAATCATTCCAAGGGGAGGTAATCTACCGAACCTTGTTGGCTAATTGTGTTATGGCCGTCAATGTGAAGAAAGCGGAAGAAGTTTTCAACAAAATGAAGGACCAAAAATTTCCAATCACTACATTTGCTTGTAATCAGCTGCTGCTTCTCTATAAGAGGTTGGACAAAAAGAAAATAGTTGATGTTTTAGAATTGATGGAAAAAGAAAATGTTAAGCCATCTCTCTTTACTTATAAACTCCTGATTGACACCAAAGGTCAATCCAATGATATAACTGGAATGGAAGAAGTTGTAAAGGAAATGAAGGCTGCAGGCATTGAACCAGACATCAGCACACAAGCCATACTGGCTAGGCATTATGTCTATGCTGGGCTCAGAGAAAAGGCTGACGCTGTGCTGAAAGAAATGGAAGGAGGCAACTTAAAGGAGCACCGTTGGGCATGTCGGGATTTGCTCCCTCTTTATGCAGAGCTTGGGCAGGCTGATGAAGTAAGAAGAGTTTGGAAGTTCTGTGAATCAAATCCTCGACTTGAGGAGTTCATGGCTGCTATTGAAGCTTGGGGAAAGCTAAAGGATGTTGAAGAAGCGGAGGCAATCTTTGAAAGAATGTGTAGTACATGGAAGAAGCTGACTTCAAAGCATTATTCTGCACTCTTGAGGGTTTATGCAAACAATAAAATGGTAACCAAAGGGAAAGATTTGGTTAAGCGCATGGCTGATAGTGGTATCCAGATTGGGCCATTGACCTGGGATTTGCTCGTGAGACTCCATGTGGAAGCAGGGGAGGTGGAAAGGGCCGAGTCTATTTTGCAGAAGGCAGCCCAGCAGAGCCAAATGAAACCGATGTTCACATCTTACATTGTGATTATGGAGCAGTATGCAAAGCGGGGTGATATCCATAATTCTGAAAAAATGTTTCATAGGATGAGGCAGGCTGGGTATGTGGGTCGTCTCAGGCAATTCAAGTGTTTAGTCCAGGCATACATAAATGCCAAGGTTCCGGCTTATGGAATTAGGGAGAGGATGAAATCAGATAACGTATTCCCAAATAAAGCTTTTGCAACACAACTGGTTCATGTCGATGCATTTAGGAAGACAGCGGTGTCAGATTTGCTCGACTAAGGATGGTCTCACTTGCACCATCGGGATGTCAGCATCATCATATCTATGCACAGCCATTACCTCTTAACTTGATGAACATTCTTTTGGTCATTTGTGTGGACACTTTTCCCTTGCTGTTAGCTTTTTGTCTGAATGCTCCTTGAGCTTTTTAGGATTTTAAGATATATGCTCATACTTTTTCGAGGTGTTTATGATATGCAAGTACAGATTTGGGGGTTGGAACTGATGCCTGATTTAGGAAGATGCTTCTTTGTCGCACTCTTGTTCAGAAATATAAGAAGAGAACACCGTAATTCGATGGACCTGAACAAGTCCAGTAGAATAGGGCAATTTATTCTAAGGGTAGCTTGATTAATGATAATCACACAATAAGATAAAAATTTGGGTGAAAATGTACTGTGAAACAGCGTGTTAGATGTAAGCATTAACATTAAATATAGATCTACAATTATTGTTTCTAATCTAAGGCATGGTTCTCAGGATTTGAAATTCGGGCAAGAATGCCATGTGTCTGTAAACACCCCACTGACCATTTAGATTGTAGATAGAGGGGAAATAATACAAGTATATAACATTGTACATGAACAATATCAATTTATGAACGTTGAGGCAATAAATGGCAACATTCATATCCAAGACCAAAACAAATAGTGAAAAATGAATTATGGCGATGATGAGGCCTATATTCAACTTACACGCATATACAAGCCCTACATTCACTACTCTACAACGAACATTTCCATCATATTGGGAACATTCAAATCCACAAACTAACTAACAATATTCATTCCTTTTACGGGCTGCCATCTGAAGATTGTTTGCAATTCATGAAGGAATACAATGTGGTCCTTGAGACTTTCCCCATAGTAGCTCGGAACGCTGTGCTTACAAGGGAGCAACTACACCTTAGGTGTTTTCAATACTGCTTGAAGGAGTGTGCCAAACAATTGTACATGGCACTAAGACCGGGTTCGCTCACTACTTGGGCACAAGTCTGCAAGACGTTTATGTAAGAATCTCTATTTTATGATTAGCTTATTTCATAACAAACCACATTGAGGATGATCTTGTTATGGGTAGCTTAGGTTCTCGATGGCAAGATTCCAAGCATCTCCATGACTTCAAGAATGAATGTATATTCACTTGACTTTGTCTCTTGAAGAGTTTAGGTGGACACACACACTTACATGCATTTGTATTGACATGTATTTGTATCTTATTGCTTATGTGTGCATTCTCCTCACAATCACTTGCACTTCATTCTTAGATTTATGTGTGGTTTTTGTGTGGTGTAATTCGTTTTCCAATGATTGATTGGAAATGTCTGCGCATGCATGATGGTGTGCTTGTCTTAGAGCGATGGATGAGCACTGAGAAGGCTTTTTTTCTCCCGGTTTGATAATTGGAGGTTACTGGGTTTCAGCCCAATTGCCGCTATGTGACCGTTGTTGGTTTACACAATGGTAGGAACAGGTTCACTTCACAGTGGAAACCTGCTGTCAGTTCCATTGTTATTTTCCACAACGGTCTGACCTCTAGTAGAAACCGCTGTGTAACCGTTGTGTCTCCCACAGCGGTACTCACAGCGGTTTGCCTGTTCTTTCCTAAAACGATATCGTTTCTATTAAAGCTTCTATAAATACATCTCTTTTTCATCTTCTTCATTAAGACCATGAAATTAAAACCCTAGAGAGATATATTGAGTGGTTCTAGAGAGAGAAAGCTCCAAGCTTTGTTCATTCACTCTCCTAACCCAACACCCATATGCATCTTACATCATTCATCATCATTTGAGCATTGGTCTTCTTGGTTTCATGACTAGGCAAGCTAGAACTTCATTGAACATCATTTATTGTTCGTCTTACTCTAGATTAGGCATTTATTGCTTGATTAAATACATTGACTCTCTTTATTACATATATTAATGAGTCTTTGATAACATGATTGGGTTTGTTTGTGATAACTAGAATTTATGATCATATTGCTCTTCTAGCTAAGTCTTTATGCCTTACATCTAGACTTTGATATTTAGGCCTCATTAATTGTATTTCTTGATTGCATATTTATTGCCCTTGTTATATATTGTGACAACTTGTGTTGGTTGGACTTTATTTGACAATTGAGTTGTTATAAATTAAATTAATAATAATATAAAACAGTTGAAGAACACATGTGAAAAAATGAAGAACACTGATGAAGAGAAGAAATTAAATAAGTGAGTGAGAGATATAGAAAGAGAAACGAGAGAGCAGGGAAATAATTGAACACAATTCACAAACCTTTTTATTTGATTTATGTTGATCTTTGGTTTTGATTTTGTGATTAGTATTACAAACAAATGGAACACACACAAAGAGCAAAGTGGGAGGCGGTGGAGAGTGGGTAGATATTTTTGTGTTTTATACACAAGTGGTAAAAACCACTTATTACAACACTCCCCTTTGGATTTATACCACTTGTATTAATTTTCTAGGAAAAAAATAAATGGGACAAAAATCTGAGAAAAATGTATATATTGATCTCTTTGGATCTATTGAGGTTGGATATTAAAAACTATCTCATTAAAAACCTTGTTAGGAAAACCCAGTGGGAAAAAACCTGATCGAAGGGAAAAGGAGTATAGTGTACACATATCTATTCAAAACTTTGCTCCCCTTGATTGTCTCGTTTAAAAACCTTGTCAGGAAAACCCAGTGGGATAAAACCTGATCGAAGGAAAAAAAGAGTACAATGCAAATATGTTCATAGTTAATGTTTTCTTCAAAACTTTACTTACATTTATACTTTGCTAGGAAAAACCTAGTGGGATAAAAACCTGAGCAAAGATATTCATTGATCTGTTGGATCAAAGTATTATCTATAATGATCTTCTGGATCAAGGTAACATATATACGATGATTAGTAAGATCAACGTAATATTTACAATGATCTTCTTGATCAAAACAACATATAAACGATGATCAACTGGATAAATATAATATTTATGATGATCTTTATGGATCAAATGATTTTTGGGTGTGCTTAAAGAATTGCCTCATTAAAACCTTATCAGGAAAACCCAATGGGACAAAAACCTGATTGAAAGGAAAAATAGTACAATGCACATATGCCCCATTATAATTAATATACTTCATTTGATATACTCCCCCTAATAAAAGTTCTTTTGAAGCAATCTTCTAGATTGCTGAACTGAAGCACACTGATGTTTATTTCATGAAATATAATAACATCATAAATGATTGAAGGGAGTATGGGCAAAGACTTGTTTTATGGAGTAATATCCATATGGAATATTTTTAGAATCTTTTCAATATATTCTGATTGATGGACAATCATTCCATTTGATCTATGCTCGACCTTCAGGTTGAGACAATGTTTTCTTTCTCATTTCTTTATGAAAACACATGAGTATATAATATGATTATTATATCCTTATCTTTATAGGATATTTAACTGACACGGTTATACCACATCCGTATATATTGTTTTTAATCCATATAAGGATGTTTATCAAATACAAATTACGAGATCTCGATTTACATGCTTCTAGCATTTTGAATCCTTTAGGATTTATAAATATCTGCATTGAGTGAATCATATAGATAAATGATTACTACGTCTAGAAGACATATTTCAAGCCCTTTAAAGGCAGTCACATTTATCAACAACGTAATCGTATTCATCAGTAGTGAATACCGACTTTCTGTAAGAAACCTCGCACTGCGAGTCATGCCTTATATCTCACGATTTTGTTTTTCTCATTACGTTTCTATATAAAAATCCATTAGTATCCAATTATTTTGACATCTCCAGGTGTCTGGACTACTATTGATCTAAACACTTTATTTTTTGGCTTATAAAGTCAATTCTTCTTGAATTGTTTCTTTCATCTAGGCCAATCATGCTTTTTGTCTACAATCATTGATATTATGAATACCATAATTATCATTTATAATTTCAGTAGCGCTATAGTGTATAAAAATACATTATCAATGATTGTTTCCTTATATTCCACATTTCTCTCATATGACTTATAGAAATTTTCTCAATTTCTATACTCCTGTATTTCTATTGAGATTACTTCCATTTCAATGGATTAAGTCATTTCATAGACTGTGTATGATTTATAGAATTTCTCTCAATTTCTATATTCGTGTATCTCTGTTGAGATTTCTTCCATTTCATAGACTCTGTATGATTTATGGAATTTCTCTCAATTTCTATATTTTTGTATCTCTGTTGAGATTTCTTCCATTTCAATAGATTTAGTCATTTCATAGACTTGTGTCTTTTTAGATATATCAGACTTTTATAGAGTTGATTTAGAGAAAGTGGATTTATTTATAACTCAAGTTTTGTTTACTTTTGGGATCCCAATAACAATATCTTTCAAAAAGGTTCATAAGCTTATGATATGTATCAAATGATTTATTTGTTACCTTTTTCTCTGATCTTTCTTCAAGAACAATCACCCGGCCGGGGTTTATGAGATAACAACTTATAAAATCTTGTTACCTTTATATATCAGGTAACAGATTAATAATCATCTGATGATCAATTATCTTTTGTATTTGAGAGATACGAAGATTCAAATGAGACACCCATATATATATATATATATATATATATATATATATATATAACCGAATTGGCATCTCTATTTTGTGTATAAGTAACTTTTCATTTACTTTTCTCTTCTAGAGAAATTTTCCATTTGAAAATTAATCAATATGATAATATACGGATTGTGTGTAAAAATATAAACTATCAAAAGTTTAAATGATATAATAGCATATTTAATCAAAATCAATATTAATCTCATAATGATATAGAAGTCTTACCTTAGATCATGTCAGAGATTCAATAAGGAGATAAACAACACAATCGGATATCTTAAAAAAAATGAGTAAGTCCTTATATAGGATTTAGTAACTATATCGAAATAATGAAGTTCAGGTAATTACCTGGAGATGTTTGATAAGTTATCCCTCTGATCGATTTTGGTTATGAGTATATCTGAAAAACTAATAATCAGTACAAGTAATATGGAGATATTTGATAATAAACAAACATGCGATCATCTTGTAGATGCATCAATTATAACCATATAATAATGAAATGGATCATTTGGTGGATGAATATGTCCATATATATCCCTTTGAATTCTTTGTAAGAATGATGAGGATTCAAAACCAATTTTTAGAATAAAATGGTTTTACTGTTAGTTTCCCCTGTGAACATGCAGTATATAAGTTCTCATTGGATAAAGAATCTTCTGATTCTTTAATGGATATCCATAAGAATTTTCAATGATTATACACATCATTGTAGAACCTGGGTGGCCGATATCGTCATGCCAAAATATAAACATTTTTGGATCTGGGAACTTTTGATTCATAACTACATAAATATCTACACTCTTTATAATAGTGTAATATAATCCATATGATAAAGCACACAGCTTTTCTATAATAAGTTTCTGGCCTGAATCTGAGAAGTAATGCATACATATTAAACATTCTCATTACTCATAGTTTCAATATGATATTCATTCCCCCATATATCTTTGAAATTAAGCAGCTTCCTTTATATTATGTTTGAATGATATAAAGTATCATCGATACACAATTTAATATCATCTGGTAATAAGATTGTGGCTCTTCTAGAGCCTTTGATTAGATCCGATGGATCTGATCTGGTATTAATTTTATATGTCGTTGAACTAAGCATATATTTTTTCTGCTTAAATAATATTAAGTATCATTGATATATAATTTAGTATTGTTTGATAATAATATCCTGGCTCTTCCAAGGCTTTCTATCATGGCTCTTCCAAAGATTTCTATCAGATCCGTTGGACCAGATACAATATTAATATTTGCTCAGATCAAAGTCAAATTCATAAAATATATATGACTCCTCATAATTAGTATGTGTCGTTGCACTCTAGGCAAGACATATATTTCCTTTCTGGGAATTTTATGGATATTATGTGTAATGCCATTTTATATCCCATCTGAAATGATAATAATCTTTTCAATAGGTTTATTCTATAAACATTTTCTCCTGTCATTCACAAACATCCACTCCTGGGGTATGTTTTGATATCTCATGAATATAAATATATCCAAATTTACTCTCTTGATATTGCTCCTACAGGAGCAAGTATATAATGGATAAAATATCCTTTACAATCTCATTATACGTGATATTAGGATCTTAAATCCTTTTATGATACTCACAACATCCTACTGGATGTGTAGATCTTTTTTTTTTCTTTTCAAATGAATGATACATTAGGATCTTAAATCATTTTCATGATACTCATAGCATCCTGCTGGATGTGTATGAAATGGATAAAATATTATTTCTAATTTCATTATTCGTTAGGATCTTAAATCACTTTTTATGATACTCACAGCATCCTATTGAATGTGTAGATCATTCTCTCAAATAAATGACATGTACACATATCATATGATATATATGAGATAACTTCAGATTCTGAACGAGTTTGAAAACTCAAGTTCCAAATAATGAAGTATGGAATTCATATATATAACACTGGATCCAGAACTCTAGGTTATTATCGGTGTACAAAACCGTGCCAACTTAAATATCATAATTCCGGGAACTTTAAGTTCTGGGCAGTCGGTCTAGCCGATCTCATATATTGTATATAAATAAATACTGAATATTTAAACAATTTATCTGAAGACACAGCATAAGCCAGTCTCGAGACATAGCATAAGTTAGTCTCATATATTGCATTAAAATAAATGCTTTTAGAGTCATAAGATCATCTTTCTGGGTCATAAGATCAATGATTTCAGGGTCATAAGATCACCTTACAGGGTCATGAGATCACATGATATGTGCATAAAAATAAATTAGTATAATTAAATAAATCCAGAATTATATATATATGTTCCGTTGACGGCATAAGCCATCTTGTTATACGGAACTGTATATAGATCCAGAATATTAAAATGTAAGTAAATCACCCATCATGGATCATTTCTACTTATATACATTCATGCTGATAACGTGTTATAAATTAAATTAATAATAATATAAAACATAGGAAGAACAATTGAAGAACACATGTGAAAAAAATGAAGAACATTGATGAAGAGAAGAAATTAAATAAGTGAGAGAAAGATTTAGAGAGAGAAACGAGAGAGCAAGGAAATAATTGAACACAATTCACAAACCTTTTTATTTGACTTTTATATTGATATTTGGTTTTGATTTTGTGATCAGTATTACAAGCAAATGGAACATATATATATATATATATATATATATATATATATATATATATGCAAATAGCAAAGTGGGAGGCGGTGGAGAGTGGGTAGATATTTTTGTGTTTTATACACAAGTGGTAAAAACCACTTATTACAACAGTTGTTAGATTTTATCTTTACATCTAATTGAGTCCTTATGTATGAGCATGTAAGCATTGTTGGATAACTGTATTGTTAAATTGCATTATAACATCCAGTTAATCATTTTGTGTGTGGTCTTACATATTATTGCAATTGAGCATATTGTCATATATTCACTAAGACATGTATACTCTTCATTGAGTCAAAGTCTTATGGTTTATAGGTAAAATTGCACAAGCAAGTGAAGTCTTGCAACCAAGGTTGGGTTGGCAAGTGTTGGTCAAGTGCCACTGTAAAAGGCATACGGGTAGAGTAGGAGGTGCTCATGCCAAGAGTACTAAATTAAAGGATATCACTAGAGATTGAACCAAGAGTGGTGAACGGTAGTGTCCATAGCCTAATGTTGTCGAGAGTGAGAGTCTGTGTATCACTTGAGGGTGTAACTTTTTGTTCATATAATGGATTTCTATGACTGTGTGTGGCTAGAAGGATAACCCGTGAGTTTTGCCAAGTTAGAGAGTTTCTCACGTAAATCAATTATCATGTTATTTATTGTTTTTCGCACTTAAATTTAGTTGATTGATTGTTTGTTTTGTGGGTTAATTGTGATTAATATTGACTAATCGAAAATTTGGTAAGTAATCGATTACCTATTCACCCCCTCTTTAGGTTGTATTAGACACACACTTGAGTTATATTCAGCTTTATAACAAGTTTTTCCCTACGGCAAAGGCAAGGGACTTGAAGATCAAGATAGCCACGTTCAGTGAAGAGGATGGAGAGCCTTTCCATGAGGCTTGGGAAAGGTTTCACATATTACTTGCACAGATTCTGCCACATACTTATCCAGATGAGTTGAAAGTCACATCTTTCTACGATGGTCTCTCTTCCATCACTCAAATGTTGGTTGACAATGCATATGGAGGGACTATCGCGGACAAAAGAGCTTCAGAGGCATACGAGATACTTATGAAGTTGGCTCAAAACTCACAGCAAAGGACCTCAAATACGAGGAGAAGCGGAAGATTAGAGATAGATTGAGGCACGGGGATGGCTATAGAAATGTCAAGGATGGCTAAAGAGATGCAGTCAATGAATGAATATATGAAGACACTGATCAAGCCTAGTGCCAATGCAAGCCAAGTGACAGGAGAAGCAATGCGTGGATGAGAAGGAGATTTGGGGCAGAATGAAGAAGCTCAGGTCTTAGAAGGATTCCAGAGGCAAGGAAACGATCATATCTCAAACTCTTACAATCCGAGGTGGATGAATCACCCGAACTTCTCCTGGTCCAACAATAATTCCAACAACCAAAGGTATAAAAGATATAACAACCAAGCATGAGGAAAAAACAACCAATGGGGAAACACCAACACCAATCCACAAGGCAATTTCAACATTCAGTCCAACTCTTATCAACAGAGGACCAAGTTATTCGAAGAGGAGATGAGAGAGTTCATCCAGACTACTCAGTTGGCTTCTCAGGCCATTATGAACTCTTAGAGATCAAATGAGCAAATGCTGAACAAATACATTCAGTCCAATGATTAAACGTCCAATGGCATGGAAGCTTCTATCAAAAAGTTAGAGACTCAGTTAAACCAAATCACAGATGCTTTAAACAAGCAAGATAATGGGAAGCCTCCAAGTAACAGTGAGCATGTCAAGGTGTTAGAGGTGGTCCAGGATGGGTGTGAGAAGTTAGTAGGAGAGGAAGCTACACCAGAGTCGGTTGAAGTGAGCAGAGGAGTGAAGTATACAGATTTGGAAGAGTTAGTGAAGCTTATAAAGGGAGATGAGCAGATGGTGATGGAGAGTGTTCTCTTGAAGTTAAAGGATCTCATTAGCTTTATCATTCCCAACACTATGGGAGACTCACCAAAGATGGGAGCGATTCTTGATATATGTGCAATCGTCAATATGATGCCCTTGAAGCTATGCCAAAAGTTGAAGATTCAGCCTATCAAGCCCACAACCATGACTCTCAAGATGGTAGATAACTCCCCAAAAGTTACATATGGTGTAGTTAAGGATGTGTGTTTGGATGTATATAGAATGAAGATGCTGGATGATTTTGTGATATTGGATGTTGAGGAATAATCAACCCATGAGAGGGAGTAGAAACCACTTCTAGGTAGGTTGTTCATGGCCACATCAGGAATGGTAATAGACGTGGTGTCAAAGAAGTTATCCTTTAGTTATGGTGGGGAAAGTGTTGAGTTTTATGTTGATCGACCCTTAGAAAGACAAAAAGAATGGTGATTTGTTTTGGAAGCACCGAAGTGTAGAAGGAAGAAGAGTAAAGTGTGTGACCTTGTGAAGGCATTCGAGTTAACTTCGGAGATAGAAGAAGGACACCAAGATTGTGTCAATGAGCCAGAGGCCATCAAGTTAAAAGAAGAAGTTTTTGATGAAAAGGTGCTCCAAATGGTTGATGAGTTAGAGAAGGAAAACAGAAAGCTCGCACTTGAAGTGAGATTACTCAATGCCGAGAACAAATTTTTGAGGAAAAAGGTTCAAGATTTCACGGTGGTTAACAAGAAGATAGGTACACAAATGGAAGAGCTCAAGGTGGAGAAAGAAGAAGCATCGAAGAATATAGAGGAGTTAGCCAAGCTTTCTGAGGAGTTTAAAGAAGAATATGCTAGGAAAGCTAGGAAGATGCTTATTGAAGATGAAAAGAAGACAAATGAATTGAAGGAGACCAAGGAACAATTGAGCAAGAAGAGGAGGCATTGAAGATTGCCAAGGTCAATGAGTGTGACTATATAGTCCAGCTTGACAAAGTGGAAATGGAGGTGAAGACTCTTAAAGTGAGGCAACACGAAAGGCCACCTAACCATGATCAAAAAGGGATTTTTCCTTACCACCATGTTACTTGCTATTTTTGTTCCAAAAAAAAAGGCACATTAAGGCCTATTGTTTTAAATTTCAAAGGTTTAGGGAAAGTCAAAATAAGTCTAGGAAGGAACCCACAAGAGTTTAAAAAGTTTTGGTTAGAAAGGACATATGGTTGGGTGAATCTTGGTTGAAGGGAAAATTTAGCAAAGAAATTCACTTGCCCATCTATGTTTATGAAGGTATTCAATATGTGTTCTCTCAATCAATAGGACGTTGTCATAGCGGCTTTCACCAATGGCTTATAAAGCGGCCGATTGTCCTTTGACCAAAGAAGGGATTGGCCCAGAACATATGAGAAGATGATAGATATAGCCGGCGATTACTCGTTAGTTGAAGAAGAAGAAGTAGCCTAGGGACAGTTATATGCATGGCCATCGGCCCGAAGAAAAATTCGAGCCAAATGAAGAAAAGGCAAAAGCTCAGAAAGGCGATCATCAAATGGACGTTAAAGGCGCAGGGGGACTGGCAGAAAGATAATAGATGAGGTGGCCGAACCGAGAAGTTTTGAGGAAAGTACAGTAATTACACTCCCTTGGAGGGTGAGTAAGAAGACATTATAGTAGTTGTTGAAAATAAATGGTTAGTCAGGTACCCACAGCAGCAGTCCGTCTTTGTTAAAAAAGACACTACAAAATATTGTCACTTTCATAAGGACCATAGGCATGACACCTCAAAGTGAAATTAGCTTCGAGACCACATTAAAAGCCTGATTAGCGATGGGCACCTAATCACCGGGATGGCTACCGAGAGGACAATCGAAATAAGAGGGAGGACCTAAAGCGCGATGACTAGAATGCCCCAATCAATACCATTTTTGGTGGGCCATTCATGGGTCGAAGCAACAAAGCAAGGATGTTGGAGATTCAAGAAGCTATGTATGCGTGAAGGGATGTCTACGTCAATTCGATCCAAAGGAGTCCCAAGAGAATGAAGGAAGGTTGGGATCCAATTGTTTTCATTGTAGAAGAAGCTGATGAGGTAGATGCAAAACCTAATGATGCTACTGTGGTGGAAGTTAGAATCGAACACAGGGACATCTTTCAAGTAATGATCGACAATGGAAGCTCAGCTGACATCCTGAGCGTGAAGGCCTATGGTCAGCTACGGCTTGACAGGAAAGACCTAGGGCCATTCCATGTTCTGCTCAAAGGATTCGAAGGCACAAAAGTTAGATCCCTGAGAACAGTGAAGCTGCCAATCAGATTCGGTACAGCTCCATGCCAAAAATCAGTCATGCTCGACTTCATAATGGTCTGTAGGGAAAAATCGATATAAAACGCAGCGGAAGAAACGAAAAATAGATTTCGTATGGTTTTAAAATTTTTCTCAAAGTTGAACCTCAACCTTTTAATTAATTAAACTCAAATATATACGGTTAGAGTTAAATACCTCTTGACGCGTGATCCGATTGACTTACGTCGATTGGTAATCCGTAAAATCTTTTCCGATGCCCGTGAACAGTACCCGTGTGAACAGTGATCATGAACAGTAACGCGAGATCTTCCAATCCGAACACGTACGTGAATCACCTAGGAGCGTGGTCTCCCTTTTTCTTTGAATTGCAAACCTGAGAATGGATGAACAAAGTTTTCTTTTTCTTTTGTTAGTCACAAAACAATCAAACGAAGACAAAAATTATTCCGGTCACTTTTGAGTTCTCAATCTAATGATCGAAACTCGCATGAACCTAATTCGATGTTGTACACACAAGCTTATTGATGAACAAGCAATTAGTGTACTATCAAAGAATAATCTCTTCTCTCTTTTATGTTTAGTAGAATAAAAATTATCTTTTTTCTATGAATTGAGAAGAAGAAGAAAAATTGAATCATTCAATCAACTATGGTGGCCGAATTCTATATGTGGTATTATATAGCTGGCTGAAATTTTGCTTCCTCTTCTATTTAGGATTGCCGAAATCATCCTCTAAATGGACTAGGGTTGCCGCAAATCACATACCAAAAAGAGTTTGTGTTGCACCCTAATTTCCATCAACCTTTAGACTTCAAACCTAATCCAACTCATAGATATTTTTATTCTTTTATTGACTAAATAAAAAGATTTCTTATTTGATTAAATAAATAAAATTATTTATTTATTTTCTTATCAAACAAGTCTTTTACTTTTAATATACTACTATCAATAGTATAACTTTAGGAAATATATTTCCTGATCAGAAAAAGATTTGTTTCTTAATTAAACAATTAATTAATAAATTAACTAATTCTTATTTAATTAAAACAATGAAACAAAATAATATATTAGGTTAATATATACACCTTGTCGCCCCACTTATATAAATTGGCCATATATTATTTTCTTATTTCATTTAATCCATTAGACTTTAAATAAAAGCCCACATATGAACCAGACCCATTCTTACTAAAAGAAACAAGCTCACATGTCTCATTTTAATATATTAATATAATAGTGCAGCCCATTAATTAAATAATAGACATATTATATTCTTGATATATTAAAAATAATTCTAGATGGACCCTTAAATTGGCCCGGTAGAATATATCAAGTGATCCATGCAAATACGTGTGGATTGGGGATCTTGGCGGGCTATCTAAATTTAAGCTTCAATAGACACAACCTAATCACAATCAACAAATGATTCACTTAGGTCCAATCTATTAATTTTAACTTATTCCATTAAAGAGCTAAAATTGAACTCTTAAATAAAGATAGAATAAGGAGATGTTTCTCATTCATACCCTAGACAATCTTATAGGAGATGGTGTATCCTCGTGAATAATATCAGTAATGGCCAAGAGCTCATAGACCGCCTATAGCTCTCCAAGTTACCATATTTCCTCATATGACCACATTTCGAACTTGGATACTTTGACTTGTCCAGAAGCCATGTTTTCAATAATCATTATTGAAAACTCAACGTTGAGATTTAATATCCAATACCTCAAAACATCCATATGATGATATTATACTCTCATTTAATAAATGGAGCCACGATGTCCATATCTATAAATGAAGTCTTCTATCAATTAACAAATGTATACCACCAAACTATCGAGGATAGACTATGCTATATAATCGTACTCATTGATAGCTCTAATGATAACACTTGCAACCTTAAGTCCATCATTTATCTCAGGATTAAGATAGACTCTTCGATTGTCCTCTTTAATGAAAAGACTTATATCTAGTGACGGTTCTAGATAAAGTATTTCATTGTGATCCAGTTCAATGCACCTAGTGCACTAGATTCTTTTACTCGAAAACCTTTCGATGATTTTAGACTCATCATATTCATTTGATCCCACTCAAATGCTAGTAAAAGGATAGAGGTGCCCAACCTTTAACTTAAGTTGTGAACGTTATTCAAGACTAACTAAAGAATTGTGTCTACCTCATACATATCCGGATGTATGAACAATTATTCATGTCTCATAGTCTTTTGACCTTATGATTATTTACCTTGACAATTATAATAATAAATGCTATAAGTAATTGTAAGAATCAGAATTCACTTTATTAATATGAGAAGATTGTCAATTAGAATATTACACTCTTGCCATTGAGCATAATCCTAACAATCTCCCACTTGCTCTATAGCAAGTGTGTCATATCTCTCATTCCCATGTTCTCTAGATGTCCATCAAAGCTCTTCTGAGTTAGAGCCTTTGTGAAAGGATCCGCTAGATTTTCTATTGACGCGATTTTGGTGATCGTCACGTCTCCCCTATGAACAATTTCCCTCAAAAGGTGATACTTCCTTTCAATGTGTTTACCTCTCTTATGACTTCTTGGTTCTTTCGAATTAGCCACTGCACCATTGTTGTCACAGTGTATAGTGATCTGCTTATTCGCACTAGGAACCACTTCTAAGTCAATCAAGAATTGGCGGAGCCAAACAGCCTCTTTAGCAGCTTCGCATGCAGCAACATACTCAGCTTCCATGGTGGAATCAGCAATACAAGATTGCTTGATACTCCTCCATATGACTGCTCCTCCTCCAACGGTAAACACAGATCCTGATGTGAATTTTCTGGAGTCAGAATTCGACTGGAAATCAGAATCTGTATACCCAACGGGAATTAAATCCCTTCCAGAGTATACAAGCATATAATCTCTAGTTCTCTTGAGATACTTGAAAATATGCTTGACTGCCGTCCAATGATCAGGACCAGGTTTCGATTGAAACATGCTAACTATGCCAACAGCAAAACAAATATCTGGTCTAGTACAGAGCATTGCATACATGAGACTTCCAACTGCCGAGGCATATGGAACTCTACTCATGAATTGCTCTTCATGCACATTCTTAGGTGCTTGACCCTTAGAAAGTTTGATTCCATGTCTAAAAGGTAACATACCTTTCTTGGAATCTTGCATGGTGAATCTAGACAAGATTTTATCAATGTATGAAGCTTGGGATAATGCAATCGTTCTATTCTTTCTATCCCTTATTACTTGGATACCAAGAATATAACTTGCTTCTCCTAAGTCCTTCATATCAAATTGTTTTGCTAACCATTCTTTCACTGATGTCAATACACCTACATCGTTTCCAATGAGTAGTATATCATCAACATAAAGAATGAGGAAAACCAACTTGTCGCCTTTGATCCTCTTGTATACACAAGGTTCGTCAGGGTTTTGAATTTATTCAAAACCCTTTACAGCTTGATCGAACTTTATGTTCCAGGATCTGAATGCTTGCTTTAGTCCATATATGGACTTTTGCAACTTGCATACTCTTTCTTCTTGGCCTTTTTCAATGAATCCCTCTGGTTGCATCATGTAGATGCTCTCGTCAAGACTTCCATTAAGGAAAGTTGTCTTGACGTCCATTTGCCAAATCTCTAGGTCTAGAGATGCTACAATAGATAAGAGTATCCTAATGGATTTAAGCATGGCCACAGGTGAGAAGGTTTCCTCTTAATCGATACCTTCTTTCTGTGTATAACCTTTAGCTACTAGGCTAGCTTTAAAGGTTTCCACCTTACCATCCATACCTCTTTTCCTCTTGTATACCCACTTGCACCCAATGGGTTTTATCCCTTTAGGCAAGTCTACAAGGGACTGGACTTTGTTATTGAACATCGATTCAATCTCGGATTGCATTGCCTTTTGCCAATGACGACAATCAACATCCTCCGTAGCTTCCTTGTACGTGTAGGGATCATCGTCGTCCGGGAGATTCTCAACAGATTCTGCTAGACCGATATATCTTTCGGGTTGTGTTCTAACCCTCCCACTACTACGAGGAATGGTAGGTTGTTGATCTTGTGTTGGAGTGGAACTTACAATTGGGCTGGGTTGTGAAACCTCTTGTGGAATTGTATCTCCTGACATCTCATTTAGGACAATTCTACTTTTGGGCACAAAATTATTCATGTAGTCCTTTTCTAGAAATAAAGCATTTGTTGAAACAAATACTTTTAGATCAGAAGGACTATAGAAATAATATCATTTAGTTCCTTTTGGATACCCCACAAATATACATGTTTCCGAACGGGACTCCATCTTTTTTGTCTTTCATTTCAACACATGTGCAGGACAACCAAATATCCTCATGTGTTGTAAACTAGGCTTTCGCCCAGTCCACAATTCATGTGGGGTTTTAGGGACAGATTTAGATGGTACATCGTTTAGAATATATATTGTTGTTTGTAGAGCATATCCCCAAAAAGAAATAGGAAGTGTTGAATAACTCAACATTGATCTAACAATCTCTAAAAGAGTCCTATTTCTCCATTCTGCTACCCCATTTTGTTGAGGTGTACCTGGTGCAGAAAGCTGAGAAACTATCCCATTATCAATAAGATATTGCTGAAACTCTCCAAATAGATATTCTCCACCACGATCAGATCTCAAGATTTTTATATGTCTCTCAAGCTGATTTTCTACTTCAGCTTTGAATGCTTTGAACATATCAAATGCATCCGACTTATGTCTCATGAGATACACGTAACCAAATCTTGAGTAATCATCTGTGAAGGTGATGAAGTACTCATATCCACCTCTAGCTTGAATGCTCATAGGACCACATACATCAGTGTGTACTAGTCCTAAACATTCAGTGGCTCTTGCACCTTTGGTATTGAAAGGCCTTTTGGTCATTTTACCTTCCAAACAAGATTCACAAGTTGGTAGATCATCGACCTTTAAGTCACATACCAATCTTTTAATCATATTAAGGTTAATGTGACCTAGGCGTAAATGCCAAAGATAGGTTTCATCTTTTGATAATTTTACTCTTTTATGATTAGGTTCCGTTATTTCTGTGTCTAATGAGTGAGAGATATTTCTATGCAAAAAGAATAAACCGTTTTCCAATGTACCTTTGCAAACAACTTTGTCATTCTTACTAATAATAAAAGTTTTATTAAAAGTAACCGAATATCCAAACTTATTTAAACAAGAAACTGAAATTAAATTCCTCTTGAATTGAGGTACATAATAAACGTCTATTAAATCTAAATGCCTACTAGAATCTAAAATAACTCTAATATCTCCCACTGCACTTGCAGACACTAACGTTCTGTTGCCCAAGCGCAAATTGACTTCATCTTCATTCAACTAGATTAAGTTTTGTGTTGTTTGTAGGATCAAACAAAAATAAGGAAACATAAACTAGATTAAGTTTTGTGTTGTCCTCCGCCATCTTCTAGTAATGCTTGCATTTGTTCTTCATTTTCAAGATCAAGAACATAAGTGGAGGCTTGAAATGCGCTTCCGTTACTAGTGGCATCCATTTGAGCTTCTAGAATGATATTAGCATGAGTCCATAGAGGAACTTGCCCAGAAAGGACAATTAAAGAGATATTCATCCAATCAAATATTTCATCTGGACGGTGATTCTTAACAACCGCAATCGCTGCATGAAAACCAGAAGTTGAACCTGCTGAAAAACGACGGTTATAGACCTTATCTAACTCACCTTGATATTCCTTAGACTGCAGATATTCATCAGTAGCAGCCTACTTGGCATCCACAAGCTTCTCTTTAACTGCAGTAAGTTCAACCATCAATCCATCCCTCAAAGTTTTCTCACTATCAAGATCTCGGTTCAGTTCATCATTCTGTTTCTCAGCAACCTTGAATTTATTTTCTAAATTCCTAGAAAGCTAAGCAGTGTTACTTTTCACTCTTGACATATCAACATTCAACTTCCTAGTGGCCTAAAAATATGGTTGCAGCTTCTTCCTCTAGAAATGATCACTCATCATCACACCCTGTCCAAAAAGAATGTATGTGCAAAAAATTGATAAGGAAAGAAGAAGAGTCAACATTTGCATACCGTACCTAAATTCTTTACCATTTAAGACCAAATTTCACGAGGGTCCATTGTAACCCAAGTCTCATAATTACAAGCTGAAACCAAAGAAGAAAGATTGTTCATGTAGTCCTTAAGGAATAGCTGATAATCGTCGACCGTCTTAGAACAAGATCCTTATTGGATAGATCCAACCTGCAAAGCTTTAGATGATGGAGTCCCCGTAAAAGCAGGAGGAATGAGAAGTGAAATAGGGACGAAAGAAGTATGAGAAACCCCTGGTACATAATTATTTTCCAATTCAGAATTGTTGTGAGGAGAATGAAGAATTTGTTGGATCATCCTCTATATATAATCATTAGAGCCTGGAATGTCTCCTGATAGGGTATTTTCTCTTTCCCTTTTTTCCTTTCTGAAGTCATTGGTTTGGCTATACATATGTATATATATAATAAAATAACAATAATATAATAAATAAACAAATTAAAAAAACCATCATTGAAACAAAAAAGAAATAACATAACTGCGATCATAATAACGCAAATAAAAGGAATCACTAACTGTATATATATACATCCTAAGTTCACACACATTTGTGTTGCAAAATAAATTTGTATTGCAAAATAATTATGAAAACCATTTGATGTACGTATGTTTAGCTTCAATATAGTAATAGTGAAAATTGAACAAACAATAAAAAGGAAAATACATATCGGAAACAATAGTTGCCTGTTAATTACCATAATAATTTATATCACTAGTCTTCAACAATCAATAAAACTTTGCAAACAAAAACTAAAACAATATTTCAAATGACTAAGTAATTTAAACTATAATAAACAAAGTTCCAAGGAAACAATTTCAATCATATCTACTAACGTAGACAAGACAAACAAGAAACCTAATATCCTAAATTATCTTAAAGGAGAATGTAGAATTAAACCAAGTTATTATTAATAATTATCTTTAATTATCAGTTTAGATATTATGTTGGATTTATCCTTTAGATAATTCCTATTTATCTTTTAGTTAGGATTACCAAAGTTTTTTTATTTCCTTGTTATTTAGAGGTTTGATGTTATCAGGTTACCTCATCCCAGCTACTATAAATAGTTGGTATTATTTCAATGTAATACATCAATTCAATAAACAGTTTCTTCAGTAAATTCTTTTGTGAGTGTGTGAGTTTTTACATTTGGTATCAGAGCCAAATTCGAGGCTTGGAGGGCAGTAGGGTAGGATAAAGGAGTTAAGAATCCAGGAGTGGTAGGTGGATCCAGGAGTTGAGGATCCAGGAGTTCGGAGCAGCAGCCAGTGCTGCCGGACAGACCTCCACACAACCCACGGCCGCTGGAAAGTAGTCTCACTTGCCGCCGCGAGTGGACTGTCACCGCCACCACCAAAATCTTCAGAAGACGACCGGGAACAAAACCCAAGTGTCCGTTGACCAGATCCGACGAGTTTTCCGGTGCATCGGAGTGATCTAAGTTCGTGGTTCTTTTGGCTTTTCCACCGCCAAGATCCGTCGATCTTTGACCGTTGTTGACCAGCAGAGGTTGTTGGCCGTCCCTTTGCTTGACTAAAGTTCATTGTCGCCGACCGACAACGTCGCCGGAATCGTGACTTGTAGCGAACCTGCGATCAGTATTGTGGACGAGAAAAGAGAACTGGAGAAGGTTTGGTGCGTTTGAAAGTGAAAGTTAAAGACGAAACTGGTTAGTGTGTTTAAAATTTGGTGCGTTTGACTTTTGTTTTGCTAATTCACTGTTTGTTCACGTGCATAATCCTTAAAGTTGTTTGGTGCTTTTATTTTTTGTCTTATTATTATTATTGTTTTGTTGGCAAATTACATTGCAATTTACAATGGCCACCCTTAACAATAATAATAATAACACAATACAATCACAAATACCAAAGTTTGACGGAAAAACCAATTTTGAGTATTGGAGGGTCCAGATGCAACTATTGTTTGAATACCAGGAGTTGTGGACTGTTGTTTCCGAGGGTATTGTTGGGCCAGCAGATGCTGCAACAACCAGGAAGGATTTGAAGGCGAGGTTTTTCATTAACCAGTCGCTGGATCCGGTGATTTTTGAGAAAATCGCACATACAACATCAGCAAAACGGGCATGGGACATTCTGATGAACACCTACAAAGGAGTTGAAAAGGTGAAGAAAGTTCGCTTGCAGACCATGCGTAGGCAGTTGGAGCTTCTCCAGATGAAGAAAACGGAGAAGGTGGCAGATTACTTTTCACGGACATTGGCACTTGTTAATCAGATGAAGTCCAATGGTGAGTCAATTTCAGATGTTCAGATCATGGAGAAGATTCTCCGAACACTGATCGAGAAGTTTGAGTACAAGGTGACTGCCATCGAGGAGTCCAAAGATCTCGAGGCAATGACGTTGGATGAATTGATGGGCTCGCTCCAAGCCCATGAACAACGTCTGGATGAGAAGTCTGAGATCGAGGTGGAGGAAGCTTTGCAGAGCCAGTTGAGTCTTAAGAAAGATAAAGACGAGACCCGGAAAAATTCTGAGGCAAGCCAGAAGGGTCAGAACTCGCAAAATAGGAGGGGAGGTGCTTCCAGATCTAGCCAGGTGAAAGGCAGAGGAGGCAATAATACTAATCAGAAGAGTAAATCTCAGATTCAGTGTTTCAGATGTAAAAAATATGGCCACTACAAGAATGAGTGCAAATCCAATGGCAGAAATTTTCAGGCTAATGTTGCAGAAGATGGAGACTATTCAGAAACATTGTTGCTAGCGTGTAGTGTAGCAATGAATGATGCCAAGTACAAATGGTTTCTGGATACAGGCTGCAGCAACCACATGTGTGGTAGGAAGGAGATGTTCTCAGAATTGGATGAAACCTTTACTTCGAAAGTGAAGTTTGGGAATGACTCAAAGGTGCCAGTAATAGGGAAGGGTAAAATCTCCATCTCTCTGAAGGACGGATCCAAGAATACCATCTCAGAGGTACTGTTTGTTCCGAGTCTGCATCAAAATTTGTTGAGCATGGGGCAACTTTCAGAGAAGGGGTATGATATGCGGATCTACAGAGGGGTATGCACCATCAACGATGAACAAAAAGGACTGATAGCAAAGGTAAACATGTCACCAAACCGTTTGTTTCCGCTGCATATTAACAGTGACACTTTACCATGCTTTAGTTCTGTAATCGGAGATGGGGGCTGGTTATGGCATATGCGGTTCGGCCATGTGAACTTTGGGAGTTTGAAGCTACTTTCTTCAAGGAAGATGGTTTCAGGATTGCCTGTCATTAATCCTCCTAATAGGGTATGCGAGACATGTGTTGTAGGAAAGAAGCACAGAGACCCATTTCCTACAAAGAAGACGTGGAGAGCCAGTTGGCCCTTGGAGCTAGTGCACTCAGACCTATGCTCCGTGGAGACTCCGTCGAATGGGGGATATAGGTATTTTATTACCTTTATCGATGACTTCAACAGGAAGGCTTGGGTGTATTTCTTACAGCAGAAGTCAGATGCTTGTGATGCTTTTAAGAGATTTAAGGCATTGGTGGAAAATCGGTGTGAAAGGTCTATCAAGACTTTGAGAACAGATCGGGGGACAGAATATGTTGTCTGCGATGGTTTCTTGCAAAAACATGGCATCAGTCATCAGTTGACAGCGAGATATACTCCTCAGCAGAATGGTGTAGCAGAGAGGAAGAATAGAACAGTCATGGACATGGTCAGGTGTATGTTACACTTGAAGAAACTGCCCAAAGGTTTTTGGGGTGATGCAGTTGCTTGTGCGTTCTATTTGTTGAATAGATGTCCCACCAGTAGTGTTCTCGGAAAGACTCCTCAAGAAGCCTGGACTCGACTCAAACCTAGCATTGAACACTTACGAGTGTTTGGGTGTATTGCTTATGCTCATGTACCTGATGCTTTGAGATAGAAGCTTGATGATAAAGCAGAGAAGTGCATCTTCATTGGCTACAGTCAGGTAACGAAGGGTTATAAACTTTATAATCCAGTGACAGAAAAGGTGATTGTCAGCAGGGACGTTACCTTCGATGAGCAAGGATGCTGGGACTGGTCTTGCGGTAAGGGGAGCTCTTCTGACATTGATGTTGACCTGGATGATGGTCATCCGAGAGATGATCCGGTTCCGACCCTAATGGCTCCACCATCCCTCGTGAATCCACATCCAGCAGAATCTTCTGGCCGTCCACAACTTGAACGGGTGTTGCCAGCTCATTAGCAGGATTGTGTTCTCAGTAATGACGACGATCCAACAGATGAAGAGTTGGTGAACTTTGCACTATTTGTAGATTGTGATCCTATCACATATGAAGATGCTGCTCGTAATGATTGCTGGTTGAAAGCAATGGAGGAGGAGATTCATGCGATTGAGAAGAATAACACATGGGAGCTTACTGATTTACCAGGTGGAAAGCAGCCCATTGGTGTTAAGTGGGTGTACAAGACAAAATACAAGCCAAACGGTGAGGTGGAACACTACAAGGCGCGTCTGGTTGCGAAAGGTTACAAGCAAAAGCCAGGGATCGATTATTTCGAGGTGTTTGCTCATGTTGCCAGACTTGACACCGTTCGTTTGATTGTGTCTCTTGCTGAACAGAATCGTTGGAGAATCTTCCAGATGGATGTGAAATCCGCATTTTTGAATGGGGAGATAGAGGAGGAAGTCTACATACAGCAACCTACGGGGTATGTAAAGAAGGGGCAAGAAAATAAGGTCTACAAGCTGAAAAAGGCCTTATATGGGTTGAAACAGGCACCCAGAGCGTGGTATACACGCATTGACACATATTTTATCCAGCATGAGTTCCAGAGATGTCCTTATGAGCACACTTCGTATATCAAATCCAACTCCCGGGGAGATATTCTTATTGTGTGCCTATATGTTGATGATCTGATCATTACCGGAAATAACCCTATGATGATTGCAAAGTTCAAAAGTGCAATGACTGGTCATTTCGAGATGACAGATTTGGGGTTGATGTCTTATTTTCTCGGTATTGAGGTGACTCAGACAGATGATGGCATCTTTGTGTGTCAGAAGAAGTATGCTGGTGATGTGCTGAAAAAGTTCAAGATGGATGGATGTAAGCCGATGCTGACTCCAGTTGAGGAAAGGTTGAAGTTGGAGAAGGATGGGACTGGTGAGCGAGTTGATGCTACCATCTTTCGGAGGCTAGTAGGAAGTCTAAGGTACTTAACTTCTACTAGGCCTGATATTTCTTATGGAGTTGGGCTTATCAGCAGGTTCATGGATTCTCCGAGGCAATCTCACTTGCAGGCTGGCAAGCGTATCTTGCGATATGTGAAAGGTACACTGGGTGATGGTATCTTTTACTCTTCCACTAACAAAGTCGAGCTTGTTGGGTATACAGATAGTGATTGGGCAGGTGATACGGAGAAGAGGAAAAGTACATCCGGATTTGCATTCCATCTTGGTTCTGGGGTATTTTCTTGGTCATCGAAGAAGCAACAGGTGGTTGCTCTATCGACAACTGAAGCTGAGTACATTGCAACTGCTGGTGGTGCTACACAGGCTGTGTGGCTACGTCGAATGCTTTCTGAGTTGAAGCATCAACAGAATGCTCCCACGGTGATCTACTGCGACAACAAGTCCACCATTTCTCTTACTAAGAATCCAGTCTACCATGGTAGAAGTAAGCACATTGACATCAAGTTTCACTTCATACGAGACTTGGTGAAAGACAAGAAGATCGTGATCTAGTATTGCCGTTCAGAGGAACAGGTTGCAGACATCTTCACGAAGCCGCTCAAAGTTGACATTTTTCAGAAGCTTAAAAAGTCTTTGGGCATGATGAGCTATGAAGGACTTGGTTTAAGGGGAGCTATGTAGAATTAAACCAAGTTATTATTAATAATTATCTTTAATTATCAGTTTAGATATTAGGTTGGATTTATCCTTTAGATAATTCCTATTTATCTTTTAGTTAGGATTACCAAAGTTTTTTTATTTCCTTGTTATTTAGAGGTTTGATGTTATCAGGTTACCTCATCCCAGCTACTATAAATAGTTGGTATTATTTCAATGTAATACATCAATTCAATAAACAGTTTCTTCAGTAAATTCTTTTGTGAGTGTGTGAGTTTTTACAGAGAAGACTACAATAAGGTTCTCAAAGAACCAACTAAGATTAAGTCACCTCCAGCCGGAGGACCTCTAAGCAAGCATGCCCGACAACCACTAGAAAGACAAAACATATCCTCATGAAATATGTTATTATCCCTTAAGAAAAATCTCAATACAGACATGCAAAACAATTATAAACATTTAAACATAGCTTACACCCAAAAAATTAAATATATATATATATATATATATAATTATAAAATAAAAAAAAGAGAAGAAAGATTCTCTACGAATAATAACCAAACAAATCAACATGCACCGAAGATTGCCAAATGAAAATGTGATAAAGAATATAGCAATACAACAAAGATACAACGAATGGATAAAATATGTATATATATACACATATACATAATAATAATGATGTTAGAGAGACAAAAATAACAAATGGAAAAGACGTGAAAAGTAATGTAATACATAATGGTTCCAAAGATGAAGACGAAGCAATGAAGATTCAACAGTCAACAGTCAACAGTCAACAGTAAAAATGAATTTTGAAATCGAGAAGACCAAATGTAAAAAAGTAAAGAAATACTTATAGTAAAATTCACTTTAAATCTACATCGTTCAAATGATTCACTTTACCCAAGATTGAGGTCGGGTCAATAAAAATCTTATCTCATGGTGCATTTAGCATACCAATTTTTTTGTCATCAACAATTTGTATCATTAACTTAAAAGAATAAACGGGATTACATTTGGATATATTAATATATATATTTATTTCGTGACATTTAATATTGGTTTTTGTCTTGGCCCCCAAAGCCTCGCCCCTACTGATCTCCATTGGTTGTCAGTACGAAATCACTGCAACAAGACGCAATTCATCTCGCATGTTTCCTCTCTCTCTCTTTTGACGAGTTCTAGAACCATCCCTCAATGGAAAAGCAGACGCAACCACCACCGGAGAAGAATTCTGATGAGACGGTGAAGATTGACTTATCAAGTACGGTTCTTGATCTCACCAGCTTCCAACTTCACAATCTCGCATTAGTCGTCTCCATCATGTAGTTCTCTTCCATCTTAGATGGAGGTCCTCTCCATGGAGGCGATGTAGGTGGTTTTTTCGCGCTTGAATAGCAGGTATGACGAGAAGAAGCGGGTCCGACGAGAAGTAGGTTCGAGCGCACGAGGATCAGATTGGGTTGATTTGTTAATGGTGTTGATAATGGAGCAAACGAAGAGATCGATGATGGAGGTGATTCTCCATCTTCAATCTACTCTTCCATGGGTTTCTGGGTTTTTCGAAATCAGACGGAGAAGGACATTGGTTTTTATTTTGTTCAACATTTGGATTCGAAGTTAGAAATTTGGGTTTTGGGTTTTGAAGTTACCACTTACTGACGAATTTGAAGATTTAGGTTTAGAAGAAATTGATTTGGATGATGACTCTAGAATTTTGATGAAGTTGATTTGTAATTCTTGAATAAATTTGTAGTTCACTTGTTCAAGAACTAGAACAAATTTGGTGAATTATGATGATGATGAAGATGGATGGTGATGGCAGTGGTGGTGGAGGAGAGGGATGAGTTTTTTTTTTTTATAAAAAAAAATCATTTAATTTAAATATCAAAAATACTAATTTTATGGAATAAAAAAGAATAAAAAGAAATAGTAAAAAAAGAAGTCTAAGGTATGGTTTTTGAAATAATGATTTTCAGATTACAGTTTTTTTTTAAAATTGAGATTAAATATTAAATTAATTTAAACTGAATTTTATTTTTACTATTTTATTCTCTCTATTTTTTCATTTCTTTATAAAAAAAATTAGATTTTCATTAATATTTCAACCATTTTTTATTTTTAAAACTTGGTGACACATGTCATATTATGATTAGATTATAAATTAGGTTAAATCGTACAAATTTATAAAGTTATAGGGTAAAATAGTACTTTTAAATCATTTGCTTTAAATTAAGGGTAAAATGGTCAATTTAAATTTTCTATTTTGGTTGCCCGTTAAAAATCTAGTTAAAGAGACCAATTGATGAGTTTTTGAAAACATAAAGACTACGCCAATAAAAAATGGAAAGATGTTAAAAAAATCATAATACATGAAAATATAAGGACCAAAATGACAATACCACATTAAACAAATTATAACAAAATAGAATACAAGAAATGACAATTCAACACCCTTTCAGGAAAAATAGAATTCAACACAACCCAGAACAGTGAACAGTAAGTCGCTGCAAAAAAGCCAACAATGCAAGAAAAAAAAATGGTCTTCTTGGATGGAGATCAAGACTTAAAACTTGTAATTTTTTATTTTTATTGGAAATTTAAAATAAAAAAAAATAAAAAAAATAAAAAAACTTGGGTGGCTCTACTATCCCCTACAAAATATCTTCCTACACCTATATTAAAAAAAAAAATTATTAATTTTTACACCCTTTAAACTACCAAAACTATCTTTTAATATTTTTTTTTAATTTTAAACATTTTTTTTTCTCATTATACTTATTTCTCTTCATTAGCTTCCACAACTGAAAAAATATATATATATTGTACGTATGACTTCTTCTTTCAAAAGAAAAAAAAACTACGCACAATTTCTTCGTTCCATTTAACAAATATTATAGAATTTACTCAGATAAAAACATATATCATATTAAAATAAAACTCTACAACTAAGATTTTATTTGGATAAAAATAAAATACAAATTCAACTCTAAAACTAATTATATTTTTTTTCGTTGTTACTAGCTTGTGGAATCAATGTATTGAATTATCTAAAAAAAAACTATAAAATCATAATGGTTTTTACAAACTTAAGCAATGTCATAGAAAACAACAATAATAATAATTAAATAAACATCAATATGCAGTATTTTGTCTTTAAAAAAAAAACTAATTTTTCAATCATCAAACAAATCAATTTTTTCTTTTAAATTTTTTTTTTAAACCCATCTACCAAGTTTTCCGGTTTACAAACCAATTAAAATAATAATAATTTATGGTTGAATTAAAGTAAAATGAGTGAGTACGTGAGTTTGTGTTTTAAAATCATACAGACTTGATCGAGTTCTACCACAGCTTTTTATTTTTTATTTGAAAAAAAAGTTCTACAAGACTATAACCGCAACAATTTTTTATTTAATTACAAAATAATAATAAAAATGAAAGTAAATATACATACATGCATTCAGAATTCATGAAATCAATTATTTGACTATATGTGAAAAAAAATTATATTTCCTGATTGGTGTTGAGTTTTGATTAAGTATATATTATTAGAGTTTATGATAGATTGGGTATTCAACTTATGTGTGTATGAAGTAAATTTAATTTTTAATTATAAAAACCATATATTTTAAGTAATTAAATGTAAGGGTATTTTAAAAATAAAAAAGTTTCATTGAAATATGAGTGTATAAAAGATATTTTATGGGTGACAATAAAGCCGTCCAAAAACCTTTATAATTGATTTTAATTTTTTTAAAATAAAATGTCTTTAGAAAAGAAAGTATGGAAATAATAAAAATGTATTTATTTAGAATATCACGATCTTCGAAAAAAAAAACTAGTCTTAAAAAAATGAATAAAAAACAAGGTTTCAAATAAAATATTTTAAGAATCTATTTATTTTTTAAATGAAATGTATTTAAAAAAGAAGAATAAAAGGTAAAATGGGTATTTTGGATTAAACCGAAATTTTTTATAAACATTTAAATTTTGAATTCTTTAAAATGAATTTAAAACGAAGTATTTTTAGAAAATGAATGTGATAAAACAATCGTAACAAAAAAAAAATCAAATTATATTTATAGATAGTAATATCGGTAACTTTTGTTTTTCTCTACAGTAAATAAATAAATAAATAAATAAATAAAAGGAGGAGTAAATATTTACTGCGTTAGGGTTTATGAAGTAGGGTTTTAGTAACCAGTCTCAGTCTCACTCCCATTTCTTTTGATTTCGTTTTAGTTTTTCTTTCGATTCACCATGTGGGCTCTTCGTCGAGCTTCTGATCCTCTCAGGTAACACACTCATCTCCTTTCGATTCACCATTGGAACATCTTGTATGCTTTTATTTATTTATTTATTTCTTTTGTATAGTCAGATACATTATTTTCAATTAGCAATCTTTTCACTATTTTATGGTTTGCTTGGTTACACTTGTTATTTTCCCTTAAAATTTTAAGGCACTATAGTTGTTTTTTTATGTGTTCAGTGCGAGATTGTGTTTATAATTTTTCTTTTGAAAAAAACAAAAACAGTGCCCTTGGGGGAAAAAGGGTTAGTGGTATCCAGAAAATGTGTTTGTCTGCATATTTTGGAGTGTAAATATGAACTTGTATTAATTGTTCATTAATAAATTGTGAAAATTTAAGTTTAAATTATTGTTAATTCATTTTTCTCTGGTTTCAGGAATCCAGGATTTAGCCTCGGAACTGCTCGTGCCTGTTGCGCAAAATTAGGATTATCGAGTAATTGCATAGAAGTCAAGGCTAGTATTCTCCAGTCTCCTCAAATAATTCCTGATAGAGGTTTACATTTGTTGAGATTTTACCACAGGACACATGATTCTTCCGATTTTTCCGCTGGGAGGTGTGGCTTTGCCTCCCAGGCTGGTGCAGAAAGCAGCGGTGAGGAAGATGATTTGGAATACGGGTTTTCCGAACTTGAAATACCTGATAATGCTGAGGCAGCGAAAGGGAAAATTGCTGAGGACGAAAAAGAAGATGGATTAAGTTCTGAAGATGACCTATCTGGTGATGAGATGGTAGATCAGGTGGAATTGTCAGGGAGTGATACCGAGGCAAGTGAGAAAAGATCACCAACGAAAAGGAAATTTTCAGACCTGTTTAAAGCCATCGTTAGTTCACCACCTCTGTCTGTTCATAGTGTTCTTGATAAGTGGGTTAAAGAAGGAAAAGATTTGAGCCGTGAGGAGATTGCATCAGCCATGCTCAATCTTCGTAAGCGTCGAATGTATGGGAGGGCCTTGCAGGTGAGAATTTTATCATTACTGATGCATTCTTAATGTTGTTGATTGTTTTGCTCAGTTCTATGGTGTCTCTTTGCATGTCCATATGTTGCATAACTGTCATATTTAATCTGCATGTATGCATATATGATAATATGATATATGCATGTACTTGCATGAACACAACCCTGTGCACTTTCAACTTAGCCATCTTGTAGTCCATATGTGTAATACCCTACTCATGCTGTATACATTTTTGATGTTAAAATTATCTGGTAATATCATCTATTGCAAAAATTACTTAGAATTGAATTGTTGAGTTTCAGAATACACGATATGATATTATGTTATCTTTACAAAATAGCCTAAATAGGGAAAATGCTTGCTTTTAGATTGATTTCTTAAAGGAATGGGGTATTAAAATACAGAGAATTTCAGTTATTATCACTTAACAAAAGGGTTTTTAGAAATTAGAATAGAATTGAAACTTATTAAATCTTGTTTATGTATTTGATAAATGCATGGTATAAGGCAGACAATGGAATGGAAGTTTATCTGTATTTTGTTTCTTGCAGCTAAACAAGTAGTTAAAAAGTTTATATTTTTTACAATGATATTTGACATAGAAAATCAATGTGGAAAAATTTCTTAAAATCTTAGCTTGCCAATTATACAGAAATTATGGCACTAAATTTTTTGACAGTAATCTCATAAAATGTTATTAATAAAAGTGAAAAGGTTACATTGTTATGAAAAAGTTGAACAAGCTGTCTTCCAACCATCAGAATATCCCCTGAAGAAACTAACAAAGCTGAAAAACAACAGCATTTGTATTACTATCAATCAAGAAAGATAGTATTCCTCTAAATTCACTTGAAACCAAATCCATAATTCTTATTTAAAACTGAAGCAATTTAAAGTATGTGACCTAACCTTTCAAAAAAAATAAAGTATGTGAACTAAAATGGCGACTTCTGTAAATTTTAATAATTATGAGCTTATTTTGAAGTTCTAAAGAATGTGTTATGTTGATTGCCTGGATGATTTATTTATATTGAAAAGTCTGTGCAATAGAATTTATTTAATTATGTAAATTGTTATTTACCAGTCATGCATAATCATGTTAACCAATTCAGGTTTTTTCAGTTTAAAATGATGTTGGATCATAAATATATTGTTTTTGGAATTTTTGTTGTGTATGCATAAGTCAGGCACCTTTTTTTTTTCTTTTCTTTTTTTTCCTTTTATCAGAAGGCATTTGTACTTTTTAATTTTTCCTTTTTATGATTTTATCTATATCTTTGATGTAGAGAAAGGTTAATGGCTGTGGGGTTAGTCCTCAAATTAATCTGCGAATAAGGAAGTAAACATGGTTTTTTGGTTGGTGTCTTATATTCCTAACTAAATATAGTACTTTGTTTATGGATTCTACTTAACAAATATACATATAAATTGGTGTTTGTCAAGTTATATGAAATTTGATAACTGGGATCGCTGTGCACAAGTTATGGGTTGTTATTGGTTAGAATGACTGTTGTTATTTGATTGGATGAAGGGAACAAATTCTAAAAGCAGTAATTTTGTAAGGATAAAGTTTGTCAAGTATGTTGAGTGCCTTCTTATATATTCATGTGCTCAGTTACCTCAATTTTGCGATGCAGTCAATCTAAAAGCATTTGTAACATGTGAGGTTGCAATTTCGTAGGGTTTGTCTGTCATACTGAAGAATTCCAGCCTAAATGTTTCTTGCTCTTTGTGGTTCATTTATTTTTAGTTGCATTCAGTTTTTTTAAGTACATTTTTCCACTTTCTCTATTTTATTTTAAGATTTTTTTCTAAAAAATTATATCTGAAACACAACATTTATTAAAATGGAAGAATGTAAAGCGGAGCAGCAGTCCGCAAAAAAATCTAATTTGAAAAGGAACTTCAAAATTAGAACAATCATTCAACAACACTCTCCCAATTTGTGTAAACAGAATATTTTATTTTTGTTGTGTTTCTTTGCTTCTGAGTGCAATTTTCTTTAACTGTGTTGCATTCGCTATACAATCCAATTATTTAGACTACATGGGAAACAATGATATTTTTGGGCTCTGAAATTGAACAAATGAGTTATTTGAGGCAGTTGATGATATCTTCCAACTTTTCTTTTAAAATGCCTATAACACCCTGATCTGTGCACCTTTGCCACGGCTCCCGTTCTCTGCATTGTAATTAGACTTGGACTTGAGAACATAGACTTGTGATAGTTACCATAAGAGACTTTGAGTTATGTATGACACAAGATGTATAAACAGAAACTGTGAATGTTCATCATAATAGTTATTAGTACAATGTGCATAAGTATGTCATATGTTTCTTCTTGTTCATGTTATTTTTTTGTAAGCACAGTTCGTCTGTGGCATCCTTTGCTTTGTTTGACAATTAACATCTTATATCCCAGCTCTCGGAGTGGTTGGAAGCCAGTAAGCGGCTTGACTTTGTTGAGCGAGATTATGCTTCTCGTCTTGATCTGATTTCCAAAGTTCGTGGCCTCCAGAAGGCAGAAAAATATATTCAGAATATCCCAAAATCATTCCAAGGGGAGGTAATCTACCGAACCTTGTTGGCTAATTGTGTTATGGCCGTCAATGTGAAGAAAGCGGAAGAAGTTTTCAACAAAATGAAGGACCAAAAATTTCCAATCACTTCGTTTGCTTATAATCAGCTGCTTCTTCTCTATAAGAGGGTTGACAAAAAGAAAATAGCTGATGTTTTAGAATTGATGGAAAAAGAAAATGTTAAGCCCTCTCTTTTTACTTATAAAATCCTGATTGGCACCAAAGGTCAATCCAATGATATAACTGGAATGGATGAAGTTGTAAAGGAAATGAAGGCTGCAGGGTTTGAACCAGACATCAGCACACAAGCCATACTGGCTAGGCATTATGTCCATGGTGGGCTCAAAGAAAAGGCTGAGGCTATGTTGAAAGAAATGGAGGGAGGCAACTTAAAGGAGAACCGTTGGGCATGTCGGGGTTTGCTCCCTCTTTATGCAGAGCTTGGGCAGGCTGATGAAGTAAGACGAGTTTGGAAGGCCTGTGAATCAAGTCCTCGGCTTGAGGAGTTCTTGGCTGCTATTGAAGCTTGGGGAAAGCTGAAGGATGTTGAAGAAGCAGAGGCAATCTTTGAAAGAATGTGTAGTACATGGAAGAAGCTGACTTCAAAGCATTATTCTGCACTCTTGAGGGTTTATGCAAACAATAAAATGATAGCCAAAGGGAAAGATTTGGTTAAGCGCATGGCTGATAGTGGTTGCCGGATTGGGCCATTGACTTGGGATTTGCTCGTGAGGCTCCATGTGGAAGCAGGGGAGGTGGAAAAGGCTGAGTCTATTTTGCAGAAGGCAACCCAGCAGAGCCAAATGAAACCGATGTTCAATACTTACATTGTGATTATGGAGCAGTATGCAAAGCGAGGTGATATCCATAATTCTGAAAAAATGTTTCATAGGATGAGGCAGGCTGGGTATATGGGTCGACTCAGGCAATTCCAGTGTTTAGTCCAGGCATACATAAATGGCAAGGCTCCAGCTTATGGAATTAGGGAGAGGATGAAAGCAGATAACATATTCCCAAATAAAGGTTTTGCAGCACAACTGGTTCATGTCGATGCATTTAGGAAGACAGCGGTGTCAGATTTGCTCGACTAAGTATGATCTCACTTGCACCATCGGGATATCAGCATCATCATATCTATGCACACCCATTATCTCTCAACTTGATGAACATTCTTTTGGTCATTTGTGTTGATACTTTACCCCTGCTTTTAGCTTTTGTCTGAATGCACCTTAAGCTTTTTAGGAATTTAAGATATATGCTCTTTACTTTTTCTTACTTCTATCGCAAACACGACATCGATTGGTCGAATTTTTTTTTATTTTTTTAATTATTTAAAATATTTAGTTATTGTTCTTTTCCTCACTGATCAGTCCGGGGATGTACGATAATCAAATTCGAGCTGTCTATGATATGCAAAGTGCAGATTTCAGGTTTAGGAAGATGCTTCTTTCGGAAATATCGGAAGAAAACACCATAATTCGATGGACCTGAAGATGTCCAGTAGAACAGGGTTTCAAGTGTTCTTGTAAAATTCTCTATAATAAAAGGAAAAGGGAGGAGGATTTTTCAATGCTGTAGACTGTAGTAGTTATACATTATGGTGGCATGATCTTGTGTTTCTTCTGCAGTCTATTTGAAGACACCATCTGATTTGTCATCCTTTGCATTGATAATCAAGATTTTTTGTTCAATCAACAAGGCAATTTATTCCGAGGGTAGCTTGATTAATGATGATCACACGATAAGATGAATTTTTTGTGAAAATGTACAAGCTAACTTTTTTGAAAAAAGTTTTAGTCTTATATTTTATCTTTAATTTAAAATTATATTTATCAAACTAATATAACTAAACACTAAAAAGTAAAACACATTAAAGTATCATACATAAATAAAATATTACTTTTGAAAACTAAACATGTTCCAACATGCTGGAAAGGTTTCATTCTATAGTTCTATCGTCCTATATTCTTTCAAAATTTGTTAAAACTGAGATAGTTCGTTATTGTATTGGAATTACATTTTTTTTTTCTTATCTAGTCATGATCTTTTAAAACAATTTATATATTTTGTTTATAATATGAATTTTGAAGGGTACGATTCATTATGTCCTCTCTTATCTAAGTGTATCTTAAATTTTCAATCGATATAATTTTCTCGTATCTTCGAAATTCGTTTAAAAAAAATTATATAATTAGTTTAGCCCACTCTACCATAACACCCTGGTTAGATATAACCATTAACATTAAATATAGATTCAGAATTATTGTTTATAATCTAAGGCATTGTACTCAAGATATGAAATTCGACCATTTACGATCTATAAGATTGTATATATATAGAAGGAAAATATTATATAACATAGTACATGAACTATATTAGTTTATGAACGTTGATGCAAAAAATGGCAACATTCATATTAAGACAAAAAAAATTGGTGGAAAATGAATAATGGCCATGATGAGGTCTATATTCAAACTTACACGCATCAACAAGCCCACATTCCTACTCCACAATGAACATTTCCATCATATTGGGAACATTCAAATCCACAAACTAACTAACAAATATTAATGTGTACGGTGTACCCATAATTACTATTATTTTAAAATATTACAATAATTTGGTTTTTCTTTTAGGGACTCGAACCTATAACCTCGAAACGTGGATGTAAGGGCTTAACCATAATATTATCAGTGCCATCATATACATTGTTAAAGATATTTGTTCAAATTCATCTCAAGTTAATATAATACGATACATGAGAGTTGAAACTTAAAACTAACACATCATCTCATATAATATTGAAAACTCACAAAACGCGGGCATATAATTTGCAGATAATTTATTTCAATTAAATAAAACAAATTTACACATCGAAAATGGTATGCATAAGCATACGCATCCAGGGCTCTGAGTCTTACTTAGAAGCATGAATAACTCAGCTGGGAAAGCAATATTGTGTTTGTTCTATTTCTATATAATCAGACGAACAAAAGCAATTTCAAGTAAATGTTACCTCAATAACGTCCACATTCATCAATCTCACAATAGTAAAATTGAAAAAACAAATACTGACAAAATAGATTAGTAGAATGCTTTGGAAATTATTTTGAACATGTTTTTAAACACTAATGAAAATTTTAACAAGAAAAAGTTTTCAGAATTCAGATTACAAATACAGTATTTGGTCATTCAAGAATGGTGGGCAGGTGGATTATTCTCCAAAGTCCACGTTTTAGAGCCCACAATCAACTCACTCATTTTCACTTTCATGGTCCACATTTCTTTCGTTCATTCGATTCTCAATTTATATTTTACATTAATTTTTTTAAAAAAAAATTAATAAGAATTAAGAAAGTAATCGAGGATATATCAAAAATGAAAAGAAAAGATAGTAATCAAGGATTAAATATTTATTCTTATTCTTCAATATAACAATACTTTAAAAATAATCATCAATGTTTATAACATAATAATAATAATATATCGATATGGTTATACCTTTCAACCCAATCCAATTTAATTCGACAAGCTAAATGTAACAATAAATACATAACTATTATTTCAACAACAAAAAAAGAGACAAACTATACAAATAAAAGTTCTAATATCATTCTTTCCAACAAAAAAAAAATCTAATATCATTGTCCATAAAACCGTAATAAATGTGAGGAAATATCTTTCGGTGTTGAAAGCCAACTTCTTCTGAATATGAAAGTAAACATCCGGACAAACCAAGTCATGTTGTAGTATTGTTTGATCTCGGTAGATTTCTGACTTGTCTAATGTCAATATTCAAAAATAATAAAATAATAAAAATCGTAATATCATAATTATTAGTCCTATAAGTTGAATAGGGTAGATAGGTCAATTTTAGAAGAAAATCTTCGGTGAGACGGTTTTATTGTCGTATAAAATAAGCTTTTTTAAGTTTTAAATATATTTGAATGTTTTCAATAAAAATACTACACTCCTGTTGGACGGTCTCACCACTTGTCAATGACCGAAGATTTTCTCCGATTTAGGACCTTTACTAACGATTCCTAGAAAATATCAAAGATCTAAACATATCTCTATTTCTCATCCAAATTCAAATGCAGAGATTTTATAAGCATAAACATTAGTGTAAAGAATCCTCCATCCATCATCCCTTGTAAAATAAAATTTCCATAATTAGATATAAATATGTTCCAAATAATAAAAATTACAATTTTAGATATGATCCATTTCTTCTAAATCTATAAATAAAATTCCATGCATGCTCTTGTTCTCTAACCCCATCAATGGCGACTCTCAAAATCACTCAAAAGCATCATAAACACCTCAACAACCCTTTCCCTCCAACCCCAAAATCTCTCCCTTTCATCCAAGGAACTCTCCTCTTCAATTCTCAAACATTACCACCTTCTCAACAATTCTTCTCAATTGGGAATGATTTTCAGCTTCTTTGGAGCTCCAACAATGGTGGGTATCTCTCAATTTCTCATCATTCTAACCCCACAAGATCCATATGGTCCACCATCCCTGGTCAAGCTTTTGTCTCTGCAGCATTGACTGAGACTGAGGTTGAAGAAAGCAGAGGATCGTTTGTTTTCAAAGACAGAAATGTTCATTTGGTTTGTGATCATCAAACTATTGAAGATATAAGAGTGATCAATCAATTTGATGATAAAGATCGTGAATTTTTATCTGGGTATGTGGGATTAAACCAGAAAACAGATTTTGAGAACATTCAATTCCCTGTTCTGCTCATAACAGGATGGATTTTCAATAAGAAAATTAAGAATAAAGGATCAGCTTCCGCAAGATATTGGATAGTGTTTGATCAAAAGACAAGTAACCAAGTTGGGTTTCATTTGAAGCTTGGAAAACTCAACTATGAACTCCAGAACCAGAGAAGCTCTCCAACCAGGTCAGGAAGATACCGACGTTTGAGGCAGAAACTGGGACGAATTCGGAGAAGAAAGCTTGGATGGTGTTGGTCTTTTACAAGGCCAAGAGGAGGTTTTGTAACAATCTCTTCGTCGAACGAGGAAACAGAAGGAGAGTTGAAGGTTGCAGAGTTGTCCCAAGAATTCAACAGAGTCTGTTTTACATATTCAAGTGAAAAAAATGAGAGATTTTATGGTTTTGGAGAGCAATTCTCTCATATGGATTTCAAAGGCAAGAGGGTACCCATTTTTGTTCAAGAACAAGGCATTGGAAGAGGAGACCAACCTATCACTTTTGCAGCTAACTTGGTTAGCTACAGGTACGTATCACAGCTATGTGTAGCTCAAAATGTAATTGCACTTCAAAGGGCTATTTCCTCTTTCTTCAAAAATGTTTTATAATGCACTTAAAAGTCGTCTCTAAAACACTTGATAAAAGTTTTTTCAGAATGCAATTTTAAGTTCTAACAATGATTTTTCATTGTTGCAGGGCTGGGGGTGATTGGAGCACAACTTATGCCCCATCTCCATTCTACATGACGTCGAAGATGAGGTCTCTTTACCTTGAAGGATATGATTATTCTGTTTTTGATCTCACAAGACAGGATAGGGCTCATATACAGGTATTGTTTGATAATTTACACATATTAGAGAAGTAAACATTGTTTCATTTGGAAACTATATGAGAACAGATATACTTTAGGAATTGGGAAGCTAAACAATTATGTGAACATTGCATGTGTGTGTGTGTATACATATATATATATATATATATATATATATATATATCTCGAAGCAACAATTTCAAAGACTATTTTGACAAAACTACATTTTGATTGTAATTGAGCAGTGGAAAATGCCAAGGAATGTCTATATCTTATTATTGTAGAACAATTAGAAACGATACAAGGATCATTAGAGTATATAAATTTTTTTACAAACTGAAGAATTTAGATTTTATGCACACAATGAATTTACAACTAAAGCTTAAAGAGAAATATAAAATAGAAGAGAGAGAGAAAAGAAAACAAGAAGTACAAATTGATG
The DNA here is from genome assembly GCA_033220585.1 of Dipteronia sinensis. NCBI lineage: Eukaryota > Viridiplantae > Streptophyta > Magnoliopsida > Sapindales > Sapindaceae > Dipteronia > Dipteronia sinensis. The sequence goes on from CM065639.1 coordinate 20,301,416, forward strand.
CTCATTCAGAGTTTAAACTTGCAGTTTCCCGTTTTCTGTATACTGGAGCTTGCAGATACATGGCAGTTCAGTTCGAGGAAGGATTTTGCACGGAAACTCACCTTTGGAACTCATTGAACACTTCACAGAAACGATTGGGAGGCCTCCTGAGCTTCCCAACTGGATCATATCTGGGGCTGTAGTTGGAATGCAGGGTGGCACAGATGCTGTTCGTCGTGTTTGGGAAGCACTTAGAAGTCACAAAGTCCCAGTTTCAGCATTTTGGTTGCAGGTCATGCATGTTCCTACACAAATACAAATTAAACTCTACCAAATTTTCTGCCTATTGGTTATTGCTAACAGATGCAAAAATATCAACACCATGTCAGTTTTAAGGCTGTTTGACAAGCTTTCAGTAATGCTTCTGCACATTGAATATTACAACATGCAACATATCTCACTGTGTAACAATTTTTGTTTAGGACTGGGTGGGGCAACGGGAGACAATAATCGGATCACAACTGTGGTGGAATTGGGAAGTGGATACGACAAGATATAGTGGGTGGCAACAGCTGGTTAAAGATCTTAGCACTCAGCATATTAAAGTGATGACATACTGCAATCCTTGTTTGGCTCCAGTACGTATTTTTTTTTCATTTTAACACTAAAATGATGGCAATGACCGTTGAACAGCAATATATTATCTGTGATTGCAAATGGATTGAGAATTTGCAACTTCTAATTGCTTTCACAGACTGATAAGAAGCCAAACAGGAGGAGAAATCTTTTTGAGGAAGCAAAAAAGCTGGACATATTGGTGAAGGACCAACATGGAGAACCATACATGGTTGCCAACACAGCTTTTGATGTGGGAATGTTGGATCTAACACACCCAGATACTGCCATTTGGTTCAAACAGATTTTACAAGAAATGGTGGATATTGGAGTAAGAGGATGGATGGCTGATTTTGGTGAAGGCTTGCCTATGGATGCTACCCTTTATTCAGGTTTGAAATACTAATTTCTTTCTTGAATGACCTGCATTCTTATGTGAGACTCCTTTGATGCCAAGTGATATGACCAATGGCAGGACTAGTTGTTTCATAATTTCGATATTCATCATCCTTATGTTGAACCATTATTAATCCTAACAGCCTAATCCTATAGATTAAAACATACTCATCTTACCTTTTGTTGTAATTGTAATTGAATGATGAATTGTCAATATTAGAACACAAGATCTCTTACTTAGAAATAAGTTACAAAAAATTCATGTCTCCCCAATAGTATATGAACACCAAGTAACCAAAAACTAAAAATGTGGATTAAAAAAGATCAGTATAGAAAATCCTTCTCAGGACCAATGAAACCTTATGCTTCTTCTATCTTCTAGGTACTCGTTTGGCTTGAATCAATAGTTTTTTACTTGATTTTTCTCCCCATACTAAATCTTCACATATAAATCTATTGTCTATTGAGAATAAAAAAGAAAGCAGATTCCCCTAATAGTTTCCTCCCTTGTCGGGTTTGCGATGTTGAGGGTGTTTATTATATATTTATATGTATTCCTGAGTTTTGAAGAAAATAAATATAAGTAGAATGTTTCAAGATTGTCATGCTTTGTTTGGTAGGAGGAAAAATGGAGGGAAGAGATATGGGAAAAATTGAATTTTCTACTAACATTGGCAACTACTCCCAACTAAAAAGAAAGGAAAAACAAAAAAACATAGAATAAGAAAATGAACATTTTTGGCCGCTACGGTTCACAATGGTTTATGGTTCAGTAATTTGTTTTATTTCTTCCAAAGCGGTACACCTGATTTATATATGAAATTCACTAAATCAGTAATATTAACTAGTTTGATCCTATTCTATTAGGAGAAGATCCTATTACAGCTCATAACAGATACCCGGAGCTATGGGCGCAAATTAACCGAGAATTTGTAGAAGAATGGAAAAGTAGCCGTGTTGGTAAAGAAAAAGAAGACCCCGAAGAAGCTTTGGTCTTCTTCATGAGGGCTGGTTTCAGAGAAAGTCCCAAATGGGGGATGCTGTTTTGGGAAGGAGATCAAATGGTAAGTTGGCAAGCTAATGACGGGATAAAGAGTAGTGTTGTTGGCCTGCTGAGCAGTGGACTTTCTGGGTATGCTTTTAACCACAGTGATATTGGAGGATATTGTGCGGTGAACTTACCTGTAATTAAGTATCGAAGAAGCGAAGAATTGCTGTTGAGATGGATGGAGCTAAATGCTTTCACAAGTGTTTTCCGGACCCATGAAGTAAGTTGAAAATGAACCTCCAGAAATTCATAGACCTGAACCAGAATTGCCATTAACGCCGTCATCTTTTATAAGTGAAAAAATAAACAAATAGATAAAGCATTGCATTCTTTATTCATATTTAATCACCATTACCAACACAAACAGAATTCTGCTTTTTCACTCTGTTTTTTGGAATTCCATCCGAAATGTTGCTTTAAGCCGGTAAGCTAGCATTCTCTCAAAGCATATGTTAAAGAATGATATGGAGCTTTCATGAGGTTGCAAAATTACTGCAAAAAAGCTTTGCATCAATTGAATGAGATATATTTCTGAATAGTACTACTTTAACCGGTTACAATTTCCATGATTTTAAATAATCATATGACATTCATTTACTTCAAAGTCATGACCTATATGATATCATCACTTACTATTTTCTTTCTGTCTTCCACAAGCAGGGAAACAAACCATCCTGCAACAGCCAGTTCTACTCGAACCAACGAACTTTGTCACATTTTGCACGTTTTGCTAAAGTGTACAAAGCTTGGAAGTTCTACCGAATACAGCTTGTAAAGGTGACAAACACACACACTAATTCCTTTTCAATTCAGTTATGTCAATGAAAGATCTAACAAAACTCTCTTTCTCTCTAACAGGAAGCTTCCCAGAGAGGCTTGCCTGTTTGCCGTCACCTATTTCTCCACTACCCAGATGACGAGCGTGTCCAAAGCTTAAGCTACCATCAGTTTTTGGTGGGTAGTGAGATCCTGGTGGTGCCTACTCTTGACAAAGGGAAGAATAAAGTGAGGGCCTATTTTCCAGTAGGAGAAGCTAGTTCATGGCAACATATTTGGACAGGAAAGCTATTTACAAGACAAGGTTCAGAAATTTGGATAGAAGCTCCAGTTGGTTGTCCTGCTGTGTTTGTTAAGGCTGGTTCTGTTGTCGGAGAAACTTTTCTGAAGAATCTTAGAAATTCTGATATTCTATAACAAGGCAATCCTCAAAGAAGCTCATGATTTTTTTCCATATTGGATACCATAGCATTTGTACTTAACAGCAGGTGCATGCATACCATTATTATGCTGGGTAAAGACTTGTATTTTAACTTCATATCAGATGATATGATATGTTTTACTAGCAGATTGGTTTATGTGATACAACAATTTACTAAGGATAGCAATAGCTCACAATTTATTGACAACCCTTTCAATAAAACTTATGTCTGGTTAACGAGTCCATAACCATCTAAAAGGAAGGAGAGAAATAAGCTGTGCTTCTAAAGAAATGTTACAAAAGAAGCAACAGAGTCAAAATAACAGCAATAACATAACACAGTCCTTAACTAGTAAGTGATTTTTCCAGGGGTAAAAACAGAATCCACACAGATTCTCCTAGTGAATCGATTTTTGATTTTTTAAAGATGCCCAGTTGCACAAATTGCCAACTCATAAATGGAAACAGTTCAACACCCCAAAAACAACAAGAAAGAGAACATTGACACTCAGGAAATGTAATTAAAGAACATAGTTCGTGAACCCAGATGATGAATCATATGCTAGTAAATATGTCATTACATGAAAGGCATTTTGAAGAGGTGAGTAACTTACATGAAAGGTATTGCCTACATATTTTGAGATGGGCATCACCATTGCAATTTGCAAGACACAAGTTGAAGATGGAAAATCAACTTCAAAACTCGAAAGGTTTTGTGGGTTGATTGCTTTTATTGGTTTCTGGTTTCCTACGGATTCGGATACTGAATTAGCATATTCGAATTTTTATATCAATCTGGACCGTTTACATCATTTTATGCTTTACATAATGATCAACAGTTTTGAGATGTCTTTTCAGATTTTTTTTTTTTTTTTTATTTACAATCCATTTTTATCTTTTTTGTACTGTTTCTATTAGGCAAGATTAAAATCAACAGTTTTATATTTTCTCACTTTTTTCTAAAATTTATAAACACACTTTTTTTATTTTGAAATTCCCTTTATTAATTAAGATAAAATTTCAAATCTCACTAATCACTAAATTATATGTAAAAAAATACTATATAAACCATTCTTTATTACAACTCACCCTTACAAAATTATATGTAAAAAATTCTAAAATAAATAAATTACATATTACTAAAATCTTTAACAATATAATTTCATTTAACAATTAATAAAATAATACAAATCTTTTACTTTTCAAAAGAACTACAAAAATTAAGAATTTTTTAACATGGAGGAGGCTCCATAGTCCATCCTTGGTGGAGATGGCCTCAGCCGGTCTCCTTCAACCTTCAATTGAGGAGACTATGCAATCTCCCCTGCTGATGGAGGAGATTGAAATTACCCCTAAATTTATGTGACACTTTTATTGGACAAATGCATATTTTCCATATTGACGTGATTTGGAAAAATGGGTAATATTTCAAAAAAAAATAAACAAAAAACAAAAGAAAAATATAATTAATATGAAACTTAATATATTAACTACATAATATTCTACAGTCTAAATAAGGTTGACAGCCTATGAGCTCTCGTCCTCGCTTTTACAAAAAAAAAAAAAAAAAAAATAGGAATTAACCCTCTCCAATTGATCTCTGAACTTTTCCACCTGTTTACCTGTGGCTGTGTTACAGTAAACAATATTAAATTTTATCTTCAGATGCTCTAAATATCAAGCTGTTCCACTTTGATCAAGTTTGCAGAATTCTGGATGAGCTCCTTCCGTGTATCAACCTAAAACACACAATATATTTAACAAAGTATGTGTGTGTATATGTGCTGGAATATCAAGATTGGTATCACAACAAAAATGAAATAAAAGGTTTCATGGATGTGCTAAATAATGATGCATTGGGCAATACAGTTGAAAAGCTCAATAAGTTCATCCTCCTAATTTTGCTAGAAAAGTATTTAAGATTTTATTACATTTTTTTACTTCAAAATCTCTCCTAAAATTTCTCAAATTTTTTAGGTCCCAATATCGCGTCTACTTACCCGGGCACCCATAAGGGATGAGAATGTGACATTTGCTTCTGCTGCATCCTCGACCACTAGTTGCTTAAGGAGCCTTTGCTCTGGATCCATTGTTGTTTCCCAGAGTTGTACAGGCATCATCTCTCCCAAACCTGCATTATACCCATATATGAAACTCTAATTATAACAAAGTATAAATTTCTCGAGAAACACACTTCGGTTTATTGGAATTCAAGCACATAGTGTCTCCGAAAACATGGACAATTCAGTATGGAGGGAAATTGCATAAACTGCATAACATGGCAAGATACAAATATATTCAAGTAAACAGCATTTTCTATCGAGGTTGGAAAAGAATACCCTGGATGTTCTAATCAATCTCATGTATGATAGTTCTATTCATCAATGAAATATGGAATTAGTGCATGCAACTCTATTCATCAAAGAAACATGAAATTAATGCATGCGAATGACGCTTCGTTAAAGATGCTGGAATGACGAACCAATTTTGGGGTGGAAACCACTAAAGATGAACCAAGTATGACACACAAAAGAAGAAACGGGCAATGTAGGACTACCACATTAACTTTACAGATCCAGATCCAAGGTGATATAGATTATAAAGTTGCAGTGGCAAGAGCAAGTCAAAAGATAGGGGTGGTTGTGAGAAACCAAACGACGAAACAAATACTTTGGTTTTACATTTATATTTCAACAAGTACCTGCCACATTCAATTATATAGGTTACTTGCTTCCCCCTTAATGCAATAAAATACCTCTGTTAGGCAGCACACTGACATTGCAATAAAACTTGTTTTGGCCAACAATACCAAACTTTTCCCAGAGCTCAGTTTTGATGGAGCATAAATAATATTATAATCATACTGTTTATTGTACCTTTGAACCTCTGGATGTTGTATGAAGCATTTGAAGGGAACGAGTTCTGGAGCTTCTTCAGTTCTGCCTCATCATAGCAGTAATGTGCTTGCTTTCCCCTCTCAACCTAATCATTTCAGTAAAACACATAGATGTAAACTGATAATTTTTGCTAAGAATAGATGCTTGCAGATTCACTAAAGTCGAAAACAAACCTTGTAAAGTGGTGGTACACCAACATAAATGCAACCTACATCAAATAAGGCTTTCTGCAAGCAACAACTGCAACTATTTAGCTTGTATTCAAATTTTAACATGCTTCTTAATTTAAGATTTTTCTTTTTCTTCTTTCTTATAATTTAGAAGACAATTGTCTCCCTCATCTACCTGATATCTGTAGAAAAATGTCAAAAGCAGAGTTCGGATATGAGCGCCATCTACATCAGCATCAGTTAAAATGATGATTTTATGATAACGAAGAGCCTCTTTTTTGAAGTCTTCTCCCTGAGACCAAGATTTATTACGTGAAATAAGCCAAGCAGTTAACTAAGAAAATAAATCATAGAGCTAGCAAAAAATGATTTTACCTTCACTCCAAGTCCAAGAGCACGGATTAGATTCTGAATTTCTTCGTTCTTGTACATTGCTGCTTCATCCTTTCTTTCAACATTCAAAATTTTACCTCTCAAGGGGAGAATAGCCTGCACAAACACGTTTATGTGACCCATAATCATCCTATATATGACTCTACACTTAAGTAAAAACATGCAGAAAAGATTTAGTGTTGAACAAAAAGAATGTTGAATTTAATCCACATTGTATGCGAGTCCAAAGCAAGAAAACTTGTATTGAGCAAACCACATCACAAGGTACCAACACCGCAGAAGAGGGCTAGAACAATATGTCATGTGGAGAAGCATAAAACTGAGCAATTTTCATAGAAGCAAATGTGAAGAATGATTAAGCCAGAGCATAAAGCACCCTCTAGTAGAAAATTAGATTATTTTATATACTTGTGCCATTGTCATGTCCTGTTGAATTAAGTTGGCATGGACACCAGAGGAAAACCCAATAAGTTCATGTAGCAGTGCCAGCAAGTAATATATTTTGTATTTTTGTGAGAACTCTAACGATTGCATCGGTTCTATCGTTGCACATGAAACATCAATGGTAGAGCAAATGATTCTTAGATGTTGAAGGCAATGAAACAGCTGATCTGGACCTGACAGACTCTTCATCCAGCTTTAATACCTAGAAACTTGGACACAGAAATGGAAGTGGACACTAATGGTAGTACCATGAGGAAAAAAACTTTGCATACCAAAATAATATCATTTTCATTCCCCCTCATTTTATTTTTCTCTCAAGGATTCTTTGCTTCTAAAATATATTTTAAACTGCATGGAACTGGTTGCTATCAAAAGCAATAAAATTTTTGCATCCACTGAAAACATCATACACAGAATTGGTTCTGCCAAGCAGAGTCCAAGAAAGAATGTTTTGGACACAACATGCTTCAATAAATGCATCCAGATGGACGATATCAATTCTGCATAACCATGTTCAGAAATGGTGGCTTAGTATTACCTGAAATCGCCTGTCACGACCTTGTTTTGCACTTCCGCCAGCAGAATCCCCTTCAACAATAAAAATTTCTGCAAACATAATTAAAAATGTTATTACTATAATTGAAACATAATCTAGAAATGTGCCTCCACGCAATAATGTATATAAAAGTTAATCAAATGTGTCACGACATTCCTGCAAGCAAAAGGAACAAAATGCATGAAGACTAAAACAAAATTTATTAAAAAGAAAAAGTACACATTTCCAAAAAAAGAAAAAGTCAGTATATACTCCATAATCTGTCTCCCTATATTTGATGTTTTAGACCAACATAATTGAAAAAAAAAAAGCACCAATAGTTTGTAAAATAAGCCTTGCAGAGTGGATAAATTAGACATTCCCATTACTGCAAACAGATCGAAAATTAAATTGGCAAAAGGAAATACAGATATACCATTAGGTATAGAATTACTGATTAATGTGCTTACACAGAAGCAAATATAATTTTTTTTCCTTATTGCAACAGCAACCCATGGTCTGTCTTTGAAAGACAAAATTTCCAATTTAGAACCCTTTTGATCCACTGTCTGCATGAAGTCAATTAAATTTTAGTAATTCTATTTTGTGTCTTCTATTAGTTAGGCACCATTCACATAGGTACTGGTCATGATAGTATGATACTGTAAACAATGAACAAGCCAAGGATTTTTCCTTTTCCGCTTCTTTTAGTTAGGGTTTTAATGAATGGTTATGGTTGTGATTGAATATCTATTAGCATTAGAGTACTATTAATTGACTTAATTAGAAAGCTCATTACAAGTGACAATTAGAAAGCTCATTACAAGTGACAATTAGAAAGCTCATTACAAGTGACAACAGTAGAGCCTGATTCTAAAGATAATTAAAAAAATATCTTTTACTGGAGGGTTCACAACCTATATAGCTCCCTTCATGTACATTCTAATAGGCAGTGACATGCTCTATTAATATATACAAAGCTCGACCAATGACGAAAAAAAAATTGAATTACAAAATGGACATTGGACACTACCTGTAAATTCTTATCTACAACCTCAAAATTATATATTTTAAATCATTCTCCCTCATAATGGTAACAGAAAAGGCAATAGATACCAGATTCTTCAGGATTTGAAGAAGCGCAATCGGCCAATTTTCCTGGAAGAGATGATGATCTCAACACACTCTTATGTCTCACCAAGTCCCTTGCTCTCTTTGCTGCTAGAGCTGCCTAATATAGGAAATAACATACATGAGAAATATTTGCTGTAAACCTTTAAGTGACTGAAATCGTTGAATGTAGCAACTTCATATATTGTAATGACTAATGACCATCAAACCAAAGACATAATAAATCATAAGAAGGATACCTTGAGAGCACTTAGAGACTTGGATAGGATTGAATCAAGTACATCGGGATGCAACTCCAAGTATTCAGTCAGAAACTCCTGAACAGATTGATCAACCACCTTCCGTACCTCTGGATTGCCCAACCTTGTCTTTCAGTGATAGACGGCAAAGTCAGCAAGGATAGATAATCAGAAAGGAGAACTAGTCAGGCCACACCAATATCAAGTCGGCCAAAGAATCATTGATAAAAAAAAATACATCAGACTCATCAGTACTAATAAATTTTGTGGTAAACAAAAAGTACCTTTGTTTGTCCTTCAAACTCTGGATTCGGAACTTTGACTGAAATAATGCATGTCAAGCCCTCCCTAACATGTTCACCACTTAAATTTATATCCTTATCCTGGAAAAGAAAATCCATTACTATAATGAAAGTGACAGTTACTTTTTGGCGAAATGTTTCATATTCCCATACATGTCTGTAAGGACTGAAGCCCATAAATAAGCAATCTTTCTCTGCAAGGGAAGAACTTTGTACTTCATAACAAATAAAGAAGTTTCATAATGCATTCCCTGCTTATGATCTAATATCCATACCTACCCAAATTTAAACAAATAAAATAGTTGGGAGTTGAAAATTTGCATATGCATCAAGGACCGAAAAAACGTCTAAAAGACGCAAAGAGAGTTGTGGCGGGGGAGAGGGGGAGGCTAAAGCATAGTTGGTAAAGGTGCAAGGCGGCAAGGTCTTCTAGGAGCACAGGCGCAAGGAGAGGCGCAAGGAGTGGCGCACTTTATTTTTTTTTAAAAGTGTCTAATAGCTTTTATATTAATTTCCCATAAACTTCAAGTCATTAAGCAAATTGCAAGCCACGAAACTATCAATAACACGTCATAATTCATAAAAAATATATATTTATTCATCATATTAATAGCAAGTTAAGAAAGTTACTGTACCGAAGAAGAAAAAACAGAAAGAAAAAAAATGGTTCAATTAAGTGATAGTTAAGTTTTTATTACTAACAAATTAATATAATAAAACGTATTAGAAAGACATTTACCCAGGTAAGTAAATAAAGATAAGGCATATAATAGATGATTAAATAAACACTATAACAAAAGAAATAAATCTTTTTTTTGTTTGACACATCTGTTAGCGTTGACATGTGTTACACAGTGGAACATGAAAGCAGTAATAGACAAAAGCGTTGATTTACACTTCTGTCTTCTTTCAACATCACACACTTACGTCTTCTTACTTCAGTTCCTAGGCATCGCGCTTGGAACCTAGTGCCTTACAGGCAAGGCATGCACCTCAAAACATTCACCTCACCTAGCATGTTCAAGACGCCTAGGCACACTTTTAACAACAGTGGACTAAAGTATACGATCCAAAGTCTTTTCACGTGTACTAAATCAACCACAGAAAATTATGAAAATTCATTTGTATTGCTTTATGAATTTATTTTCACAATAATGTTTTTGGTTCCTCACACATTGACTAACACCACAACTGAAAAGCCATTACAATTTCCCTATTTCAAACATAAGTTGATCTGATTCATATACTAATGTTTATATGATCCAAAGTCTTTTCACGTGTACTAAATCAACCACAGAAAATTATGAAAATTCAGCTGTATTGCTTTATGAATTTATTTTCACAATAATATGTTTTTGGTTCCTCACACATTGACTAACACCACAACTGAAAAGCCATTACAATTTCCCTATTTCAAAACATAAGTTGATCTGATTCATATACTACTGTTTATATGATCCAAAGTCTTTTCACGTGTACTAAATCAACAACAGAAAATTATCAAAATTCAGCTTTATTGCTTTATGAATTTATTTTCACAATAATATGTTTTTGGTTCCTCACACATTGACTAACACCACAACTGAAAAGCCATTACAATTTCCCTATTTCAAAACATAAGTTGATCTGATTCATATACTAATGTTTATATGATCCAAAGTCTTTTCACATGTACTAAATCAACCACAGAAAATTATGAAAATTCAGCTGTATTGCTTTATGAATTTATTTTCACAATAATATGTTTTTGGTTCCTCACACATTGACTAACACCACAACTGAAAAGCCATTACAATTTCCCTATTTCAAAACATAAGTTGATCTGATTCATATACTAATGTGCTACACTCATTTTTAAGTTACTGGTAAACGAACCTACATACACACAGGAAACAAAGGAGAATAAAATTAACACTTAAATACACATGAAAAAATTGGAAAAAGAAAACCCATTAAGGGAGTTGGTATAGGCACACCTTAACAATTTTTGACTTCTTCCCAAAACTGTTGAGAGTTCTTGTCAATGAAGCCTTAACACCGTCTATATGTGTGCCACCATCAATAGTTCGTATGCTATTAGCATATCCTAGCATTGTATCTGAATATGCATCTGAACACCTAGTAAAGAATTCATGAACCAATGAAATCACTTGATTTATTCCAGATAGATATAAAAAATATGAAAAAACATAGTATCTAATAAAGCTGTACGCAACAATGAATGGATTCAGAAATAAACATCTTTGATGGATTCGCAATGCATTGATTTTGACACAACTGCACCCATCTTTTTTGCTTAAATAAATCATAGGCCATGCAGATATGATAAAAATCCATAATATATACGCCAAGTAGTTATTTTTTATTAGTTGGGTAACAAGAAAAGTCTGATAAGAGGTACATTTTGATGAGAAAGAGCATTAGAGTTGCGGATAAAAGGGTTTACCATTGAAGAGCTAAATCAATTGTAATGCCATCTGCTTCTTTTCTAAGGCCCACAACATCATGAAGTGGTTTCTGGATCAATAGAAAAAGTCAGTCATAGAAAGTGTACTAAATCAATTTGAATAAAAAAGTAAAAATCAGTTTACCAAATCATTATATTTGAAACTGGGCTTGCAGTCTAACACAATAACTATACCTAGCTGCCTACTCCATGGGGAAACCTCCCCCGCCCCCATTTCCCCCCATGAACATCTCAGATAGATAGCTTAATCTACATAAAAGCAGGGGACTCACCTATCCATATATGATATATATCCAACTCCAACCCATTTCCCACAGTAAAGATAATATATTTTAAGTAAAAAAAAATGATCATTAGATATAGCCTTCCATGGATTCCTATATGAGCGTTTTTGGCACGCAGGAGTAGACAGGATTGGATAAAATTCAATCCCTAGCTGCTGTTTGGGGACTACTCAGGATTGGGTTTCCAATCATGTGAGCCCAGTAAAAAGTTCCAATAGTCAGGTGTTAACTGGACTATTATTTTTTTTTTCATTTTTATTAATAACTAAATTTCATAATTATTTAATGCATTTAAATTAAATTAAATTGTTTGTTATTTTTATTTTTACATTTTTATCAATAAATAAATTTTAAATTTTTTTAATATATTTAAATTTAAATAAAAATAATATAAAATTATAATTTTACCTTAAAATATTTTTTAATTTTATTAATTTAACAATATATAAATTAAAATATGTATTTCAAAAAATTTTATTTAATTTAAAAGTTAAAATGTTATTATATTTAGTCCAATCTCATGTTTTACTAAACAAAACATAATATTACTTTAGTCAAGTCCTAACTCCTATGTTTCACCAAATGTAGCATAGTATTAATTTAGTCCACAGTACAAACTCCCATCTAATCCCAATCCAATCCCTTAAAATAATCTAATCCAATCCAGCGCACCAAACGCACCCTATGACTCTTCCCATATGACCTGGTCTTCACCATGATTGAATACCATCCATTAGTATGGGCACCACATGCCAAAAAGCTTTTTTTTTTTTTTTTCGAAAGGGAAGCTCTAAAGCCACTTAGTAAAAAGAGCTCTCTCTTTTAGCTTTACATTACTGATCCCTAATCCACCCTTAAATTTAGGCTTAGAAACCTCACTCCATTTGATAAGGTGAACACCATTCTCCTCATTACAATCTACCAACAATAAGTCTCTCATAAGCCTCTCTGATCTCTTAGCTACCCCATTTGAAACATTGACCAAAGTAAAAAAGTATATTGGTAAAGAAGAATAGAAGATAAAACAAAATGAATCAAGGGCGATCAATGTAGGCCCACCTCCATTAGATAAAAAGGCTCTCTTCTACCCCCTTAGTCTTTTTTCAACTTTTTCCGTCACCGAATCCCAAAATATCAAAGATCCTGAATTATCTCCCAAGGGGAGAGCCAAGTATTTGACATGTCAACTCCTCACCGAACGGCCGAACTTTATAACCAAATTACTGATTTTCTCCTCTTTTGAATTTAATCTTAAACCCATATAAATGGCTAAAAGCTTTTACTACATTTAAGAGATTGGCAATCTTGTTCTCATCTCCCAAAGAAAGGAAAAGAATATCATATGCAAATTAAAGATGAAATACCTTTAATTTGTCTTTCCCCCGCGATAAAATTTTCCACTAAGAAAGTGAACATGTTATACTAAGGGGGGTGTATTCAATTAGGAATTCAAAAGACTTTTAATAACTTTTATGGAATTAAAAAGTTTAGGTGTATTCAATGTAAGCTTTTAAAAACTTTATAAAAGTCTGGGGTATTCAATACAGTCTTTTATAGACTTTAAAAAAGTCATGTGGTATTCAATCAAGACTTTTTAACAGTCTATGAAAGGTAGGAGGTATTCAAAAACCCAATGACTTTTAATTATAACAAATCTCACAATTTGTCTTTCATTCCTACCAAAAACTTTGAATGACCCTTTTTTTAAATAAAAAAGAATTTCACTTGAGAAGAAAAATATAAAACTCTTTGAAAAACATTAACCATCAAACATATATTATATTCTCAAGTAAAAGAATACACATTCTTAACAAATTTTACAAATAAAATAAAATAAATAACTTTTAAAATGAATAAACATTATAAAAAAAAATACAAACATTAACGTTCTATAACAAAAAAATTTAACTAAAAATAATATAAAACAACTCTCCATAGGCTATGCAATTAAGGACTAAAGATTTCATTTTTTTTTACCTCTATTTTCAAAGCAACTAAACAACACCGAAACAAATCAAACGAACTTCATTTATGTTAATTAAAAAATAATAAAAGACAAAAACCACTACTCAATCATGTCAATATGTCATAATCAAAGTCGCGTATGAACATGACTCCATGTAATTATGATCAATATCAAAGCACCCATTTTTATGCGTAAATCTCGTTCAACAACTATGTGCGATTTTTATGTTTTATCTTCAGTAATTTGAATTAATTTTGGGTAGATTTTTTATACCCATTGCCATACTTTCATATTGACCTATAAACGTTAATATTATTGTCGATTTGCTACATTTATTTTAAAAGAAAATTTATAATATTTTCACTAATTATAAAAAAATTGACTAATTATTAAAAAAATTAGGTGCACAATGTCTTTATGATGCAAAATATAATAAAATTGCAAATAAAAATTTTAAAATCACATATAGGCAAGAATGTTTTTGTCAAGTTAAATTAACAATGATTTTTTTATTCTTTTAAAAAATATATTTTTATTGATATGAGAAATCTATATCATTTTACTAAAACAAAGTATATATCATATTTAAAAAAACCGACAAATGTCTATGAAAGTCTTTTAAAATGAAAGTCTCTAAAAGTTGTTTAAAATGAAAGTCTATGAAAGTTTTTCATAATTCTGTAAAGTCCATGTAATCTGCAAAAGTCATCCACTTAAAAAAGTCATTAAAAATCTTTTGAAATCCTAATCGAATACACCCTCCTAAGGTTATGTTTGGTACGACGGAGAGATGGAGGAAGGGTGAAGGTTCGAGGGAGATTGCAGGGAGGAGAGCTCCAATCCATTGTTTGGCTGGAGAGACAAGGGAGAGGAGAGGAGAATAGGAGGGATCTCAACTCCCTCGGGGCCCACGAAAATCAACCTTCCCTCATGGGACGGATGAGAAGAGGAGGGATCTCATTGGCAAGAAAGGGCAATATTACCCTTCAATTTTTTATTACCCTCCAATTTATAAAAGGGTAATATAGTAAATTTACAAATTATATATCAATCTATCCATTCAACTCTCTTTTCAATACCAAACAACATGAAGGACAGATGTTATCCTCTGCATCTCTCCCATTCTCTCTCCTTAATTCATCCATCCCTCCTACTCTCTCTCTTTAAATCCATCCCTCATAATCTCTCTCCCTCATACCAAACATAGCATAAAAGGAAACTTATAGGGCACACCAAAACCAGTGTTCAAAACCAAAATAAACCCTCAATATACAAAAACACCCAAAACATATGCCAAAAACACCAACAAAATTAACAAGCTAAAAGAAGTTGATCCCCCTCTTTACATCAGCTCAACGGCTTCCCAATTCTGTTACGAAAAATTAAGTATGTTTATAAACAGAAGAAACACCCACAGGAAGGTACAAAACTTTAGCCTCTCCTAGGACTGAACATCATTCCCATTATAATCTTTAAAAACATTTCTACTTGAACAAGGAAGACAGCTCCCTTGGTCCCAAGACTAGTAATAAAAGTAAAGAAAGAAGAATAACACCGAGTAGATGGAAGAAGAGAGAAGAATTCCAACCGAGATATAAGCCATAACAAGTTAGCCCATGTGGCTACTAACTAGTGACAGTATGCATATAAACACAGACAAATATACAATGAGGTTCAAATTAAACAAATGACAATCTTAGGTCCAAACAATCGTCAACAAAAATTCTACAATTTGTCTTACATATCAAATCAACCTTTAAAATTTTATCTATATTGTGTTGTTAAATAACAGAATTATATCAAACAACAAGATGGATAAAAGAGTGTCATTGTACCCTCTACAACAGACCTAGTCTGCATAACCTTATTCTCAACATTCATTTATCCCTCAACAAACTTTATAAATATATTTCACAACATGCTTCCTACAAATCCAATTGTATATAATTAAAAGAGCAAGCCATTTTATCCTCGGCCACTGACCTCTCATCCACATTCAACAATCATCACTCTCAACTTATAAGAGTGTAGAACCCATATATCAATATAGTAAACACTAACTAATCTTCATTCCTTAATTCCATTCTAAGTCAAAGATAAATCTAGTCCACACAAACCGTTAAAATTATCTTAAGCCAGAATGATTAAAACTTGCTGATAGGTATAACAGAATAAACAAAACTATAGGTGGCACTACAAGGACTGCAACAGGAGAGCGTGAAATAAAACAAATCGCACCTTATCAACGTTTAGCCATTTCACATATTCCACTAATCCCCCGGCATAGTAATATTCATTATATTGGTTCTTCTCTGGATCACTGTCCTCTTTCTTAAGAGTGATAGTAAGCTGCAAAGGTCATGGGTACAGGAAAACATTTAATCCAAGGAAACGTAAGAGTTAATAGAGCCACCACCCTATAAGCAATGTACATAAATATATGGAGGTTCGGGCTACATTAACTTAAATTTGTGACTTCGACCAACCATCCATTTACAGATTTACTCTTCATCCAACATTTGAAAATAGTATATGGATTAAGGTAATGAATGTCAAATCAACAGAATTGAGAGTAAAGATGATTAAAGTTTGACATCACAAATTTCAGTTGATACAGCCTCATCCATAAAAAAATAGCCACCCGTGTTTCATCAGTTGAAGAATACCAAGGACCAAAATTTAATTTCTGATAAAACAGTCACTCAAAGTGAAGGGATCATAATTGCTATAATAAAAAACCACATTACCTTAGGGTTTAGAAAAGCAAGCTCTCTAATTCTTCCAGCTATTGTGTGGTAGTCAAACTGAATAACAGTGGTGAATACTGGAGGAAAGTTAAGAATTAACAAAGAAAATGCCAATCACTAAATGGAATAGATCATCCAGAATTCAAAAATAAAACGTAAGAGTTTGACTCGTAAGGGAAACCTTGTTCATCAGGCCAAAATCTGATGCGTGTACCCTGGCGATCCTTTGAATCAACAGGAAGCACACGACATGTTATAGCCGTCACAGGCTTCCCGCGTTCATATTTCTGCTGGTATTCCATTCCATCACGCCAAACTGTAACTTCTAATGCCTGCAAACATAGTACATGACAAATGCACAAAATTTTAATTCTATATTGTAGTAACCAGCATCAATGAAACATAGGAAGAGAAAGACACAAGAAATGGACCTTATAGTATGGAATTTAATAAATCATCATTATTACTATAGAAAATTTACATGATGACCAGCCTATCAGTTCCCCTCTAGGTTGGAAATTTAGCTCACACACACATACAAATGTTCATTTCCACAAGTTGAAACCTATTGTCACAAGTAGAGACATAAAACCAAGAAATAGGTAAATGGTTAATTTTGTCATCAGTCGTCCATCTTTTAATACAAAGATTCTCAAAGTTTTTTTTTTAATCACTTAATACCACTTTCAAGCATGCATAGAATTTCCCCCTACCAGCAAACTAATAGCAATTAAACTGGAATGGCATTAGAGACACTGAAAATCAAACCCCCATGGAAAAAAGGAACTCAGGGCCCCACATAAAAATTAAGTACTAAATACACTGACAAAGGAACTTATTTTGTTTCATAATCAGGACGAAAGCAGAACAATCAATTCATAGTAGATTATGATGCACACCTCAGACAAGGCATTAACAACTGATAAACCCACTCCATGCAGTCCACCAGATACACTGTAACCACTACTAGAACCTCCAAATTTGCCTCCTGCATGTAAGACCTGTACAATACGATAGAATAGATCATTTGAACCACACTACCACAATTTTAAAACAAAAATTAACAAATTTGGTAGTCAATTAGCATAAGAATATTGCACAAAAGATGCAAGAGCATTTCTATACCTAATCTAAATTAAACTTTCATAAAAAACTTAAACATATCTATATCATTTAAAAACTTTTATCTTTCAAAGTAAATGAGTCTTTCAGAGCCAATTAATATCTCTAACAATAATGGACAAACATTACTACACAATAGTCAATGCCATCAGTCTGGTAAAATTGACAAGTAATATGGTGTATACTTTATTAACTCTACATTGTCATCTCTTTACCGGAGAACAAAGACCAAATGCTCTGGGATTCTGTCGTATCATAGCAGGGCAATCAGTTTTCCAGACCAATATTAATCAAGGAAATGCCCTAAGCAAGCAGCAACTGAGTATGGCTAATTTTTTGGCTCAAGAATGTCAAACAAGTGAACAACCAAAGCATATGCCATGATCAACAATCAAAGAAGATATATAGCATTCATTCCATGTGCTAATGTTTAACTTGTTCTCCAAACTAATATTTCTGTTAATTCTAAATGTTAGGGTGTTTTTTGGTATTTATATAGTTGTGGTTGTACTAGACATGGTTGTAATTTTGTCAACTTAAGAATAGTATTAAAACAATTCAAGGTTGTCTAACTTTGTACAGCCTATTTCTCCGCCTTTTTCTGTCATCTTCTTAAAATTTTAACAACGTATTAGAGAGGGTTTCAACCCTAAACCTAATCATCTAAAAATCAAAATAATAATAAAAATTATATTAAAAAAATAGTCAGAGAAAGGGTATGTAGAGAGTTGACAGCCTTAACAGTTGACTCGTATATATACAATTCTTAGACTTAAATAAATTTTTTTCCAATATAATTATAGAAATGCTAAAAACACATTAACACTTAAATACTATAACAAGTTTCAATAATTTCATATATAAGCTGAAGCTCTGCCAAAGCATTGAATTGCACTAGGTGACACAATTCATACAAATTAGGCCATGTAAAAAAAATGAAATCACAATAAAGTGATTCTATTCCAACATATAGTTCATGCATTTTATTACAAAAAGAAAAATCAATGTTTGTTGCTCATGAAAAGTCTTTGGTCGTATGATGTTCAGAAAATGAAGTCACATATTTACCTATTAAAACATTAAAATGGAAATGATTATTTAGCAACAATACCGTCAATACAGTCTCCAAAGAAGATTTATTTGTCACTGGATGCAAGTCAATGGGAATCTGCAATGTACAAGTTAAGAAACAAGAACGCAATTAGCAAGTAAGATAAAAGCAAAACACAACGAAAGCTAGCATAAAAGGCCTACTGTTATTGACCAAAAATATTTCAGAACATGCAAATATACATGCACAAATAATGATGAGTAGCACAGGGTGTTGAAACAAGGAACATTTACCATATGTGCTCTCAGGAAATAAATAAATTGTAAAAGGAAGGAAAAAGCTGGGATTAATTCTATACCAAGTAGGTTTGGGTCATCTTATGTCCAAATAAATAAAAATGATATAGCAGTTATCGTGTTAGATGTATCAAGGACGTGACCCGAAAGAAGACAGACCCCAAATATGCCATTACGATGAACATTAGTTTCTGGCAAGACAAATTGCAATGCAATATTGCATATAAAAGCATGTCATAACAATACTCTCCAAATTATGATTTTCTAATCATTTAATTTCTCTTGTAACAATTACATAACCCCAACTTTGTACTGCGGCAAAGTGGCCCAATATGCATTGAGCAATTTCTAAAGAAACTTAGCATACTGACTAAAACTTCATAAGCATGATAAATGAGTAGAAATTATGTATGATATAAAAAAGAAATGGAAACATATTTCCACAGCAGGATATCTTGATAAACATCTGACAAAGAAATCAAGACAGTCTATTAAACAATAACAAACATGTTTGTTGAATTGAGCTATGAAAAAAAAAACGTTGCATACCCCACGACCATTGTCAGCAATGCTCACGGAATTATCTGGTAATAAAGCAACTTCTATATTTGAAGCATACCCTGCTTGGGCCTCATCAACAGCATTATCCAATATTTCATAAACCTGAGAAGGGAAAAAAATAAAAGAGGGGAAAAATCAAACAACTTAACAAGCTCGCTTTCCTCTTGTCTAAGGTAACAGGGCAATAAACGTATCATTAAAGACAAAGTAACAGAGCAGATACCAAATGATGCAAGCCACGAAGTCCTGTGCTTCCAATATACATTGCTGGCCTTTTCCTAACAGCCTCTAAGCCTTCAAGTACCTATATCAGAAAAGCATAGTAGTACCAAAAATGAACAAAATCAGCATAAATAGAACTTTATAAACCAATAAAAAAACTACAATGACATCCAATATAAAAGCAACCATCCAATAACCATACCAGATTGACAGATCAATACCAACAACAATCTATACAATGCAAATACAAGATAATGGTAATATTTGTGTTGTTTTCATGTTAATTATATATATATATATATATATATATATATTCTTAATTGTGCATGTATTTCTAAAATTACCTGAATTTGTTCAGAGCCGTAAGTCTTTGAGCTAGGGTTTTCTTTAAAAGCTTCTGTCATAACACTAGACGACATGAATGCCATTGGTGAAAAGACATTTTTTTGAATCAAAAATTGACTCGAAACCTTCCTCAGTGGCAAGTTTATCCTGAAAAAACACCAACACGGATAGTTAAAGACATTACACATAACTTTTTTTATTTGAAAAAACCAATCATCTCAAAATAATACATCAAAAATCCCATTTAACAGGCCCTCCAACCCCAGGCGGGAAATAATAATAATAATAACAATATCCCAGTCAATAATTTGAATAAAATAAAATAAAAAACCTTTTTTTGTTTTTACACTTATCCCAGCAACCAATCGAAAGAAGAACACTGAAAGAATAAACTTTCCTTAATTTTCCCGCATTTTCCTAAAAAACCAAACAGAAGAAAAAAAATCCCAAAAAATGAAAAGGGTTAAGCAAAAATAAAAATAAAAAGTAACCTGGGTTTAAAGGAGATAGAGGGTAAAGTGTGAGAGTCGAAAGTGGAAAAACAACGAGAGGCCATGAGTCTGCGAAGATGAAGATAAGGAGGTTTGAGAAGAAGACGCGCCATAAAATTGATTATAAAGCAAAGACAAGGTTTCTCTTCGGGTATTTAGAGGCCAAAAGGGAGTGATGACTGAAGATAAAACCCTCTTTTGTTTTTTTGACTATTATTACTTTCCCTCCATCTCTCTCTAAACGCCTCGTTTTCTCTCTAGGGTTTTACTTTCATTTTTATTGGCATTTTTTTTTTTTTTGGAAAGAATCATTTTTCCCTATATCATGCCATATTGGTAATTCTCCAATTTTCCCTCTCAAAGAGTAAGTAATCGTCGATTACGCCTCCATCAAGGATTGAACCCTCAACCTTGTGCTTATAAGCCACACGCTCTGACCAACTAAACTATTTCATCTCGTTGTTGACAAATTGTTGATTTAAAGTGTTTATATATATATTATATTTATTTATTTATTTATAATAATATATTTATATAATTTAAAATAAACTCATATTTAATAATAATATATATAAAAAGATTCATGAAAAAAAAATAAGAAAACAAAAGGAAACACAGAAAATCAAAGCCCATAAATTTTTTTCTTTCTTTTTTTGAATATTTTTCCTTTTCAAAAAATATATTATTTCAATTTGATAAAAAACCAAGAAAATAATAAAAATAAATAATAAAAATTACTTAAATATATTTAAATTATCTTAAACATATTATATATATATATACACACACACATTTAAATCAACAATCCTTCAATAACGAGCGGTAGGGGGGTATTTAGCGAATACTTTTGCTTTGAGGAGGGAAATGGTCATTAAGCAAAATACATGGGGAAATTACCAATATGACATAATATAGGGGGGAATGATTCTTTCCCTTTTTATATAGGCCTTATAAACCTTTTTTTTCTTTTCTTTTTTTATACATTTCATAAATTTAGGGTTTTTTAGAAAGGGAATGGCTCGAACCCACAACATCATAGCGTAGGTGTGACTATGTGAATATAAGAATGGCAATTAGACCAGCACGTGCGGGCACCCGCTCGAACCCGACCATTTACTGCCAGGTTTGGATTTGCAAAATCCAAACCCTCTACGGGTTTGAGTGCAAAAATACAACCCGAAGTGGATGCGGGTTCGTGTTCAAGTTCGGGTGTTTGTTTGAAAAATAATCTACACCCGAACCCACAAACCTGCTTAGTATTAAAAATAATTCAATATTAAATATATAGAATATTAAAAATTTAAAGAAATTTGAAAAAACAAAATAGGGAATTAAATGCCCTTTATATACGGGTGAACCCTTTACTCTACATAAGTGGTCTTTGTCTTTTTAAAATAGTAAACTTGAAATAAATTGAATATCACTCGCTCTATTCTTCTTTATTACTTGCAAGTTCCTTCTAATCTTTAATATTTAAATATTTTATATAATTACAAAATATAATAATATTTAATTTTTTTATAAATTCAAGAGTTCGTGAGGCGAGTATAGATGCACCAAAAACCTGCAGGTGAAACCCGAATACGTTTAATTTCACAGATTCGTAGCGGGATTTGGGTGGCAAAATCCTTCGTGGGTTCAAGTGTGGGTTTGGCAAAATCCATATGAACCCGATCCATTGTTATTCATACAGATATACCGATGGACCAACCTCATCTTATTAATTTTTTTAATTTGTAAATGTCTCAAATGAATAACTCTTATATATGTTTAAAAAAAAACAACTATTATAATTTTATCATTTTTGCCATTATGGGTAAAATTGCCCTCGTCTCATTAATATGAAAATAAGTCACGAAAATTGTAATAAAATAAGAGTGCAAGAGTGCACTTGGTTTGAGATTATTGTAGCATATGAAATAATCATTTATTTTTTTAGTTTGAAGCAAAAAGGTGTATGATAAGCTTTTCCAAAGTAATTTATTTCATCACTTGCTTCTCCAATAACCAGTTTTTAAGAAATTGGTTGGAAATTGCTTTTGAAGAGTAGAATGACTAATGGAGAAGCCATAATACACCCATACTATTTTAACAAATGACAATAATACCCTCAAATTTTTAAAAAGTGAAAAATTCCAAAAAAAAAAATTACAGATTCGCATGGTGGTGGCCACTACCATCGGTTGCCAGTGGTGTGGGTCACCACCAGCAATGGAGGCTGATCTCCCCTTCAGTAGGGTTCGGTGATAAAGAAAGCCTTCACATCTTCCAATGTTGGAGGATGACATAACCTCTTTCATCGACGTCAAGCAATGTCGTCACCGAAGGTAGATAGATCCATCTCTAACCAATTCAACTTGTTTTACTCTTTTTTTTTTAGAACTATTTTTTTTGTAAATAATTCAAATGTATTATAATTATATTTTTATTTATTTGATTAATTTTGTTAATATATAATTATTATGTATGCATATTTTTCATATCATATAAGGATATATATTTTAGTCATTGTTTCAAGGGTAAAAATGATAAAAATCCCTCTAGTTTGACCTATTATACGTTCTGGTCCCCTTAGTTTCAGTATTGACCTGTTTGGTCCTTCTGTTACAGAATCCGTTAAAAATAATCGTTCTGACATGTCCAGAGGGTAAAATGACAATTTTGCCCTCCAAAGTGTTATTTTACCATTTTTATTTATTTTTATTTGGTGGAGAACCAGATTGGATCCCCACCGTCCATCTCCATCTCATGGACGGTAGAGATCCGATCTGGATCTCCACCAAATAAAAAAAATTAGTTTAATTAAACTAAATAATAAAAAGTAAAATAAATAAATAAAAATATTAACAAAAAATATTAAGGATCCGGTAGAGATCCATCTCTTGGATCTACATGAAGAACCCAACACTGCCACCAACCCTTGCCGCCGCCGTCACCACCCAGAAACCATCATCTTCAAACCATCATTCAACAAAACAAATCCAGATCCAGATCTCCACCAAATCCATTTAAAACCAAGAAAAAATTTCAGATTTCCATATTCTCTCACCTCTTCAACCCAGAACCTAGAATGAACACAAAATCACCGTCGCCGCCGCCATTCTCAGATCTCCAACCACCTCGCCGCCGCCATTCTCAATCTCCAACAGATCTCCAACATTTCGATTCAATCTGACCTCCACCAAATCCAAAAAAAAAATAAAAAAATTGGATTTTGTGGAGATCCAGATTTGATCTCCACCAAATCCAATTAACAATTTTTTTTTTTAACTTTGAACATCAAGAACACTAACCCAGATCATCAACCCATTTATATAATCAATGGTATATTAATAATTGAAAAATCAAAAAATAATTAGAAAATTGATTTACTAAATAAACTAAGATTAATTGATGATAGAACAATAACAAATATATATAAAAAACAATTAAAATTGATTTACTAAAAATCTAATATTAATAAAAAAAAAACCATATTTCCAAATCTGGAAAATTCTTCTCCTCATACACTCTCTCAACACCAGATGGCCATTAACTATTAACATAAATCACTACACAGGACAGTAGTGTGAACCAAACCAAACCTCTCATCTCTCTCGTACACAAACAAAAAAAAAACCAGAACCATCATCTCTCACGTATCTCTCCCATTCTCTTTATCTGCGATCTCCTTAGCGGCGCCGATCTCCTCACCGACGGTCTCAGAGACTCTTCAAATAGATTCTTCTCTTTCCCAACCCAGAAATCTTCTCCATCTCACTCTACTAATTAAAGGTTCGATTCGATTTGCTATGTGTGTGGGTATTATTGGTTTGATTTTTGGTGGAGTGGTGGCTGTTGATGGGGTTGAGTTGGGTTTTGGGTTAGCTATGGATGGAGGCGATCTCCATCAGAGATGATGACTGGAAGGGTTGTTTGGATGGTCTGGGTTTCTATTTTTTGAAAAACAATTTTTGTGTTAATTCTTTGTAGGGAATGGTGTGGGTGGTGTTTCAGCGGGCTAGGGTGTTGTGTTTGGGTGGTGACGGTGGCGGTGGTGGTGGGTTGAAGAAGATGAAGGAGTGAAGAAGAAAAGAGAGAGAGAGCGGCGGGAGAAAGAAAGAGTGAGAGAGAGAGGAGAGAGAGAGAAAATGGAAATTAGGGTTTTAATTTTGTTTAAGTTAATTTTTATATTAACTTAAAAAATATTTAATATTATTATTTTAACAATACTTTTAATTACTTTTTGTATTAATCTTTTATTAAAATATTTTAATTTGTACTTTTACCATTATACCCTCAAGTTTCTGACGGAAACCTAACGGAATTGGACGGTAGGGACCTAATCAAATATAAATCTAAACAATAGGGACCTGCATAGTCAATCTTGAAACTAAAGGGGCCAGAACGTATAATAGGGTAAACTAGGGGGACTAAAAACATTTTTACCCTTGTTTCAAATAAGTTTCATTCATTTCCAAAAATAAAGCAATTTTAAAATTGAGTGGAGCTATATTGACCTATTTATGTCCTACTTTTTAAATTATTTAGTATTTTTTTTTCTTTATCAAGATTACTTAAAGGGACATACAATTTGTTTTTTTTTTTAAATCTTCTACAAAGTAAATCTAATAAAACTCAACTTCCCTTTTCAAAATAATAATAATAATAAACCATGCGTTCACTATTCACTGGTAATTTGTTTTCTTGATTTTTTTTTCTTAACTCTTAAACCCTAAAATTTGCTTCCTATATACATATAGAATATTATAGAAGAGTCTGAGAATGATATAAAAGTCAATACCACACTCTCAATCTATCACCAACAATCGAATCGACTATAGAAACAAAATAATAATAATAATAATAATCACATTCAAAAAGGACAGTTTCTGTTACGATCACAAAAATTCTAAAAGTATAATCTATGATAAACTGAAAAGAAAGATGGTTAATTCAAAAGAACCACTCTCCAATGACTTTCCAAAAGAAAATCAATTACTCAATGAGCAAAAATATATTTAGATGATTTCATTAAAGGTACAATTAACAATATATAGAAAAAGATACTGTTAACTGCTAACTATAATTTCAGAACTAATTACCTATCCCCTTAAAACAACAAGTGCACTAACGAAATAAATAAACCACCTCCACACAACCACTGAGTTAAGCATAAAGTTAAGGAGTTAATGATGTTAATAACTATTAAAATTAAAATAAATAAACTATAAAAATTATTAACTACTAAACGTGCAAATTAATTGAGACATTAAAAACAAGATCGTAAAATTCCTTCCCCTTAAATCAATCATTGTCCTAAAGGATTTTTAAAATATGATTAATTTGAAGTTGAATTCTTGGTGCATTTTGTATGAAGAGGATTGTTGCAACCGGAATGTAACAACAAGTCAGCTTAACATTTGATGCAGTAAAGAACTTGTTGGTCCAATATCTTTTGTCATTCTTTTTACAGGCATAAAAAAGGAACCTACAGAAGCTGCAATTTTGTTCTGCCTAGAAGTTTCTGCACCAATGTGTTCTGTAACAACTTGAGAAAGTCGAATGGACTTTGCAGTAACTTCAATTGCAGTAACTTCAATTGCAGTAACTTGAGAATGTTGAATTGACGGACTAGATGACTGATCAATACAAGCACTGAGTTTGTTAAACAACTCAATTATGTTAAACAACTCATTTTGCTGAGTTGAAAGAAACTCCATTTTTTCTCCAACATCTCTACCCGTTACTCTAGGTTCATCGTCATTTTCAGGCTCTGATACCAATTGTTACGATCACAAAAATTCTAAAAGTATAATTTATGATAAACTAAAAAGAAAGATGATTAATTCGAGAGAACCACTCTCCAATGACTTCCCAGAAGAAAATCAATTACTTAATGAGCAAAAACATATTCATGTGATTTCATTAAAGGTACAATTAATAATATATAGAAAAAGATACAGTTAACTTCTAACTACAATTTAAGAACTAATTACTCATCCCCTTAAAACAAGAAGTGCACTACTGAGATAAATAAACCACTTCCACACAACCACTAACCCAAGCCTAAAGTTAAGGAGTTAATGATGTTAATAACTATTAAAATTAAAATAAATAAACTATAAAAATTATCAACTACTAAACGTGCAAATTAATTGAGACATAAAAGATAAAATCGAAATAGTTTCAGCATGAAATAAGAAGAAAAAACAAGTCATGCGATGAATATGAGAAATTGTATAGAGATACCATTATAAGAAGACCCAGTATAGACAGATCAAATATGTGTGTATTTTTATTTTATTTTATTTGAAAAAGAGATAGGGTGTATAATTAATCAAAATTTTAAAAATTAGGGTATACATAGGTCAGAGGTGCAATTATTGGTAAAATCTGGAAGGATGACAAGTCAGCATGATCACCAGGATTCACGATAGTCAGATATGTCATGTCACCAAAAGTCAACCAGAATAAATCAACTTAAGTTGACCAAAGATGACTCCACGAGACCCGGTCGGGATTGCCCAAATGATCGGGTAGGAATAACTCGATTGAGATAATCAGATCGATCGGGTGAAGATGATTTGGTCGGGATCACTAAGATAGTCGGGGTCAAGTAAACTGGTTGGGGAGAGTGAGGTTTGGTCGGGTCTGGTAAATGGTCGGTTGAGCGACACGTGGATAACGTTGAATTCAATGCAACAATGATTCAAATACGCATAGAAAGAGTTTTGCTCAAACAAGGAGTCTCGAAGCATACTCTGACAAGGAAACCAAATTCCTTAAAGATGTTAGAGTCCATATTAGACAAGAAATCTAATGCGATGAATACGCAAAAAAACGCAGAACAGGAAAGAAGATAATTACGACTCCAACAAGTTAGAGTTTCGTTAAATGTCATCAACTTTCCTTACTTGTGTATCAAGAATTAGGGTTATATGCATGTATAAATAGACCCTAAAATATCATTGTAACAGTTGGAAGATATCCGCGTTTAATTATTGCATACTTAGTGGATTGTTTTCTTCGCCGTCACCGACAACCGTGGACGTTTCCCCGATTTGGGGTTTTACCACGTAAAATTGTGTACCTGCATGTTCTTTCTTTAGGTTCTTTCTATAACATTGTTAGCAATTTGCAATTGTTTGTTGGACGCATGATCATCGTCAACTTGGTGAACAGTATGAGGGGGTGAGGATAAATTTTGCTAAATTGCTAGATCATCGTCAAGAGAACTTGTGAAATAGCAACATGGTGAACAGTAGAGACGAAACTCAGTCCCCACATGACATTGGTACCCCGATTGATGTCAATAACTATGGTCTTATAAACGCTAGCATCGCTGAAGGGAATCTGCCCTCCGCAACCTCAACCTCAACCGATCAAGCTGTAATAACATCCACAGACATTCCCCTAGGTATTTCTCTAAACGCATTCCGGCAGGTCCAAGAGTCATTGTCGAGAGTCATTGAAGACGCTGCTATATAGAAAATCAACGTAATAGCAACTGCCAATTAGACCTCGCCATATCAGCTGTCTACACCCGTGATGGCCCAAGACCCCAAGGTACGCTCTAAGATAATAGGCATGACCCTAGGTGTGCCCCGTAAAACTGGTAGAGATAAGGCAGATCATCGCGGAAGGAGGGAACATTCCCATATGAGGGATGATCGCCAAGAAGACCAGGACCACAGTGGGCACAAGAGTCAAGATAGAAGAGATATGAAGGGGGTATATGGAGCCCAATCTTTAAGGATATCAAGAAAGTATGATGGGGACAGACCAGAATACACTCAGGAAGACAGTTACGACTGTCACAGAAAGCGGTCTAGTTCAGCCTCGACCGATGAGGAGGCCCCACCCAGGAGACGTCGGGAAACTAGTCATGCGGTTAAATATAACCTTCGTGAAGCCCAAGTTACGGGACGGGTACCAAGGGACACTTATGGGCTTACTATCCGTCAAAAAATCGATGAGCACGGGGAGCCAGAGGGTGAGCAAGAGGTCATGTTAAAGGAGGATAGAGGCGTTAGAGCGAAGGCAGGGTCGTGGGAATTTATTGATCGGCAACTCGAAAAGTCCATTCTCTAATCTAATTTGACAAGCTAGGTTCTCGAAAAAGTTCAGGATGCCACATGTGCAGCAATTCAAGGCCAACACCGACCCATATGAGCATGTTTGAAGGTACCAAAGCGCAATGACATGATATGATTATGATGACACACTTATGTGCAGAATGTTCCCACATACACTAGGGGATCAGAGGTCCAGATACTTCGGCGGTCTTACCGGTGGCTCGATCAGGAATTTTGAAGAACTGGTATAAGCCTTCACTAGGCAGTTTATGGGAAACATTCAGAGGAGAAATTCGATATCAGTCAGTTTAACTTTGAAGCAAAGGAAGGATGAGAAATTGAAGGACTACCTGACCAGATTCTCCCAAGAAGTGTCGAAAAGGTAGGATTCCAACGATGATGCGATGGTCTCAGCTTTTGTTAATAGTTTGTAGCATAGCCAATTGCCACTCAGCTTAAGGCAAAAAAGGTCAACCACTTACGCACACTTGGTGGACGATGTAGGGTGATATGCGATAGCAGAAGAAGAGCAGATATCATATGAAAGGGAGTTTATACACGGTGGCCGACCGGAAGAAAGCCAAAAGCCTAAAGATATTGGTTCAAAGGATAACTAGAAGTGGGATCAGAAGAACAATAATCCAGGCAAGGGCAAAGAAGGTCTTAAAGATGATGACCAAAAGGGGAATAAAAGCTTCAAAAGGTTATACACCAATTATACTCCCATAGCCAAAAAACTTGTACGAAAGCCCCCAAAACAATCAAACTTTACGATGAGAGATACTTCCAAGTACTGCCGTTTCCATCGAGAGAACGGCTATGAAACTTCAAAATGTTACCAGTTGAGAGATTACTTCGAAAAATTGGTCAAGGAAGGACATTTGAAAAATGTAGTCTTAAAGGGTAATAACATACGACAACATGATCCCCAGAAGGACGACCAAGATAGATGAGATAACCCCAAAAGAGGTTCAAATGGGAGAGCCATCAACACGATCTTCGGAGGTCCCTACACATGGAGGAGTAGCCGAGAAAGAATGATTGAAGTTCGTGAGGCAATAGACGATCAGAGAATTCTGGAGGTGAATTCGGTCCATCTCGACCAAAAGAAAGTTAAACAAGGCTGGGACCCGATCAAATTTTTTTAGGCCGACGCACACGGGCTTGAAGTCAGACCAAACAATGCAATCGTGGTGTCGGTCTGCATTGGTCACAGAGAGGTAAAAAGAGTGTTGATCGATAATGGGAGCTCGGCCGACATCTTAAGCAATTGAGTGTTCGATCAGCTGGGGCTACAGAGAAAAGACTTACAGCCACTGATGGCCCCACTCAGGGGGTTTGGGGGAGCAAAAGTGAGATCTTTGGGAATAGTTAAGTTGGCGGTTGAAATCGCAACTTACCCTTACCAGAAAATTGTACTACTCGATTTTGTGATGGTAGACACTGAAAACTGGCCCTACAATGCCTTGATGGAGAGACCCTTCTTAAATAAGTTGAAAGTTGTTACAACAACCTATGCCTTAATGGTCAAGTTCCCAACTGAGGTTGGAGTGGGAGTTATGAAGAGTTCCCAAGAGTGGGCAAGAAAAGCAAATCTGGCAGTACATAGAGAGAAGGCAGAGTCAAATGTGATGCAAATAGATCAGCTAGAAGGGGAATACCATCCTAAGATTGATGAGGAAGAAGCCTGATTCGAAACCATGATTCGATTTGACTTGGACCCAAGGGAAATATCTCTGAGTCAGGGAAAATATCAAACAAGAGAGGAACAGACCTTGGAGGTCGTGCTTGATGAAGACAACCCTAACCAAACGGTCAAGCTAGGGACTCAGTTGCCCGAACAAGTCCACGACAATCTGGTCAACTTACCGAGGGAATTTAGGGATTTGTTTGCATAGAAGCACGAAGATATGCCGGGGATAGACACCAAAGTAATATCTCACTAGCTGGCAGTTGATTCATCCATTGCTTAATTGTATTCATATTGGTTTGTTGAATCAATATTCTTGTTAAAGCTTACTTGTGCAATTGTATATCTTGTGAAGAAAAATAAGTGCAAGAATGTGAGCATATACCTGTTAGAACCCCGTTCACTGGTAACATAGCGGAAATAAGTTTTAAAATTTTTATACAGATCATAAACGATCTGGGACCAGTGAACTTAGGATCGCAATTATTTTTTCGGAACTAATACATACAATATGTAAACAAAGGAAATTGTGATCAATAAAAAAATTAGAACCTTACCAACTTCTAGAGGCTCTTTCACTTTACGATATGCTCCTGATCTGTACCACCGATCTTTCTAACTATTCCCGAAACTAGTAACTGTGTGTGGGCGCGTCACGTATTCAGAAACTTAGGATGATGTAGTGAAAAGAAGAAGAAACAATTTCTTCCAAGAGAAAACAAATCTAAAACAATTATAGTTGTTCAAATAAAAATATCTTTTATATATATATAAATATATATATTCAATCATGCACACACAGCACAATTGCTTTTCTTTTCTTTTTTTCACTTTTGTTTCACGCACTCATATGTATTTTCTTCTCTCTTTTCTTCTTTTATTGATTCACGCACCATATATATTTGTATCATATACAAACACTTATGTGTTTGCTTTGTATGCTACTCTTATCTTTGTTATCGATATATATCATATATATTTATATCAATATATATCATTATAACTAAAATTCTTTAATTGATATCTTTTTGATTTTAAAACTAAATCTTTTAAAATGATATCTCATATCTTTTATTTTAAAAGATAATTAAATATTTATTTTGAATTTAAACATTTTAAATTCAATTTCAAATATTTAATTTAATAAAATAAGATAATCATATTATCTTATTCTATTTAAAATCAAATGTCAACTAACATCCTCTATTTAGTGATTAATAACATAATTAAATAATCTTATTATTTAATTTATTTAATCTCCATTATTCATTAATTAAATAATCTCATGATTCAATTAATTCCCGGATAAATACGTGTCACTTTCGTAACACAATTCATGACCCTTGTTACCTAAATCGATCGGGCTAGCAATGAGACCTAATGAACCCACAATATTTTGAGCTTCAATAATCCTTGGAATCATTAATTAAACTCTTTAATTAATATTTCTTGATTATTAACTTCGGTGTTATTCCACTAAAAACCTGAAGCTGCACTCTCTCAACTACAGATGTTTTTACACAGACCGATACAACTCGGTGTCCATCGATATAGCTATTACACATGGTGTGATCCTCCACAGTAGTTCATAATTAGAGCTGGGTCATAATGTTCGTTATACCCCTCTAATTACATATGTCCTTTAAGTACCGTTGATTATCTAATGAACAATAAATCATATTTCCTCACATATGGAGCATATTGATTAGGAACTGCATCTGATCTCACTCATGGTATATCAAAGACCACGATCTAACCTTAAAGAGTCGATATGACACTCAGGATTAAGCTCACCCACATATAGCCATCATTAGTTGATACATATGAATCTCATCGGTAAACGGATCTTGGTTAGAGATTCATATAGATCATGACTCAGTCATATATGATCACATCACACAAGGTGCCTCCATTCTCATATCTCATATGAATGATTCAGGATAGAATCACCGTACATTACGGAATGGACCGCAGCTATAGAGTAACTACAAATAAAGTATTCAGCTTTATTTGCTATCTATGGATTCTTTAGATTGCACGTCTCTTACTGTATTCATCTGTATATGACACTCATATGCACAGTTCAAGATTACATCCGGCAATCTAGGATTTAATATATGCACAAGTTATAAAATAAACAACACGGCAAGAATGAATTGAACTTTTCTTTTTATTTAATTCATAAATCCATTTACAAATTACATCTTCAAGGCATAAACCCCAACAATGCATATTCACCCCCCCCCCCCCCCCCCCCCCTCTAGGTATATTTTACGCTATAAGTGGTTAAGGGAATTTCAATTAGTATCAGAGCGGGTGTCTAGAGGTAATTAGATAGATCTTTTTTATAGTGTTTTTTGTTTTTTGAGCTATGGGTGATTTGTTGACGGAAGGTGCTTCTAGTGTTAGACCTAGGGGTGTGCAAAAACCCCCTAAACTGACCCAAACCGACTAACCCAACCCATAATGGGTGGGTTGGTTCAATTATTAATATAAATTAAAGGCCAATCGGTTTATCAAAACACAAACCGACCAAAATCGGTTCGGTCTCGGGTTACGTGAAATGCAACCCATGCAACCCGAACCAAACCACAACTTTGAGGTTTTAACTTTTAAAATTTAAAATATTAATTATAGACCGTGTCTTGTCTAGTTGACTAGTTGTCCTAGTCATTCACGTTTCCATCCTATTTAGTTTAGATTTTTATAATCTACTAATCAACCCTATTTTACTTTAAAACTAAATAAAACCTACTCTACTTTTTTTAGATCGATTAACCTAAATCTCAAAAAGTGTGATGCATTCATTCCCTCTCTCTTTCGGTTCACAACAAGCCATCAAGGTATTCACTATTCATTGAACAACTCTCTTTAATTTTTTATATTATATATATAATATTTCTCAATACTTTATTTTGTTTTAAATCAGTGTATTCTTTTATATATATATATATATATATATTTAATATAACTATGTACTTTTTTTATTTGAAACCATTTGCTTGTTTTTAGTCTTTTATATATATATATATATATATATATATGACTAACAATGTGGAGCATGGATTATGGAGAAGTTTTGACAAGTGCATATACTTTGAGTCAAAGTATATAAATCTAATGGTCCATATTCTTCGTCAGGACGACCTGACAATAGAAAATTTGTATATATATATTTATTTATATTTATATACATACTGATATAGGTACAAGTTTTTTTCATACTGATATATATTTATATTTATATACATACTGATACAGGTACCGTACAACAATCACTCTTTTTTGAAAAAATAACATGTATATAATTAATGTTTTCTTAACTGTTTATATATATATATATACATATATATATATACAATAATTTTCACATAAGTGCGCACTGATAGAATTATATAAAGACATTGAATGTGAGCCACTCATTTTACATAGTTTGACTTGGTATGTATGCACTTGTCAAAACTCTTTTATAAATGAGTGGCTCACATTCAATGTCCTTATATAATTCTATCAGTGCGCACTGACAGGAAAATGACTGTATATATATATATATATATATCTTTGTTATGTTCTCTTTATTTATTTATATATATAATTAAATGTTATTTTTTTCTTACTTTATAATATTTGTTGTTGTTAATTTATTAATTATATAATGTTTTTTTAATTGTCAAAATGGACAAGCTAGAACAGAACCTGGACGAGCTAGAAGAAAGAAGGGACCTGGCGAAGGTGAGGAATGCAACCTATCAGCAACGGGCAGCTTAATACTACAACTCGCAAGTCCGAATAAGAAGATTTCAGCTCGAAGACCTTGTCCTAAGGAGGGTATCTCCAAATACCAAAGCAAAAGCAGTTGGCTCCTTGCCCGACAAGTGGGAAGGACCCTATTAGGTGGTCGGGCTAGCCGGGCATGGAGCTTATCGCCTTACCCGACCAAAGGGGGGAGAGTTACCTCGGTCATGCCATGCCCAGTATTTGAAGGTTTTTTACCCATGAAGAAATTTTTACTTACTTTATTGCTTTTTATAAGATAGGCTTTAGATTAGCATGAGTTTTGATTATACATTTCTAATCGATTGTTATTTTTTAGCATTCCTAGATTGAAGTTATCATTTCTCTCACTTGTCTTTTAACAGTCATTTTTTTTAAAACAACGAAGTTGAAAGACAAAAGCTTTCAACTTCACATCTCTCACTATTTATCCCTCGAACCCAATATCATGTCTTTGCATTCATTTTGATTGGGTCTTTACAGTGTTTATGGGTCAAGTAAGTTCTTGTCTATTCCTTTTGACTTGTTCTTACTAGCTTTAAAACTTCATTATACGTGTCTTTGAAGTTTGTGGAGATTATATTTAAGGGTTATTAATGACTAGGATGTTTGGGTAGTGTTCACACCATCTAGTCAAGTATAGAATGTCTCGTTTTGCAATATATATATATATATATATATATATAAATATATTGTTGCATCTTGTTACATGTTCACTATGACATTATTGAGTTCATGTTTTGTTGGCAAAGGTGAAGAAACCAATTATAAAGAACCATCATAAAAGGCTCGAGAAGTAGATGAGATTAAGTTATTAGTCCAATAGTAGTGTGACTATGTGAGTCAAATTAAGGGTGAAATTAATCAAGTGAATTTTATGATGCAAGTGTCCAACAGTGGGGGTTTTCACGTAAAAACCAAGTGTTCTTTATTTTCCGCATTTGCATATACTTGGTTGTGCATGTTTTCCAAATTGGGTTTAATCGAAAATCGGTAAAAATTGGTAAAAGGCCCGAGAGGTAGATGAGATTAAATTATTAGTCCAATAGTAGTATGACTATGTGAGTCAACTTAAGGGTGTAATTAATTGAATGAATTTTGTGATGCAAGTGGCCAATAGTGGGAGGGTTTTCCACGTAAAAACCAAGTGTTCTATATTTTCCGTATTTGTAAATACTTGGTTGTGCATATTTTCCAAATTGGGTTTAATCGAAAAATCAGTAAAATTTGGCAAACAACATATTCACCCCCTCTAGGTTAATAGTAAGCATATAGACACACTTTCAAGTTTTTATAGTGAAACAAGAGTATACAAGCCCATTTTCAATGTTATATTTGTTAATTGATTAAAGACTTAAATGTGGATTTCTAGTTTTTGAAGAGTGAAGAGAAAGAAAAAAAAAACGTGTCACTATAAAATTGATTTAGGGTAAAATTTGTAACTAGCCATAAAATTAGTGGAGTTATTATATATAGCTAGCATTAGTGTTTTGATTGTTTTTACCAAACAATCCACTATTTGGACGAGAATACCTTTAATGGTTTTCGAAATAAAAATACTTTTAAATTTATTATTATTATTATTATTATTATTATTGGAGGTCTGCAGACCTCCATTGGAAGTCTTCTAGTGTAAAAAAATGATAAAGAAGAAGATGACGAAGAAAGAAAGAAACAAGTTCAATCGTGTGTTTAATATATGTATGCTTAATTCCTAGTGTGTTTAATTCCAAAAAAATAAAATAAATAAAGATAGAAGAAAGAATTTTTTTTCCAGTGGTGTGTTTAATCCAGTTTTTTTGTTGTTGGATTAAACACGCTATTTTTTTAGAATTAAGCACAGTAGGGTTCTAGCATGTTTACTTATTTGTGTTTAATTTATAACGTGTTTAATCTATGTGTTTAATTTCTAGTGTGTGTAATCCAAAAAAACTAAACATGCTAGATTTTTTTTCCTTCTTCCCAATTCGAATAAAGGTGCCAACGGTTCGGTTTCGGTTTGAAACCGCCTGTTCTGGTTCCATCGGAAGCCAAAACCATAACTGTAACCGGCCTAGCCGATTTGGTTTTCGGTTTGTAACCGGCGGTTAGGCGGTTACGGTTACGGTTTCGGTTTTGAAACCGACCTGTTCCGGTTCCGGTTTAGGGCAGGGTTTTTTTTTTTGAATTTGAATAAGTTAAAAAATATTGATATAAGTGTTGTTAACAACCTTTTTTGGCAGGGGTCTAAAAAAGAATTTTTCATCTGGCTGACTCCTGGTAAGACCAAGATCCATACCATCCCGGTTTCTTGGTACCGAGAAACACTGAAGCCATGATATATAGAGAGTCTTGATGCCACATCATGTCATTTTCCTGGTACCAAAGAGTACCGGTACCACGACACCAATTACTTGGTATCCAAACACCGCGATACCTATCCTGGACCGATCCAATGAGCATGTCCCATCCACCCAGCATGAGGAATGACATCGAGAAGGTACCGGCACGCTAAGAAGGAAATCGCCCCAGCAAGAGTGGGCCGGTACACCGAGGAACCTAGGGCAATACCACATCCGAAGGAACGAAGCCAACTTTCATCTCCAACAAGGCAGAAAAGGAAGTTGACCTCTCCTCCTATTTAAAGCAACATAAATGAGACAAGGTAGTCAACCTAATCGGAGTTTAATACAACGGAAACTACAACGTAATTTAAGGACACAATTCCCGCGCTGACTTACATCCAAATCAACGCCAATCATCCGATCAATGCCAAAATGAGGTTTCCGATGATTGCAGATCAATTGACGAGATTTTTAAGGATTGACTGGATGAATTGGAAACCATAAATACGACGACAAAGGACGAAGAAAGGACCGGAGATCCAGAAATTGTGAGAAAAATAGGAGGAAAAGAGTCGCTATCGTCTATTGTGAGATTTCCACTTATCGACTTGCACAAGTTCGCCGTCGCCTACTATGTATAGAGAGTGAGAGAGAGTGAGAAAGAGATGGAGAAAGAGTGATAATCCGATCTATATGGTATCAAAAAATTGTATCATCAATAAAACAATCCCAACTGTTTGTTTTCCTTCTACATACTGCTCATTTTGCTGTTTTATTCGTATCAAACCCCCGGTACCTAGTGGTTCCTACCTCACTGCGATCTCCCAGGTTGCAGTTCAAGGGTGTTGATCGAATTCGACCCCCAACAATTTTTTGGTTAACAAGTGTGAATTTTTTTTTAATGAAACTAATAATAATTAAAATTTAACAAAGTTTAAAATTAAGAATTGGACAAACATTTTTATTTGTAATCAAACTTCACTTAGAAGGTCTAATGTATACAACTAAACTATTGAAGTATTTAACAATCAATGTTTAAAATAAAAGAAATTGACATTGAATAATAAATAAAAATTTATAATTGTAGCAAATTCTTTTTAAAAAAATTAGAAATTGACCTTGAATTCAAATATACAATGTCACAAAGTTAAAATTTAAAAAAAAATGGCGTTGTACTTAATTTTTCCCACAATTAAGCCTACGTATCCTCCACCAATGTAGAGAAATCATATGCCACATAGTTCTTTTACCTTTAATCAAATGTTCGGTGTTGGAGGTTGGAAGTTTGAATAGAATCTATTCGCTACCTTCTGTTCCCGTG
Source organism: Dipteronia sinensis (assembly GCA_033220585.1). Taxonomy (NCBI): domain Eukaryota; kingdom Viridiplantae; phylum Streptophyta; class Magnoliopsida; order Sapindales; family Sapindaceae; genus Dipteronia; species Dipteronia sinensis. Next base: position 20,339,481 of record CM065639.1, read on the forward strand.
GTTTGGTCATCTTCGAAGAAATCATTCACTATATCCGACTCGAGTTCTTGTTGTCTGTATTTTGCCTTTGTCCAATCATCAACACACGTCTGGGCTGCAAGTGATTGTGGACACAAACCGACCGTCTTGGTTCCAAAATATTTCCACCTACACTAAATTCTTGTTCCACAGCAACGGTAAAAACCAGTGTTCCAAGAATTTGTTTGCCAATAATAGCTATAAGGACCTTTATTTTATGATTGGCTTATTTCATGACAAACCACACCATATTGTGGATGATTTTGTAATGGGTAGCTTCGGTCCTCGTTAGCAAGCTTCTAAGCATCTCCATAACTTCAAAAGCAAAATGTATATTCACTTGACTTTGTCTCTTGAAGAGTTTATGTTCATACACACACACATACACTTCATGTATGCTTTGTTCATTTTACATTTGTATTCTTTATTGTTTATATGTGTGCATCATTTACACACTTCACACTTACACATCATTCTTAGTCTTAAGTGTGTTTTTGTGTGGTGCAATTCATTTCCCGATGTTTGATCGGAAATGTCCACGCATGCTCGATGGTGTGCTTGTCTTAGCGCGATGGTTGACCATTCGAGAAGGTTCCATTATTCTTTTGGTTAAGTGTTATTTTTGGTTTGGTTGTTTGGAGTAAAGTGTCTAGTTTCAAAAGAGTGGATTTCAATGATTTAAATATTTTTCAAAACTGACCTTTTTATGGTCTTGTGACGATAACGTTTTATTCAAAACTTCAAAATGAGTTTTGAAAATTTCTATACAAACTAGACACCCATACCTTTCAAATGGTATATTATTCGCAGTATTTCATGACCGTTTGGATTGGTTTTGAAATCTCCAAAGTGACCATCAAAACAAGGCAACTATGTTATTGTCCGTCTCAACCGTTGGTCACTCAAACGACCATATATCTTGCTACTGACATCAAAACGTCATTCCGTAAAAAGAGGTAGAAAGTAGACATCCATACCTTTCCAATGGTATACTATTTGATAAATTTTGATGTTGTTTGGTCATGTTTTGAGCCATTTGAAAATCAGGTTGTTGTGCTGATTTGCATGTGCGTGGGTCCCTACCCGCGCAGTCACCCACAACGTTTTTTTCGAATGTTTTTCATGGTCCCAGTGCACTGGTAATTTCGCTGGTCTTACCTGCAAAGTATACCTGCACACTGTGTCATTTTTGCCTAGAAAATTATGTTTTAAAACTTCTCAAAACGACGTAGTTTCACTTGGATCATATATATACTTCATCTTCTTCCCCATTTAGACCTAGAGCTCATAAAATCATAATATAGTGAGAGAAAGAGCTCCCCTAGAGAGAGAAAGCTTCAAGTTTTGTTCTTTGACTCTCCAAACCCAAAACACATACATCCATGACATCCATTGCATCAATCACACATGGGCCTTTATCAATCTTGAATTGGTAAGTAAGAACAAACATCTCATCTTCATTTATTGTTCTTTAAGTCCAAGATTTCGTTTTTAATGCATAGGATTTGTATAAATCATTTTTGAATGCATTATTGTGTTGATTGATAACTTGATTGAGTTTGTTTTGTGATAACTTAATTGATCATGTCATTTTTGCCTAAAAAGCTATGTCATAAATATTCATGTGTGATTTATTGATAACTAGGTTGAGGATTTGTGTTTTTAATCAACTAGTTAATGTTCATGAATATTTGATTGCCCTCTAGCTAAGTCTTTATGTTTTGCATTTAAACATTGTTGTTTATGCCTCATTAATTGCATTTCTTGATTGCATATTTATTGCCCTTTTATATGTTTGTGACAACTTGTGTTGGTTGGACTTTATTTGACAATTAGGTTGTTAGAATTTATCTCTACATCTAATTGAGTCTTTATGTATGGACATGTAGGCATTGTTTGATAACTAGGTTGTAAAAATGCATTATAACATCTAGTTAAGTATTTTGTGTGTGGTCTTACACATTATTGCATTTGGGCATATTGTCTCACATTCACTTAGACCTTATACTCTCCATGAGTCAAAGTCTTGTGGCTTCTGGGTGAAGTTGCATAAGCATTGAAGTCTTGCAACCAAAGATTGGTTGCCAAGTGCCATTGTAAAAGGCATGCGGGTAGATTAGAAGGTGCTCACGCCAAGAGTAGTGGATCAGAGGATATCACTAGGGATTGAACCAAGAGTGGTGAGTGATAGTGTCCATAGCCTAGGGTTATCAAGAGTGAGAGTTCGAGTATCACTTGAGGGTGTAACTTTCTTTTCATATAGTAGATTTCTGTAGGCTCAAGTGGCTAGCGTGGCTAGTCCCGTGGTTTTTCCCTATTGGAGGGTTTCCACGAAAAAAAATGAAGTGTTCATTAATTTTCACACTTGATTTTTATTGTTGTTTGAACCGGGTTTTGCTTGTTAATATTGACTAATCTAAAAAGTTGGTAATAATCGATTAACAATTCATTCACCCCTCCTCTAGGTTGTTTAGACAAACGTTTGAGCTGTATTTTCAATAGCCAAAATTGGAAATACATGTTCATGATCTTTCCACAAAACCTGAATACTAAATTGTAAATCTTCTAAAAATACATGAGTGGTTTCTAAATACAGGTCAAGCTCAGAAATCGAGCTAGATGAGGATGAAAAAGATGTTCGTATTTTTTTGGCTCTTTGGGAAAACAATCGATCACCTAAACCCTTTAATTTAAATCTTGAGGAAGTAGCAATACCATCAGATGTGGGTTGGGGTTGTGAAACCAAAATGTTCAAAGACGGAACATATATTCTAAGATATTCATCATATAATTCATAAAGCAAAGTCTTAACGGAATTACTATAATTAAGAATATCAACTTCCATTCCTAAACTTTTGTAGTAATGAGTTAGTTAATCATGTAAACATTCTAATTTAGAGCGTGAATCAAAACATGATGCAAGCAAGTAAATATTTGGAATGTCCCTATAATACTGTACCCATTTTGTTTTCATGGCAGCAATATATTCACTCAATTGAACATCGAATTCACACTCGCTGAATGCACCAGCGATATTAACACTTTGAATAAGAAATAAATGAGTAGTGGGATAGTAAACACCAAATAAAGCATTGGTAGCATCATTAAAAACACGTAACAATTCAAGAATTTTTATACATGCATCACAATGCTTCAATTGAAGAGAAATTGAAGGAACGTTATATGTAATAAAAAAACTAATAATTCATTATATTCAACAATTTCACTAAGCAACTTATAAGTAGAATTCCAACGAGTACTAATATCTCGAGAAATTTATTGGGATGCATGTTATTTTGAGAGCATAATTTTAACCATAGTTTCTGGGTTTTGTTATGCCTCCAAATATAGTTAATACTATCTCTAAGGGTGCGTTTGATACACGGGACGAGACATGACAACATGAGACAGTTTCTTCTTGTCTCACGTTTGGCGCAACCTTAACATGGAACATTACATGACAAGGTGGGATAAAAATCACAAAAATCTGTCACAACTAAGACCCTAGGACAGCTTATCCCATGACACGGGACAAGTGTAAAAAAAAACCAATTTACCATTTACATTTTCAAACAATTACAATCATGTCCAATATTATATATATAGTTCAATAATATATATATTATAATTAAATTTATAATATAATATTATATATTATATAATAATATATAAAATATAAAATATTTTATTATATATAATATTATTTAATAATATAGATATCCTATATATAATAATATTTAATATACCATATATATTATAATACAATATATGTATGATATATCAAACATTATTATTATATATAGGATATATATATATAATATATATGATATATATATATATTATAATAATATGTATATCGGTATATATTATAATAGTAAATATATATTATTATTATATAAAATATGTATGTAATATAAATAATATATATTATAATATATAATATATAATATATATTATATTTTATATTTTATTATTATATATAATAATATGTTAAATATTAAATATTATTAGCTATACGATAATATATATATATATATATATATTATTGTACATGTAATAATATGTAATATTATATATATATATATATATCTTATATATATACAATAATAATATTTAATATATTATATTATTATATATCTTATATATATTATATTTATAATAATATTTAATATATCATATATATATATATTATATTACATATTATTAATATATATATATATATTAAAATATATAATATACAATAATATATATATATTGTAGTTTTTATATGTAGTCATATTTAATATTATATATATCTATATGTATCTTATATATTATTATTATATATAATAATATAATATATCATATTATTATATAATATATATATGATATTGTATATTAATATATAATAATATTAAATAATATATATTATATAATAATATGTAACATACTATTATATATTATATATATTATTATTTAATATTATTTAATATTAATATATAATATTATAATATATATTATTATATATATAAGGATGATACTCTGATCATTTGAACCTCTTGTCCCGTCTTGTCTCAGCCATACCAAACGTATAACAATACAATCCACAGTTCTATCTCAGACATTCCAAACACAACACGGAACAACTGTCCAGTCCAGTCACATCCACTCCAGTCCCATCCCCGTACCAAACGCACCATAATTGGTTAATATAAGTAGAAAGAATTTGTAATCCAGTTTGAACACACAAATTTAAAACATGGCATACACATCTTTGATGAAATAATTTACCCCCAAAATAGGGATTGCACAATTCCTGTAACATAGGAATATATGTGGTAATGCTTGCAGCATTATCAAAACCAATTGCAAAAATTTTGTTTGGGATATAAAACTCTTCAAAAATAATTTTAAGGAGTAGAAAAATATTTTGAGATATATGAGATTCATCGAAAACACGAAATGCAATAATTCTTTTTTGCATGACCCAGTCATTATCTATATAATGACATGTCACACCCATAAATGAATGACTACCAAAATTGTCGGTCCATAGATCGGCACATACGGAAATGCGACCTTGAAATTGATAAAAAAATAATTTCAATTTCTTTTTTTCTTTTTTTGTAAATGGAAAACACTGCATGTGTGAGAGTGGCTCTAAGAATAAGTTGCATTGTATGATTTAATGCATTTTTGACAATAATTAACAAAACCTAATTTCTCACAAAAACTAAAAGGTAAGTGTTCTACTGCGACCATTACTGCTAATTCTTCCTTATTTTTTTTTCAGACGTATAATGAAATAATTGATTGGTAGGGGTTCCGTACCTAGTGATTTGGGCTTGGTTACTAGCATTCACTAATTCAGACGGGTGATTTTTCCTAATATAAGCCCAGTACGTGCTATATCCGAAGGATTTATTGGTCTTGTATGTTTTGGGATAGTAGTTGCACTTGATTTTGATCGTTTCGTCATCTAACTAAATTTTCTTCACATGCAATTTGAAGAGATCAGACTTCAACAACTTTTCTTCTTCACCTGCATCAAATTCATCTAAAGGGGGTGGGGTGGTAGAATATTGGGTAGATAGATTTTCATTACTAATGGGGGTATTGGGATTTGGCTCGGAAATTATTATAGGGGGATTAGGACTGGGAAGGAGATAGGATCCAAATTGAGATTGAAGGTACTCGTGGTAAAGTCGGTCTCCATAACTGACATCATCTCCTTCGTGTTCCAAAAAATCTTGTAATAGACATGACGCCGGTTCCGGTTCCACGGTTCTGGTCCGGTTCCGGCGGTTCCCACCATTCGGAATCGTTTTTTTTTTTATAAAAAAAAACAACCCAAAATCACACAAAATCCACCACAAACCAGTGAACCACCGCAAATTCAAACCCAAACACACACAAATCCATCAGTTAAAACAACCCAAAATCACTACAAATAACACAAAATCCACCACAAATCCATCGGTTCAAAGTCTTCAAACACACACACACTCACACACAAAACCACCATAAACCCAAAATCCAAAATCCAAAATCACACAAAATCACACAAAATCGCACAAACCCAAAATCACACAAACACACACACCAGTGTCCACTGTCCAGTGACCAGACACCATCACACCAGTTCGATCGAAGAGAGAGAGAGAAAGAGAGAAAGAAGAGATCGACTGTCGGAGACGATTAAGACGAGATCGGCTACGGATGAAGAAGGGATCAGCGCACCGACGAAGGGATCGGCGGCCGTCGGATTGTCGGAGACGGGAAGAAAAGAAGAAAAGAAAGAAAGAAAGAGAGAGATCTGAGAAAGATAGATAGAGAGAAAGAAAGAGAGATTTGAAAGTCTGAGAGTTTGAGAGAGAGAGAGAGAAAGAATCAAAGAAAGTGAAGTACTGAAGTGGCGTTGGTTTTTTTTTTTTATATAAAAAATATTAAAAAGGAGGAACCGGAACCGAACCGCCGGTTCCTCACTAAAGCGAATCGAAACCGGAACCGGAACCGGTAGAACTGGAACCGGTTTTTCCAGTTTCGGTTCCGGTTTTCTGACGCCGGTTCCGGTGTTCTGACGCCGGTTCCTGTTCGGTTCGCCAGTTCGAACCAAACCGGCGTCATGTCTATCTTGTAATGGATCCTTTATTTTGTTCAAATTTCTTGAACCTTCTCCCCCACTTGCCATTGAAAAATTAATTATAAATACTAACAGTGAAAAAAAAGATGATTATAAAAAATAGAAGAAATATATATTTATTAATTTATATGAGAAATGAGAAATGAAAAATGAAGAAAATTGTAGAATGTAGAGAGAATTTGAGATTGAAAAATTAATTTTAAATACTAATAGTAAAAAAATATATATGATAGTAGATAAATAATAGATGAGAATTAAAGAAAATTGTAGAATATAGAGAGAATTTGAGATTGAGAGATATTGAGAGAAGTTGAGAGTGGTGTGAAGAATAATGAAGTGTGAGGGTTATTTATAGGATTAGAGTGGAAGGGGCTAATTTGTAATTTCAAAAAAAGGGAAAAAAGGAAGAAAAAAGGACCGTTGGAGAAGAAATCAAAAGATGACCATTCAACGGTCTTCTCCAATGACCACCTGTCCACCTCTAATATTTTTTCAAAATTTTTGCAACGTGGCGGCTTTTTATTGGTCAGTTTTATTTTTTTATTTTAAAAAAATTTCCTTAAATCGTCGGTTTTAAACTGTTTTTTAGCCTTTGTAACCATAACCGAACATGATACAAACCGGTTTCCAACCGGTTTTGTAACAACCGATTTTGGTTACAGTTATGGTTTCGGTTTTGATCGGACGATTCCCGTTCGGAACCGCCGATTTAACCGAACCGCGGGCACCTGTAGTCACGAACCTCCAATGGAGGTCACGCAGACCCCCATCCAATAATTTTTTTTAAAAAATTAAAAACAATTATTTAAAGAAAATTAGTTTTAAAAAATATAAATAAATGGAAAATGTAGGGGCAATTTTGTTTCTTCAATAGATTGTTTAGAAAAAAACGATGAAAACACTAATACATGCTAAGAATAGAAAACCTCTTAATTATATGGATAGAATGGGCTATTTCCGTTTTATAATATTATATTAAGGGGTTGTACTCAATCTATAGTTCGTTAGATTTTGGTGAATTTGTTTTAAGTGATGGATTTTGATGGATTCCACATATTTCATATAGGTTTTGTTTGAATTCTCTATAGTGTTTGTTGGACTTTTATACAAAATTACATGAAATTGAAAGAATTTTTAATGATTTGTCTTGAAAAAAAATATTTGATTGTTGATCCTGTAATAGTTTGAGACATTCAATAATATATATATATATATATATATATATATATATATATATATATAATAGTTTGAGGATATCAATCACCAACAAATTTATACCGGACTTTTATTAATATTAATCAAATCAATGAAATTTTGATATATAAATAGAATAATTGGCTTTTTTAAATTCTAATTATCAATGCCAATTGTTTATATATATATATATATATATATATATATATATACAGTCATTTTCTCCTCTGTGCGCACCGATATAACTTATATCAATACATTGCATGTGGACCACTGATTGTGGAGAAGTTTTGACAAGTGCATACACTTTGAGTCAAAGTATGTAAATCTAAGAGTCCACATCCAACGCACTAATGAAGTTATATCAGTGCGTACTGACTTGAAATTTTTTGTATATATATAGTGAGTCTGTTATAAGGGATCTTTTATTTTAATTTCTGTAAAGACCTTGATGAAATCACATCGATTTTTAAGAATTTTGAACTGAATTTTTTTTAATGAAAAATTCAATGAAATGTACCTATGAATAAAATTTAAAAATTTTCAAGCACTAGAATTATTTATCCCGATTTTATTAAATATAAAGGCATCAGAAAATGGATGAAATTTTGGTAAAGTCAAGAAAAGTAGTCCTTGTGCTTGAAAATGTTCAAATTTTATTTATAGGTACTTTTCATTGAATTTATCATCCACAAAAAATTAGATCAAAATTCATAAAAATCGATATGATTTCATTAAGGTCTTTACCGAAATTAAAATAAAGGATCCCTTATGAGAGACTCACTATATATATAATATAATATAATATGTATATATATATTAATTTCAATACATTCCAATCCTTATACAGAAAGACAAAATGTCTCTATAAAAAAAATATTAATATGAGACTTTTGTTTATACTAATCTTATTAATGAAAATTTGATATTATAAAAAAAATTGACCTTTTTTTACTTGTAATGATGACGATTCGATCTTTGGACATTATATTTTTTTTATTAATGTTAATTATCAATGCCAATTGTTGGGTAATATTTGTTTTTTGGTTAATTTTAATACATTATAAAAGTCAAATCCATCAAAGGGTTGGGCAAGATTTGTTATAAGCTTTTTCGTTTATAAATTTAATTTTAAAATCCATCTAATTCTATCCCTCAACAAGAATATGCAAAGTCAATAACCTTTTAAATACACCTAAATTTGTTTGGATTTCTTAAAAGTATGAAATGAATACACCTAGATTTATTTTGATTTTGATGGAATATTTACAAGTCTGGATGAATTTTGATAGAACTTTTACAAATCTGAATTGATACACCCAGACTTTGACAGACTCTTTACAAATCTGAATTAAATACGCCTAGACTTTTAAAATCTTTAAATTCTAACCAATTCTTGATTGAATACACCCCCATAAGTTATCATCAAACCTAGACACTTCAACTTTCGGTTACATTAGGCATATAATAAAAAGAAAAGGACTAATGTGGTATAAAGTCTTTATTTTGATAAAACCAACTTAATTAACCATTATGAATAAAAGAATTGATTAATAACCGGACAACTTGTTAATAAGTTAGGAGATGATACTAGGAGGTGTACCATATAAATAACTTAATCGGGACTTACAAAAATGTCATAAATTAATTATTATCCAAATATTGCTCGGTTGCCATATATGTGTACTATGGCACAATTTATGGTATTGCGAACTTTTTTTTAGCTTGACCAAGAACTCCTTCGCTATAAAAAGCTCACATTCTTTCCTTTGTATTTCATTCTGTTTTTGCTTTTTTATCATTTTCATATTCGTTTCTTTACGATTTCCTTAAAAACCATGTCTGGTTATGGGTGGAACTCGAGGAATGGGTTCAACCCTCCTAAAACAAATTATCAAAACTCTAACCGGTGTGTAATATGTCATCGTGTATTCTATACCATAGCGGCTCTCATAGACCACTATGCTGCTAATAACAATGGAAATCCCCTCCAACAGAACTATTATGTTTTCAATGCTCCACCTGCTACATCACTACAAGTCCTTAACTTGCAGAACCACTATTTACAAGGCCAAGAAGCCAATAGGAACCTTGGAATCTCTCCCATGCCTCCTCAAATTCCTGCACCAATTCCACCACCTCGAGCTCCACCGTTCAGGAATGAAAACCAAATCTTACAACTACAGCTGCGACAGCGGTTGCAAGAACGACTCGTTCAGCCTAATGTTAACATGAGGCCAATGGCTCCTGTTGCTCAACCAAATCAACTTGTTGCGCGAGTGCCAGATGTAATTGATTTAGATTATGATGATGAAGGTAATAGCAGCGATGATGGCTCGATCAATTTTTGATTTGACTTAAATGTTGAAGATGAATGATGTGAAGGCTTTCGATTTCTTCAACTTGTTCTTAGTCCTTTCATTTATCTTGACTTTGTTAGTAGTTTTCGTCGCTGTGTGGTTGAGTTGACCGTCGAGTAATGTCAACTTCGTTGTTGTTCTAATATTTTGTCAACCCTGTTACTTTGTTGTTGGGAAATTAATAAAAACTTCTTTTTTTCTGAATTCTACTTCCTTTATGAGATTACATATTTGATTCATCTTTGATGCAATGTCTACCTTTTTTTCTTTGATGTCTTTTTTTTTTTTTTTTCATTCCGATTAATTAATTTTATACTCATTTAAATCTAAAAAAATTGTTAAGAAATTAACGAACTATTAGATTATTAAAAGCTCGTATAATTCTATAGTGATTTTCAAAAAGTAATTATCACATTTAATAAAATATTAATAATTGTAAAAGAATAAATTATTCTGTCAATATAAAAAAATTAAAAATAAAACAATGGGTGTTGATAATTAAACATCTTCATAGTAAATCAATGCTTCATTGTTATTAATTAATCAATTTACTTATTTTTTTATGAAAAGCAAATAATTTTTATTTTTTGAACTATTACAATATTTGGAATTTGAGGAGGGATATGTCTAAAACCCGTAATCTCTAAGATGCAGATGTGAGAGGTTTACCGTCAATTCAATCTTATATTGTCAAAAATCCTTGCTCCTTTTGATAATAAATAGTTATTAAGTTTTGATAATTTTACGATAGCATAAAAATCCTTGCTCCTTTGGATCAATAAATTTCAAAATTTTATAAAGATATATATATATATATATATATATATATATATATATTATTACTACTTAAATTCACTATATCTCTCTCACATAATGGAATTCGACTTGACTGTAAACTTCTCATAAATTATGTACAATAATAATAAGGGTAAGACTAAATCAACTTAAAAATCTGACTTAGATTTTCATCCATCCATTTGTTATTAATCTAACGGTGGAGAAGAGGAGCAAATGACAATCCTTTGATTTAAACCAAATAAATTTATGAATATCGAAGCCACACAATTTAAGTTAGATTTGTGAATTAATATAGTTTTACCCTAAAATAATAATAATAATAATAAACACTAATATTTCTCACACTTACACCATGATGTTGTGGGTTCAAATCGTGCCCCCCCTAGTGGTGTAAATATGGGCCGGGCCTGGAGAGCCCGGCACTGACGGCCTGCCAAGGATGGCGGGCCGTGCCTGGCACGACCCCCATTCTTGGCACGTTCCGGGTCGTGGTTTCAGGCATGGCGTGCCGGCCCGGCCCGACACGGCACGGAAGCACGGCAGTGCCAAGTCCAATGGTCGGCACGCTGAAATTTTGTTTTGTTTTTTTTTAATCAAAAGGTTATTTAAAAAAAAACTGTAACAATTGCATTTTGCCCCCTTAACTCTTGTCTTTTATATTTTTACCAACTTTTCTAATTTTTCTATAAATACTCCCACCCATTCCACTTTTCATTCACTTTCTCTAATTCTCTCAATCTCTCGATTCTCAAACTCTCTATACAATTTCAATTATTCTTAATTTCATTCTTACTCTCTCTCTACTATTCTACACTACTAATATACTATTATAATACTTTATTAGTAATTTACTATTATATAACTATTATTCTCTAATCTCTCCACCAAGACACCAAAGTTCAAACTTGAAAGGTACATTTTTCTTGAAGTTTTATTATTTAATTTTTTGTTTTAAATATAATATGTTTGTTTAGTTAGTAAATTTATCATTTTATGTTTATAGTTTAGTTATTAATTTTATTTAGTTAGTAAATTTATCATTTTTATGTGTAGGGGTTAATTTTAATTTTTTTTAGTAAATTAAACAATTTATTTTTAGTAGTTAATTTTAAAAATTTTTGTTAGTAAATTAATCATTTTTATATGTAGGAGTTAATTTTAATATTTTTTGTTAGTAAAATAATCATTTTATATGTAGGAGTTAATTTTAATAATTTTTATTAGTAAAATAATCATTTTATGTGTAGGAGTTAATTTTAATAATTTTTGTTAGTAAAATAATCATTTTATGTATATGAGTTAATTTTAATAATTTTTATTAGTAAAATAATCATTTTTATGTGTAGGAGTTAATTTTAATAATTAATGTTAGTAAAATAATCATTTTATGTGTAGGAGTTAATTTTAATAATTTTTGTTAGTAAAATAATCATTTTTATGTGTGTGAGTTAATTTTAATAATTAATGTTAGTAAAATAATCATTTTATGTGTAGGAGTTAATTTTAATAATTTTTGTTAGTAAAATAATCATTTTTATGTGTAGGAGTTAATTTTAATAATTAATGTTAGTAAAATAATCATTTTGTGTGTAGGAGTTAATTTTAATAATTTTTGTTAGTAAAATAATCATTTTTATGTGTAGGAGTTAATTTTAATAATTAATGTTAGTAAAAAATCATTTTATGTGTAGGAGTTAATTTTAATAATTTTTGTTAGTAAAATAATTATTTTTATGTGTAGGAGTTAATTTTAATATTTTTTGTTAGTAAAATAATCATTTTTATGTGTGTGAGTTAATTTTAATAATTAATGTTAGTAAAATAATCATTTTATGTGTAGGAGTTAATTTTAATAATTTTTGTTAGTAAAATAATCATTTTATGTGTAGGAGTTAATTTTAATATTTTTTGTTAGTAAAATAATCATTTTATGTGTAGGACTTAATTTTAATATTTTTTGTTAGTAAAATAATCATTTTCATTTTAATATTTATTAATGACTAATGATCCTGATATTTTTTTTCTTCTAGGAAATGGATCCTACCCATCTTTATTTTCCAGACGGTCTAAACATGCTGAACGATGATTTTGATCTCTCCGGACCGGCAGAAACCATAGCGGGACCTTCTGGTTCCGGCGCCACACCGACATCACGTACCAAATCTAAGAGGTTAACATCAGATGTATGTCAGTGTTTTGACGTAGTAGAAATGACACTCTCAGATGGTACGGTCGACCCCAAAGCTAAATGTAAGTTTTGTCCTAAGAACTAGTGGTGTAAATATGGGCCGGCCTGGAGGGCCAGGTCCGGCCGGCCTGCCAAGGATGGCGGGCCGTGCCTGGCACGACCCGCAACTGTAGCGAGGCCGTGCCAGGCACGGCCCCCATTCTTGGCACGTGCCGGGTCAGGGTTCCAGGCACGGCGTGCCAGGCCCAACGGTCGGCACGCGGAATTTTTTTATTTTTTTTTAAAAAAAAATTTAAGTATATAACGGTATTTTTTTTAAAAAAACTAATCATTGGCTGACGTCATGGCTGATGTCAGCCAACGGTTATGTTTTTTAAAACAAATATAAAAATTACAATTTCCCCCTCAACTCTTGTCTTTTATATTTTTACCCACTTTTCTAATTTTTCTATAAATACTTCCACACATTTCACTTTTCATTTACTTTATCTAATTCTCTCAATCTCTCCATTCTCAAACTCTCTATACAATTTCAATTATTCTTAATTTATTCTTACTCTCTCTCTACTATTCTACACTACTAATATACTATTATAATATTTTATTAGTAATTTACTATTATTCTCTAATCTCTCCACCAAGACACCAAAGTTCAAACTTCAAAGGTACATTTTTATTTAGTGTGTTATATTTTAAATTTAATATGTTTGTTTAGTTAGTAAATTTATCATTTTATGTTTATATCAGTTATTAATTTTATTTATTTAGTAAATTTATCATTTTTATGTGTAGGGGTTAATTTTAATTTTTATTTTTAGTAAATTAATCATTTTATGTGTAGGAGTTAATTTTAATATATTGTTTTAGTAAAAAAAAATCATTTTTATGTGTAGGGGTTAATTTTAATATAATTTTTTAGTAAAAAAATCATTTTATTTTTAGTAGCTAATTTTAATATATTTTGTTAGTAAAATAATCATTTTATGTGTAGGAGTTAATTTTAATATATTGTTTTAGTAAAAAAAATCATTTTTATGTGTAGGGGTTAATTTTAATATATTTTTTTAGTAAAATAATCATTTTATTTTTAGTAGTTAATTTTAATATATTTTGTTAGTAAAATAATCATTTTATGTGTAGGAGTTAATTTTAATATATTGTTTTAGTAAAAAAAAATCATTTTTATGTTTCGGGGTTAATTTTAATATATTTTTTTAATAAAAAAATCATTTTATTTTTAGTAGTTAATTTTAATATATTTTGTTAGTAAAATAATCATTTTATGTGTAGGAGTTCATTTTAATATATTGTTTTAGTAAAAAAAAATCATTTTTATGTGTAGGGGTTAATTTTAATATATTTATTTAGTAAAAAAATCATTTTATTTTTAGTAGTTAATTTTAATATATTTTGTTAGTAAAATAATCATTTTATGTGTAGGAGTTGATTTTAATATATTGTTTTAGTAAAAAACAATCATTTTTATGTGTAGGGGTTAATTTTAATATATTTTTTTAGTAAAAAAATCATTTTATTTTTAGTAGTTAATTTTAATATATTTTGTTAGTAAAATAATCATTTTATGTGTAGGAGTTCATTTTAATATATTGTTTTAGTAAAAAAAATCATTTTTATGTGTAGGGGTTAATTTTAATATATTTGTTTAGTAAAAAAATCATTTTATTTTTAGTAGTTAATTTTAATATATTTTGTTAGTAAAATAATCATTTTATGTGTAGGAGTTGATTTAAATATATTGTTTTAGTAAAAAAAAATCATTTTTATGTGTAGGGGTTAATTTTAATATATTTTTTAGTAAAAAAATCATTTTATTTTTAGTAGTTAATTTTAATATATTTTGTTAGTAAAATAATCATTTTATGTGTAGGAGTTCATTTTAATATATTGTTTTAGTAAAAAAAATCATTTTTATGTGTAGGGGTTAATTTTAATATATTTATTTAGTAAAAAAATCATTTTATTTTTAGTAGTTAATTTTAATATATTTTGTTAGTAAAATAATCATTTTATGTGTAGGAGTTCATTTTAATATATTGTTTTTAGTAAAAAAAATCATTTTATGTGTAGGGGTTAATTTTAATATATTTATTTAGTAAAAAAATCATTTTATTTTTAGTAGTTAATTTTAATATATTTTGTTAGTAAAATAATCATTTTATGTGTAGGAGTTGATTTAATATATTGTTTTAGTAAAAAACAATCATTTTTATGTGTAGGGGTTAATTTTAATATATTTTTTTAGTAAAAAAATCATTTTATTTTTAGTAGTTAATTTTAATATATTTGTTAGTAAAATAATCATTTTATGTGTAGGAGTTCATTTTAATATATTGTTTTAGTAAAAAAAATCATTTTTATGTGTAGGGGTTAATTTTAATATATTTTTTAGTAAAAAAATCATTTTATTTTTAGTAGTTAATTTTAATATATTTTGTTAGTAAAATAATCATTTTATGTGTAGGAGTTGATTTAAATATATTGTTTTAGTAAAAAAAAATCATTTTTATGTGTAGGGGTTAATTTTAATATATTTGTTTAGTAAAAAAATCATTTTATTTTTAGTAGTTAATTTTAATATATTTTGTTAGTAAAATAATCATTTTATGTGTATGAGTTCATTTTAATATATTGTTTTAGTAAAAAAAAATCATTTTATGTGTAGGGGTTAATTTTAATATATTTTTTTAGTAAAAAAATCATTTTATTTTTAGTAGTTAATTTTAATATATTTTGTTAGTAAAATAATCATTTTATGTGTAGGAGTTCATTTTAATATATTGTTTTAGTTAAAAAAAAAATCATTTTATGTGTAGGGGTTAATTTTAATATATTTGTTTAGTAAAAAAATCATTTTATTTTTAGTAGTTAATTTTAATATATTTTGTTAGTAAAATAATCATTTTATGTGTAGGAGTTCATTTTAATATATTGTTTTAGTAAAAATAAATCATTTTTATGTGTAGGGGTTAATTTTAATATATTTTTTTAGTAAAAAAATCATTTTATTTTTAGTAGTTAATTTTAATATATTTTGTTAGTAAAATAATCATTTTATGTGTAGGAGTTCATTTTAATATATTGTTTTAGTTAAAAAAAAAATCATTTTATGTGTAGGGGTTAATTTTAATATATTTTTTAGTAAAAAAATCATTTTATTTTTAGTAGTTAATTTTAATATATTTTGTTAGTAAAATAATCATTTTATGTGTAGGAGTTCATTTTAATATATTGTTTTAGTAAAAACAAATCATTTTTATGTGTAGGGGTTAATTTTAATATATTTTTTTAGTAAAAAAATCATTTTATTTTTAGTAGTTAATTTTAATATATTTTGTTAGTAAAATAATCATTTTATGTGTAGGAGTTCATTTTAATATATATTTTTAGTAAAATAATCATTGTATGTGTATGAGTTAATTTTAATGACCTGAACTTTTTTTTTCTAGGAAATGGATCCTACCCATCCTTATTTTCCAGACGGTCTAAAATGCTGAACGATGATTTTGATCTCTCCGGACCGGCAGAAACCGTAACGGGACCTTCTGGTTCCGGCGCCACACCGACATCACGTACCAAATCTAAGAGGTTAACATCAGACGTATGACAGTGTTTTGACGTAGTAGAAATGACACTTCCAGACGGTACGGTCGGCCTCAGAGCCAAATGTAAGTTTTGTTCCTAAGAACTATACCACTACTAAGGGTGGAACCGGTCATTTGAGAAGGCATATGCTAAAATGCATGCCCAAACACGTACATGTACCCAATACAACCCAGACACAATTGCAACGGCACCCAGACGGGTCGGTTACGACGTGGCATTACGACGCCGCGCATGCTAGAGAATGTTTGGCACGGTACATTGCACAAACTGATCAACCTATTAATTTCGGTGACTGTGTTTTTTTTCAAGAATTTATCACAGCTGCATTTTGCCCCCAAATGCAAATTGTTTATAGAACCACCACTAGGAACGATTTGATAAAAATGTTTAAAATCCAACGAGATGACTTGACGGCTGAATTACAGCATCTAACTGTCTCAATTGCATTAACTTTCGATATTTGGAACGCATGTTCCAAACAGGACTATTTATGTGTCACAGGACACTATTTAGACTCTGAATGTAGGATACAAAAAAAAATTCTTGGTTTTCGTCCTATGGATTTTGCACATACCGCAGACAATATTTTTGCTGTCATTCTTTCTGTTTTAGAAACTTATGACATAACTCATCGCATCCTCTCTATCACATTAGATAATGCATCGGCAAATACTAAGTCTATTGCATTGTTTACTGAAAGAAACATCCCGCAAGCTGGGGGTTATTTCTTCCACCAGCGTTGTGCATGTCATATCATAAATTTAGTTGTACAGTCTGGTTTGAAGGAAGTAAGCAATCGTATAGAACGCATCAGAGATGCCATTTCTTGGATCGGTAGCTCTAATCCAAGATTTCAAGAATTTGGCAGACACTGTACATTAAACGGTCTACGACCCCGACGATTCCAAACTGATATGCCGGTAAGGTGGAACTCTACTTACTTAATGCTGAAAAATTGTTTGGAATATGATACAACTATTTCAGGGTTTTTATAACATGAAATTGGCCGAAAGTGGCTGTCCACCTGCTCAATCACTGACACCAGACGATTGGTATGTGGCAAAGATTTTTGTTGAATTTTTACAGGTTTTTTACAATGCCACTGTAACCCTTTCTAGGGTCTACTACCCCACATCTTCCCAGGCAATCCATCAGATTGTGGAAATGTCTGACATGTTAAACACTTATAGGGAAGATGACTTGCTTGGCGATGCAGTTGTTGCCATGGAGACCAAGTTTAAAAAATACTGGTCTGAAATGCCTTTCCTTTATGCCTTAGGTGTTATAGTAGATCCTAGAATTAAATTAGCTGGTTTAGAATATTTGCTTGAGTTTACTGGTAATAAATTGTCAATAGATTATTCCGAACAGATTACTGACATTCGAAACAAGTTGTTCGAAGTTTTTAGTATTTATAAGCGCAGGTTTGGCAGCATTCACACTGAACCATCACCAGAACCGGACAGACAACCGTTGCCGACAAGTTGGAGCATTCTCAAACGCCGGAAAAAAGACAAATCAGCAAGTTCTTCTTCTTCAACTACACGATCTGCTGCATCTTCTGGTGCCGAACTGAATAGGTTCCTTGAAGCACAGTTTGATGCCGACGAAAACACGGAGAATTTTGATCTGTTGTTATGGTGGAAGACCTATAGCTACAGGTATCCGGTCTTGTCACACTTAGCACGTGACATACTGGTTATCCCCGTGTCCACTGTGTCTTCAGAACAGGCATTCAGTACGAGTGGACGAATTATTGAACCAAGAAGAAATTGTTTGACTCCAGAGATGGTGGAGGTATTAATATTTATTCGGGATTGGGAGCATGCTCGAAAGAGGATGCAAAATGAAACGGTAGACGAACAGTTTATTCAAATTTTCTCCAATTTATATGTCGATGAGGGTTCCGGCAGTAACCAGGTCCCGAACTAGGTTGTACATGTACATTTACTTGTAATACGATTGCACTCTTTTTCCTTTACCAAGTTTTTATCCCACTGGGTTTTCTTGGTAAGGTTTTTAATGAGGCAATCATGTAAATATGTAATACTGAAAGTCCGAAATAAATAAAGAATTCTTCATTTCATATTTTTATGTACTTTTTTTTGCTTTCATGTTTTATCTTTATTTATTTTTTGAATTAATTCATTAAATAAAATAAAAAATGTATCTATAATCTATTATTAATTTATTATAAACATTTTTTTATTATACTAAAATAATAATATATAAAAAATTTAAAAAAAAAATATGGGCCGGCCCATTTGGCCCGCCAAATTGGCCCATGTGCCGGCACGGCACGGCACGCGGCACGACACGGAAGGGCCGTGCCGGGCCCCCATTTAGGAAAACGGGCCGAGGGGCCGTGCTGATGTGGGCCGGGCCCGCCCCCTTTTACACCATTACTAAGAACTATACCACTAGTAAGGGTGGAACCGGTCATTTGAGAAGGCATATGGAAAAATGCATGCCTAAACACGTACATGTACCCACTACAACCCATACACAACTACAACGGAACCCAGACGGGTCGGTTAGGACGTGGCATTACGACGCCGCGCATGCTAGAGAATGCTTGGCACGGTATATTGCACAAACTGATCAACCTATTAATTTCGGTGACTGTGTTTTTTTTCAAGAATTTATCACATCTGCATTTTGCCCCCAAATGCAAATTGTTTCTAGAACCACCACTAGGAACGATTTGATAAGAATGTTTAAAACCCAACAAGATAACTTGACGGCTGAATTACAGCATTTAACTGTCTCAATTGCATTAACTTCAGATATTTGGAACGCAAGTTCCAAACAGGACTATTTATGTGTCACATGACACTATTTAGACTCTGAATGTAGGATACAAAAAAAAAAAAATTCTTGGTTTTCGTCCTATGGATTTTGCACATACCGCAGACAATATTTTTGCTGTCATTCTTTCTGTTTTAGAAACTTATGGCATAACTCATTGCATCCTCTCTATCACATTAGATAATGCATCGGCAAATACTAGGTCTATTGCATTGTTTACTGAAAGAAACATCCTGCAAGCTGGGGGTTATTTCTTCCATCAACGCTTTGCATGTCATATCATAAATTTAATTGTACAATCTGGTTTGAAGGAAGTAAGTGATCGTATAGAACACATCAGAGATGCCATTTCTTGGATCGGTAGCTCTAATCCAAGATTTCAAGAATTTGGCAGACACTGTACATTAAATGGATCTACGACCCTGACGATTCCAAACTGATATGCCGGTAAGGTGGAACTCTACTTACTTAATGCTGAAAAATTGTTTGGAATATGATACAACTATTTCAGGTTTTTATAACATGAAATTGGCCGAAAATGGCTGTCCACCTACTCAATCACTGACACCAGACGATTGGTATGTGGCAAAGATTTTTGTTGAATTTTTAAAGGTTTTTTACAGTGCCACTGTAACTCTTTCTGGGGTCTATTACCCTACATTTTCCCAGGCAATCCATCAGATTGTGGAAATGTCTGACCTGTTAAACACTTATAGGGAAGATGACATGCTTGGCCCTACAGTTGTTGCCATGGAGACCAAGTTTAAAAAATACTGGCCTGAAATGCCTTTCCTTTATGCCTTAGGTGTTATAGTAAATCCTAGAATTAAATTAGCTGGTTTAGAATATTTGCTTGAGTTTATTGGTAATAAATTGTCAGTAGACTATTCCGACCAGATTACTGACATTCGAAACAAGTTGTTCGAAGTTTTTAGTATTTATGAGTGCAGGTTTGGCGGCGTTGACACGGAACCATCACCAGAACCGGACACACAACCGTTGCCGACAAGTTGAAGCATTCTCAAACGCCGGAAAAAAGATAAATCAGCAAGTTCTTCTTCTTCAACTACACGATCTGCTGCATCTTCTGGTGCCGAACTGAATAGGTTCCTTGAAGCATAGTTTGATGCCAACGAAAACACGAAGAATTTTGATCTGTTGTTATGGTGGAAGACCTATAGCTACAGGTATCCGGTCTTGTCACACTTAGCACGTGACATACTGGTTATCCCCGTGTCCACTGTGTCTTCAGAACATGCATTCAGCACGAGTGGACGAATTATTGAACCAAGAAGAAATTGTTTGACTCCAGAGATGGTGGAGGTATTAATATGCGTTCGGGATTGAGAGCATGCTTGAAAGATGATGCAAAATGAAACGGTAGACGAACAATTTATTCAAAATTTCTCTAATTTATATGTCGATGAGGGTTCCGGCAGTAACCAGGTCCAGAACTAGATTGTACATATACATTTACTTGTAATACGATTGCACTCTTTTTCCCTTACCAAGTTTTAATCCCACTGGGTTTTCTTGGTAAGGTTTTTAATGAGGCAATCATATAAATATATAATACTGAAAGTCCGAAATAAATAAAGAATTCTTCATTTCATATTTTTATCTACTTTTATTTTCTTTCATGTTTTATCTTTATTTGTTCTTTGAATTAATTCATTAAATAAAACAATAAATGTATCTATAATCTATTATTATAAACATTTTTTGTTATACTAAAATAATAATATGTAAAAAAAATTAAAATATATATATAAAAAATTGGGTATGGGCATGGGGCCGGCCCTTTTGGCCCGCTTAATTAGCCCACGGACCGGCCCGGCACGCGGCACGGCATGGAGGGGCCGTGCCGGGCCCCCATTTAGGAAAACGAACCGTGCCTGGCACTGCCCGTTTTCCTAAACGGGCACGGTGGGCCATGCTGAGTGGGCCGGGCCGACCCCCTTTTACACCACTACAGGCCCCACCCCTACTTATTGTAATATTTCAAAAAAAAAAAAAAAAAAACCAGTTGCAGCTGGATGATCATTGCATTAAATGTCAAATTTAGCATTTATTTTTCTATACAAGTTTTTAGATTCTTTACTAATTTTAGATAAGAAATATGAGAAATGTTTTTTCCTAATTATCGGTAAAAGACAACTTTAAATTACGAAGACAATTGCAAATGATATCAGACTCAATAATTGACTTCTTATACCTAGTCTGTTATTTTGGAAAACCAGATAATGAATTCAAGATAGGGAGGACAACGAATCGGTTCGGGTTTTTCCAAAACCAAACCTGTGAAATAATTTGTTTCATGTTCCTAAATGTATGTAACATGAAACAAATCGAATGCATTAGAAAAATTCAAAATCAAATTTAAAAACAATAAAATTTTAATTAATTTATTCTAAAATATAAAATTGTTTTGTTTCATATGCGATAAACAACTTTGTTTTATGTTCGCAGCATGAAACAACTTTTTTAAATCCCATACATTAAAAAAATTCAAAATCAAATTTGTTTCTTGTTCCGAATATGAAACATGTTTGTTGAAGTCATTCTGTTAGAAATATCCGAAATCGGATTCTGAAATAATTTAAATTAAATTAATTTAACCTAAAGCACAAAAATAAATACAAAAAAGATAAAATCAGATTTCAAAACAACATATCTTCATTCAAATATATATATATATATATATATATAGTCATTTTCCAGTCTGCGCATTGATAGAATTATATAAAGACATCGAATGTGAGCCACTCATTTATAAAAGAGTTTTAACAAGTGCATACATACCAAGTCAAAATATGTAAAATGAATGGCTCACATTCAATGTCCTTATATAATTCTTTCGGTGCATACTTATGTGAAAATTATTATATATATATATATATATCATATGTTTCATGTTTCAAACGGGGGTATATCATATGTATCACTAATCTAATTAAATAATAATAATAATAATAATAATCATATATACCGCTAATCTCATTAAAAAACAAAATTCATTTAGTTATTAGCTTTGCAAATACCCCTAAAAACAATTTTATCTTAACAGTGAGTGGGTGTATAAATCGATAGATAGTGTAGGTTCAAGTCGCACACAGTATATAATATATATAGAACAATATTTGGGTACCGATCGATTAGTATCCAAAATACTGATCCCACTAATAAGAGTGTAATACATGACCCAATTTGTAAGATAAATGTAAAAAGTAAAAGAAAAAAGGTCACGTGCTACACTCCCATTGATGGAGTCGATATTTTAGGTACTGATCGATCAGTACCCAAACATTGTACATATATATATATATATATATATATATATATAATGCATTAATATTATCCAAGAATCTCTGCAAAAAAAAAATGTTTCAAGGATAATATATATAAATTTAGTAAGCTCGTTTTATATCTCAAAAAAGTTTATAGGACAAACTTCGTTACAAAATTATGGCACACTTAATGATTTTCAATAGTAATAAAGAAATATACATAGCAGGATTTCCTGCACTGCACACCTAGATGAGTAAGTTGTTTACAAATTGGCTAAGTGGTTGAGCATGGCTAATACAGATGAGATGAGGAGGAGAGAACAAGTGTTAAAAAGAATCATCATGACACAAAACCATTAACCATACATACACAAACCCAAAGAATTAATTATACTTCTGGTAATTGTATCACACCCACTCTTGATTTCCAGTTAGCTTCTGCCGTTCCTAAAACAAAACATATGTAAGTTATATTTACAACTTAATTCTTTCTATGTGTCCCTATTACACAGTTTTCTTTACTCAACAAAGACCTTGCAAGATCAACTTTTCACTTCAGATTTAAGTTATCCAAACCGATAAAAGCAATTCTAGAAATAAAGGGAAGCTCGATTCACTTGCTCATGCCTCAATTATAACCGAAAATTACAACACAATAAACAATATCCATTAAAAGCATTACGTTAAAGAGTATTTTTACCTTGCAAAAAGTAACTGAGGGCTATTTACATCACCCCTGGGAGCGCTAGTACGTCGTGTCCTCTGATCATGCTCCTTGCTACCTCGCAAGGCAGCTACTTCCTTTTCCTTTGCAGCTACTTCTCTCCTCATTTTTTTGGCCTCAATTTCCATTGCTTTGCTCAATGTATCAACCTTCTTTGCCAACATCTGCTTGATTTCACATTGAAAACAGTATAATCAATTATGAGCAAAGAGAGTCTGTGGAAGCTGCAACCGTGGAAAGTAATGTTGTTTATCTAACCTCGATTGCATCATCTTTGTCCTTTAGGCTTTGATCTTTTTCATGGGAAGCTTTTCTCAGAGTTATAACTTCTTTCTGTAACATATCATACAGCATTCCTGAGACATAATCTTCATGCTCTGATTTTGAGTTTTCAACTGATGTCCCATTTGTACTCTCATCACGTGTAACAATTGTCTCAGTACTAGGGTTCTGATCATCGATAGTAGTGAGAAAATTATCTTTCCCATTGGCATCTGGAATCGGCTTATCTCTATCCAGCGATCTACTGCCACCATCAAATGAACCTGATGTCTTGGCATGCCTCAACAAGGCAGTTGCACTATTGGATCTGACGAACCCAGTTTGTGGATTCAATGTTCTTTTCGATAGATAATCATTGGATGATAATTTGGAAAAAAATTCAGCTCCACCAAGAGATTGACGTCGTGAAGCCATGTAGCTTATACTTTTTCCATCAGAGGCAGCACGAGAATTACCATTAGGTGCTTTAAGCTTTTCCTCTAAAACCTTGAAACGCAGTTGGTATTTTTCCTACAATCAATCAAACAAATATGCTATTAGGTGTTATAAAACAGGTGATATTGGCAGGGATTAAAAGCATGCTATCTTACTTTTAGATGTGCTTCTGCCTTTGCAGTGCGCTCAGCAACTGCTAGTTTATCTCGTAGCTGTTGCATTTCTCCCTACAAAACACAATAAAGTGAATTGATTTCAGAATGGATCCACAACAAGTTTGCTTTTCTTAAGTCTCTTTTTCCCCCATTTTCCTTATGAGACAATTTAAGAAACACCGAAGAATCCAGGTGTTTAAACACTATAACTCAGCAAGCATTTAGCGCATTATCAATCTTGCCACAATAAATAGTTTAAAGTAGCATTTTACAGTCCAAATATTCACCATAAGAAGCCATTTTCTAAAGTTACATTTTCACATTCAGCAGTTCTTAGATGTAACCTGACCAACGACGGATATGATAAAAGATATTGCTCGTGGCATTAGTTATCTAGTTCTTTCATCGGGACTTCATATTAATAAAAAAATAAAAGAACATAAACCAAAGAGCAGAGTATGGTTATTCAAGAATTTTCATAGCAAAAAAAGCAGTGTTATATCTGTTTGACTGTGATACAAAATATACAGAAGAATAAAAAGAGAGATAGCATTATAAAGTGCCATTGCAATTACATGCCTGGAAAAATCTTCTTTCTTCAAGCCATTGTTTTACAGGCATAACTTTGTCATTGCCATCTTTCCACTCATTTGCAACCACAGTGGCAACTCTATTTGCAGAAACCTTAGCACGAGCTACTTCTCGCTCCAGAGTTTTTTTCTCCTCCTATACAAGCTTGAAAGTCAGAAACAGTACAAAATTTGTGTTACCATCACAGTAATAAAAGTTGCAAGAAGTGAAGCTCAAACAATGAGAGTCATTACATTCATCTCCTGCACTTTTCTCTGGTAATCACGCACAGCATTAGCAGCTGCTCCTCCAGCCAAAACAGCTTCTTCAAGCTCACGAACAGTTTGAGTTAGCTTTTCGACCTCCGCAACCTTTTGTCGATGCATTTTGTCTATGATTTTGTTCTCCTCCTGGTTTGTAAACAAGACATGTGAAATTAGTCTCTCTTGATGCCCCCCTGCAACAGCAGAATTTTCAAAGATGGACAAACCTGGCATATTTCAATCTGTTTCATCAGTTCTTGGTTTTTGTTTTGCAGATCATCAACCAAGGCAGCTTTTGCCAAAGCCATCTGGACAGTTTTTTCAGCTTCAACTAGAGCATCTTCCTTGGATTTAGTAAGCCGGTCGAGTGCTCTATTGTCCTCCTGCAATTTTGCTGCCTGACAAACCAAAAAATGAAACATTAGTCATGAAATTTTTATACTCAATACTACTGATCATATATGAAAATGAAACAAGCATCCATGTGTAACATTCTTTTACATCTCCACAGTTGAGAACCAAAATGTTAATGCATAAGGATAGATGAGAAGCACAATATAATGGCCAATAATACCCACTAAGTTATCAGACAAAATAGTATTTAATATACCTCCAATCTGGCAAGCTTAAGTTCTGCCTCCAGAGGAGCAATGATTGCCTCAATGGGAGGCATTTCATCGTCTTTCTGAGCAGCATGAACTCTACGTAGTGTGGCCTCTGCAGCAAACTGTGCAGCAAGAGCTGCTTTTTTCTCATCATTTATCTTCTTAATCTCAAGGTTCTGCAGATTATGAAAAACTTCTTATTGCAAGCAGAAAATTACTTCCTAAAAATTGGCCACAGCAAAAAAATAAAAATAAAAATAAAAACAACTCTGCTCAAGTTGTAGCTATAACTACAGATAGTACCTTGCTTTCCAAAAGAGCTTCAATCACTTTAAGCTTTTCATCCACTTTCTTTAATTCATCTGTTAGCTGATTATACGAATCAAAAGAACAACAATGAGCAAAGTTAATATATGCTTAAACTTGAATTTTTTTTTCCATTATGAATCTTCATTGAGCATCATTCGTTATATCAAATTTCCAACTTCTTGACATAAAAAAAAGTTGTACCATTTCTAATGAATTTTAATTATTATAAACTCAAATTCAATGCTTTAGAATATACACAAAATATCACTATTAGAATATCTATAACAAAAGCAATAAGTAAACAGAATTAACCACAGATGCTCATCTAGTTTCCATCATCAAATCCTATTATATGGCAGTAAAGTTTACATCAATGAAACAGACTAACTATAATGTAGCAAACACATTCTCTACCCATATTTCTCATGAAAGTTTACTTTTTAATTAAAGAATATGATACTGCTACTTGACAGTACTCTAACTTACGCTACCTTTAGACACTATTGTTCTCTAACATAAAAAGTATTGAAAGTTTGGAACATCACATACAAAAGCTATCTCAATATTTCATATTAAAAATAACGAGTAATGCTAGATTGTCAAATTATTTGTCCAAATACATGTACAAATAATATAGCATGTAAGTTGTAATTAACACATCATCTCAGCGTTTAAAAAATCGAACCAAGGCGGCAAATGGGGTGGGGACGCCTCTATCGTTTAAGACGGCATTGAGGTGAGCTTGGTTTTTCTTCTTTTTCTTTTTTTTCTTCTGAGTCCGGCTAGTATGTCGCCAGAGCATGGATAGTGGTTGGAGGAAAACAGGAGGTGAGGGTGGGTGGTGGTTGCTAGGGTTTTTGTTTGGGATGGTGGCTGAAAAAAGATTAGGGTTGGTGTTGGCTGTTTAGGTTTTTGTTTGGGATGGTGGTTGAAAAAAAATAAGGGTTTGTGGTGGTTGCTGGGTTTTGTTTTTTTGGACTGGTGGCTGAAAAAAATTAGGGTTTTCATTTGTTTGGGATTGTAGCATTGAATTTTAAGCATTGAATTTTAAAAATAATAATAAAAAAATTAGGGTCTGTTTGTTTGGGATGGGTGTATAGAGGATAAAGCGTGCTGCAAACACTTTATTAATAAATGTTATGGATTATGCCCCCACCTCGCGAAGGCATGACCACCTCTCCTCGCCTTTTGCATTTTAAAACCATGCATCTTTCACCACATTATGTTAAGATCAATATGGTGGTTACAACTCACATGTCACATTATTTGGGTATGAATTTGAGCAAATTGTTTGAGTAGTCTACCATTATTCTACATATAATACTGATAACTAGATATCTATGGACACTAATAAAAAAATGAATATTTCAGTAATTTATCATTTTAATCCCTAAATTATAGTGAAATGTCACTTTTGTACTTACTTTTCAAGTATAAGCTTCCTTCACCCATAATGTTTTTAGAAATACATCACTTTAGTCATTCTGTTAACAACATTAGGGATATTTTAGTCTTATAAATAACCCTCCACAAAGTGCCACACGTCAAAATAGAACAAAAAAAATTTATGTTATGTTTGAAAATAAAATTTTTGGTTAGAGGGAGCATTTTGAAGTAATTTTTAAATCATAAGAACCAAAGAAGCTAATACGTGAAACAGGTGAAAGTATGTACAAAAGTGATATTTCGAAATAACTTGGGGAATAAATTGAAAATTCCCCTAAACATTTCCCATCAAATCATAAACTATATAGATATAACTGTCACAACAAACTTTTTCCTAGCAAAAAAAAAAGCTTTCGAATTCAAAAGATGTTATTTTTTATTGGTTTAATCAAGAACAAAGCAGAAAAGATTTGGAAGACATCAGCCAAAAGCAACAGCCCCATCGAGGGCTAGACACAGCATCTTATTTATTTCGTATAGTATATATATGATGGCACATAAAGTTTATGGAAAAATGATCATGATCTACCTCTGTTCACTTTCCTAATGAAAAAGATCAAGATTGAGCACATATGAGTTCATATTGATAATTTTACTTCATTGTAATCAGCCAAGAGAAACCTTCTCCATCAACACTAACAATTTTTCCTAGAGCAGTCATGTCTATTGACTAGTAGAATATGAAAACACTTTGTCAGTCTAAGATCAGAATACCCTCCAGTTGCTGTTGCAGTAAGCAAAATAAACCAAGCCAAAAATGATGGAATAATCGAACTATTAAAATTGATAATAAGATAAGATACCCCTTCAACTGCTTTCTCTTTGAGGCGCTCTGAATTCCTTATGGATTTGATCTCTGCAAGGGCTTCTCCGAGTTCTCTATCTTTATCTGCAGATGGAGTAACCGTTATATTAAATCAGATCCTCCAATTACTTCAATTCAATGTTTCATTAAAAGCTAAAAAAATGGATATAATCTAGTTCCATTCACTGAATTTATGCAGGATTTCAAAGACACGGCTTTACATTTTGTCGATAAACATTCTATTAAAAAAGAAGAAAATGAGGTTTAGACTGTACTCTAGTGGCAGTCGGAACAACCAAATAGAACACTAGGAAACACTTAAAAGAAAACAGTACTGATTTCATACATCTTATTCAAAACAGCACCTGCTAGTTGTGTATTTTGTCCATGAAACAAGGTGATTGAATCAAATTGATCACAAACAAGAAATGGAAAGTTGTGCGAAATTTCAGGTACCCATAACCATAACCATAACCAATTTTCTTTGTTATTTACATTCGTTAACTTTTCTAGTTCAATTCACAGAAAAACAACTTCAGAAAATGAGAACTGGATGAACAAATAAAAAAGAATTAAGGAAATGGAAAGTTAAGTAGATAGGCAGCATGAGCACATTTAGAAATATAACTTAAGAAAATTATGAAAAAAAAAATGAAGAACTATCTTAGGTGAGATTCCAACCATTGGTAATTAGATAAACACAAACTTTATGCACTCTTATTGTTTGGAAAATGAAAGTTTTATTTTTATCTGAACTCCATACATTAAGGCCAACCATTGGGTGCTACCGTGCTAATTATAGTAATCTATGAGAACAAAAGTTAACGAATAAGACTAATGAGTCAAAATAACATCCGAAACCAGAAAAAAAAATATTGTTTTAGGTTTCTCTCAATCAACGCATATTGGCGGTTAGAATCTGGCAAGAAATTATTCAAAAAGACCAGTTTTACCGATTTAATCACAGAACTATCTATAGTGTGTGGGAGGCAAGTCATGTGTCATTAAGTATCCGCATGAATGCAATACTATGATCACTAACACATATAAGGATTGTTTCTCATTAAATAATTACAATTATTGGCACGTAAATGTCTTCATATGGAAATGCTGCACAAAAGCTCACCTCCAACTTAATAACAACCAACACAATTTATATTAAAAAAAAAACAAAGAGCATTTTCACCATTTCAAAATATTATATATATATATGTATGTCTATGAAAAATATCCACGTATCGTATAATTCACTAAATTCCGTGTATATGTGAAGTAATTTTCTCGAAAACTTTCAGTTCGGAGAGAGAAAAGAGTAAAGTAGAGTAAGTATACCTCGGACTTCGTTTTCGAGGCGGTTGAGTTCGACGCGGACGGGATCGGAGCCGTGGAGGAGAGTCATGATGTCATCGACGTCGGAGGCAGCACGTGAGATAGCTGGAGAGTTAGGTTTGGGCTTGCGAGACTTGAAGGAAGCTGAGGAGGTGAGAATCGTCGTAGGCGGAGGCGGAAGGCGGCTTATACGGCAGGTCGGCGTCGTCGCCGTTGGTCATGAAAAAGTGGTGATTGTTGTTGGCCATCAGAGAAACAGCGAGATCTGGTGGTACCTAGCTCATACAACTGTACGGTAAACTCTGTAAATACCAAAAAGAGAGAGAGAGAGAGAGAGAGAGCAGTGGTTTTGTGAAGAGTGTTTATATATGGTAGGTGATTAAGGACGAGATTTAGGCGGGATTTAATGTTAACGAGTCAGACAAACTCATAGGGATTATTGTTAAAATTGCTGTTTAGTCCCTCCATAATTATATATTTATCATTATCATCAGTCACTTATCAATTATTTTTGTCCTTTCTGATTTCTCTGATTCTCTCTCTCTCTCTGTGCTTAATTGCCACATTGAAGACTTGATCAGATGTGGGTCCCATGCTGCGGTTAGACCTGCTTTGCTGGACCCCATGTTGCTCATCCAACGGCTAGTATGAGAACAACGGTAGAAATTCAAGATGGTCCACTAGCAGCAACTGTGGAAATTACCGTTATTGACGTTCGTCAATAGATGAATGGCTATTAGGTAAGCAGAAAAAGAGGAAGCGATAAGATGTTGACACGTGGATAGATGTAGATTAAGTTAGGTGGGGGGAGGAGGAGAGGAACATGATGAGGAAGCGAAAAGGAAAAGCAAAAGAGGGACAAGAGCACATGCGACTGTGCGAGTGGGAAAGCGTAGAGAGCACATGCCTTGCAAGACAAAGCGTGAATCTAACCAATATGGTCCCTCTTCAGTCTTCCCTCGTTTTCTTTCTGTGCACCCACACGCGTGCCCACACGGGCGTTCATTATTGGATCATGTCACTTATATTTCATACCAAAATATCTACTTTCCTGACACGTGCCATTTTTACACGGTAATTTGTATCTTCTGTTGGGTCAAGCTTGGATCCGGCCCAAATTGTTCATCTTACATTCTGTACTTTAGGGGTCGTTTGTTTTTTCCATTTAAAATTTCATAAGTCTGAATTATAATTAATAGTTGTTTTTATTATTATTTTTTTTAAGTGGTCAAACAACTTAAAAATAATAAATAAAAAAACTTAAAAAAAGTAAAAAATACTGATTTTTCACTTAATTGCAAATCAATGAATTGCATTAAATGCAATCGAAAATCTTTTCTTCCGATATTATCCCTATATATAACATATTTCCAATATCATCATAATTATATAATGTATAGAAATCTTTATTTTAATATATTGATTATTCTAAATAGCTTTTAAAATAAAAAAGAATCATAATCACTTCTCATATTGATATTTAATATCAATATATTATTATGATATTATGGTAATATATTTATATATTATTTTTTTTAAGTGTTTTGTGTGAGTTTTCCTGCTGAAACCATTTTCTTTTCTTAGTAAAAATAAAGTTTGTTTGTAATCGAAGAAGAAGATTATGATCATATGTGTTCATATATAATAATTATTTTTTGATGTTTCTATTCCATATTATATGTATAATTGTTTAATATGGGTATAAATGTAAAATTATTTATTTTCAGACAATTTTACTTTTAAAAAACAAACGTATTGACAATGCATTTAGATGTGAGGAAAAAAAAAACATGTTATTCAAGTTCATATTTCAGTCCCTATTCAGTCTTTAGAAAAATTCAGGATTGTTCAGTTTTCAGACAAAAAAACAAACTACCCCTTAGTAATGGGATTTCAAGTCTCACTATATGCAATTTACAAATATATGTGAGAAGTTTTCTCTTCCATGTCATGTAAGTTGGTACATCCCATTATTGAAGTAAATATCTAGGCTTTACATGTACTGTTTGATCTCGATAGATCCTAGTAGACTCATGACCCTACAATCAGATGCTAAAGAATTTATTGTAATACTTAAATATATATATATATATATATATATAAATATAAGCTATGATTTTTTTTTCCATTTAAATACACCAAAATACTATTTTTTAGGAAAGAAAAATAATAAAACAAAAACACTAGCCTAAGCAATCAGCCAGGACCAAATCCTTCATAGGCGAAGGGAAAAACTCAAACCAAAAACAATCGTTAACAGACGACACAACTAACTTAGCCAAATTATGAGCAACCATATTTGCTCTCCTAGGTACATAAGAAATAGAGATAGCATTACAACCAATTAAAAGAAAAATATCACTAATAATAACTCCCACGTCAGCTTGAGGGGCCACACCAGATAAGACTAAATCAACAACAACCTTAGCGTCAGATTCAATAACAGCATGGATCAAACCAGAGTCAATAGCAAACCTGATATCACGAAACATTGACATAGCTTCCGTTACCAGGGGATAAAAACAAGCAAAGTGGCTTGAGTAAAGGACCTCATCACACGACTATCATGATTACGAACTACTATGACAACACCAATATGATTACCAACCCCATTCACCATTACATCCGTGTTCACCTTGAAGCTCCCCACCATCGGCTTGCACTAGCTAACAACCTAACTTTGAGAAGGACGTGGTTCATCCAGCTGTTGTGTGTTAGCATCATGAAACTCTTCAAGAAAGTTTGAAGCCGAACACACAACATTCTCAACATAGCACATGGACCTGTTATGGACAACTTGGTTCATTTTCCACCAAATATGCCTAAAAAATAACACATAATAATTCTATTTCCTTCTGCAGCAGGATTCGAGAATAACATCATAAAAGTGAACCCCATCATTCCTGTAAGAACCTCATTTTTATGATTGACTTGTTTCATGACAAATCACATTGGGGATGTTTATGTAACGGGTAGCATAGGTTCTCGAAGACATGCTTCCGGTCATCTCATGAGCTTTAAGAGGTAGTTCACTTGTGCTTAATTCTCCTTGAAGAGGTTTTAGTTGCACACACTCACATCTTATGCATTTGTATTGACATGCATGTATTATTGCACACATACACATACACACACTTCTTGCATTTTGGAGTTGATGGGCTGCACAGTGGGTAAGGCGACATGCAAGGCCACTTGTGCATGTCGCCTGACAAGTCGCCTTAGACTTGAATTTTTCCACAATGTGTTAGGCGACATGCAAGGCCACTTGTGCATGTCGCCTCAGATGTGGCCTTAGTCTTGACATTTTTCCTCCAGTGTGTTAGGCGACTTCATAGGCGACTTGGGCATGTCGCCTTACATGTCGCCTCAGGCAACGTGTTTTCTTTCCAGTGTGTTAGGCGACTTACAAGGCGACTTGGTCATGTCGCCTTGCATGTCGCCTCTGTCACCCGAACTGGGCATTTCGGGTATTTCACACCAGCTCATTTTTGGTCTCTATAAATACTTCATCTTCTCCACCATTTAACCCTAGAACTCAGAAATTTACATCCTTAGTGAGAGAAAGTGACTCCAAGAGAGAGAGCTTCAAGAACCCATTTTTTAAGAGAGAGAAAGCTTCAAGCTTTGTTACTTGACTCTCCAAACCCCAATATCCCATCATCATCTTGCATATAGAGCATCATTCAAGCATGGGTCTTCATTAATAGTCTTTACTTGGTAAGTAGAACTCACATCCTTGCTCATTTATTGTTCTAGCTTATCAAGACATGTCATTTATTGCTTAGGTTTGCAAATCTTCATATTTATTGTATATCAATTGAAGTTATGACATGTTTGGGGTTTGTATTGTGATAGCTAATACTTAGGACATGTTTGCCCTCTAGCTAATTAGGACTCATTGATTGCATTTGTTAATTACATTTATTGTCCTTGCCATTTTATGTGACAACATGTGTTGATATGGCTTTGTTTGATGACTAGATCTTAGACTTGCATATCTATATCTAGTTAGGTCTTTATGAGCATTCATATAGACATTGATATCTAGGATTTGACTTAGTGCCACCTTTAATCCTTAGATAAGCATTTAGTGTTGCCTAGTATTATTTGCATTTTGAATATTCATATATTCACTTAGGTTGATAATCTCTTCTTGAGAGTTAAGTCTTGTGACTACAAGGTGTAGTGTACAAGCAAGTGAAGTCTTGCAACCAAGGTGTGGTTGGCAAGCAAAGTGATCAAGGATTCACTGTAAAGGCCCGTTGGGTAGTAGTGATGGGTTAGTGACCGAGAATGGTGTGACTAGAGGTCAACCTAGGTTGTAAACATCATTACAATAGTGGATTTGAGGATCGTGTGTGGCTAGAAGGATAGCCCGAGGTTTTTCCCTTGTTGAAGGGTTTCCACGTAAAAATCAAGTGTTATTTATTATTCCGTTCTTTACATTTGATTTTGTATGTTTGTTTATAAGGTGAATTTTTAATATTGACTAATCAAGAAAAAATGGTAATTAACTTGATTAAAACCTATTCACCCCCCTCTAGGTTATAGACATACGCTTAGAGTGTATTTTCAATTCCATTCCAAACCCTTTAAAAAGAAACAAGAAGAGCGAAGGGATTTCAGGCCCAAGCATAAAGCATGCACTGTGGATTCTGGTTCCCTAGCACAAAGAGGCCATGAAATATCGATCGACATCCCACCTCTAGCAAGATTTGCAAGGGTCGGAATCCAATAATGGATGGTTCTCCAATTAAAAAGTTTAATTTTTGAGGGAATTTTAAGCCTCTAAAGAAACTTCCACCAAGATTCTAGGTTACTAAAGCCCGAGGAGGACACTTTAGCTCTTAGATTTCTACCGCACTCTATACCCACTTCGGACCGAATAGCTACCCGAATTCTCAAAATGCCATACTAGTGAGTCGGCATTCTGCGACTAACCCAAAGGTAACCCCAAAATGGCATCAATGTCCTCTTGAAGGAAATATGAGCATATAAGTGGCACATTCCAACCATATGAAAGCAAAACAAGAGTTAACAATAGTTCTTTCACTAAGAATATGCGGGAAGATAGGCTGAAAAGTTGAAGGTGTCGGAATCCAAAGATCCCCGTAAATAGAAACAGACCTACCACCCCCAATTCTTCAATGCGAGCCAGTTTCTATAATATCACAACCCCAGAGAAGGCTATTCCAACCGAAAGCAACCTCCTCATCCACCAGCTAACCTTCTCCCATACCCGTTCTTTAATGTTAGTAAATAACCTTTTTATCCCTACTTGAAAATTTTGGAATCCCCAGATTGCGTTCATGACAATCCACCACTCTCACACCCATGATACTCACCAACCGATTCCCCTTTACCATGCTCACTGACTTGCTCACACACATATTGCGGATTTACTAAAATTTATAACTTGCCCCGACGCTTTTGCACAACATAGATTTCAAGGATCCTACAAATAGCCATACAATCCTCACTGGAGGCCTTGGAGAACAGAAGGTTGTCGTCGGTGAAAAATAAATGAGAAACTGTGGACCCCGTTCTATGACATTTGAAACCCGAGATCTGATTGTCCGTAACTACCTGATTCAACAAACTTGACAGCCCTTTAGCACATACCAGAAATAAATACGGTGACAATGGGTTACCTTGCCGCATCCCTCATGAAGACTCAAAATTCCCACAAATCTCGCCATTAACAAGATAGGAGAATGAGATTGGCGAAATACACCGTATAATACGCCCAATCTAAGCCTAAGAGAAACCCAATTTTGCCATCATTCTCACCAAATAAACCCACTCCACATGGTCATAAGATTTGGACATGTCCATCTTCAGAGTCATAGACTCATCTTTTCATTTCCTTTTTCTCAACACATGGATGCATTCAAAACCATTGATCACATTATCCAAGATGAGGTGACCCAGTATGAACGCACTATGAGCCTCCGAGATTACTTCACCAAGAACAAGTCTGAATCTGTTTGCCAAAGCTTTTACTACTATTTTATAACCTACGTTGCATAGGCTTATGGGTCGAAATTCCGATATACATTCAGGCTGTTGCACTTTGGGAATGAGGGTAATTAGGGTTCCATTTACCTCTTCTAAAGAACCCCTTTCATTAAGACACCCCAGACACACATTTGTCACATTTTTTCCAACTGTAGGCCAAAACTTTTGGTAGAAAAAAGCTGGAAGGCCATCCAACCCAAGCGCTTTAGTCAGATACATATCGAAAATGGCTTTTCGAACCTCCTCCGCAGTAAAAAGTTTGTCCAGATAATCCCGATTTCTTGGAGATAGCCTCTCTTGAATTGATCCCATGACCATTTCAATATCATCATAAAAAAGGCGTAGAAGAGCATAACAAGCCATCAAAATACTGAGATACCAATGTTTACATATCACGTTTACATGTCTGCCAAACACCACAATCATCACGCAACCCATTAATCGTGTTTCTAGCTCTTCTAGTGGAAGCCTTCCAATGAATTTTTTTTTTGTTTTGCAGTCTCCGTACTTCAACCACTCTGTTCTGGATCATTGTTTCCAGTACATCTCTTCTTTCTCCAGCAGACAATCTCACTTATTTTCAAGTTTCCTGATATTTGGCCAAGAGTCAGGCCGAATATTTTGATTGGCAATATTAAGAGCCTTCTTACTTGTATCAATATTCTTACGCATATTCACTCGGTTCTTACCATTTCCTACAACTAATTGACTCGTGTAACCCTGAATTTTGGTAACCACTTCAGACATAGAAACTGACCCGGACATACTACCTCAGCTCCCATCAATCAAGTTGCGACACTCATCTTCATTGGCCCAACAACCTTCAAAGTGGAACCTCTTACGAAATCGAACAGCTCTATTTCTGCTGTTCGTTGATGAATTCTGAATGTTAACTAACAACGGCCAATGATCAGACCCCTAAAAATTCAAATGCTTCACAACCGAGTGCGGGAAAATTTGCTTCCACTTATAGCAATCAAGTCTCTCCTAGACATGGTTGGAATTATCCTGCTTATTTGACCAAGTGAAATAAGGCCTAAAAAAACCCATACCCTCCAGTCTACAGTGATCTAAAGCCTCTCGAAAACTCTTTATCAGCAGCTAAGGCATATTTGACAGACGCATATAAAATTTTATTGAAATCTCCAATGCAAAGCCAGGGTAAATCAACCATCCCACAAAGTCTCTTGAGGAAGGCCTAAGAATGATGTCTCTGAGCCGTATCATGATGCCTATAAAATCCCGTAAGACATCATACAATCACAGCATGCGAAACCACCTTCACATCAATATGCAACCTAGTAAAAGAAATTAAATTAACCGAAATATTACTAGACCACTAGAGACAAATGCCTCCACTACGACATACACAATCTAACACTAGTTTAGCAACAAAACCGCTTGACTCGAATTGATTCCGGAACAGTATGCCTCGCTATTGTCTCCAACAACACCATCACATCCGGGTTATGGTTCTACTTTACCTGAAGCAGAGTATGGAACGCACGACCACTACCCAGCACCTGAACGTTCCAGACGATACATTTCATTACTTCCGACAAGCCGGTAGAAACCAACTCTCTGGTATCTGTGTTTAAATAATTGTTGAGGTCGAGACCCTATCCACCATACCATTATCACTTATTGTCACCACCACTCTGTCCATGACGGATTCACCCACTAAAAATGAAGCTAACTATGCTGCATTAATTCTTGATTATGCTCCCCAGTGTCGAAGATGTCATCATTAAAGACCACAAACCCCTTCGTCGCTGCCCCTCACACCTCTCCCATGTTCCAAATTTTCAATATCCATCATCTGACTCGAATTCCTAATAGCTTGATTTGTAAAAGGCTGATCATTAGATGGTTCACTATTCATCAAAGTAATTGGGCCTTTAACATTGGCCTGGTCAAAAAAATTGCATATCTTTCCGATCCGTTTTACTACTGAATTCAAAATTATATCCTTTAAAAAATCTCTCATATTCTCGGACAAGTCAACCTCTATCACTGGCCTAAAATCCCGAGATTTGTCAACCAATGAAACAGAGATTCTAAGATCTCGAGCTTTGTCAATCATTGCACTAGAGATCCGATATTTTCCAATCATTGACTCAGAATCCCGAAATTCCAAATCCTTGGATATCTCTTTCCTTTTCCCCATGCTCTCCATATTAGTTTTCAACAGTTGATCACCAGCCATCTCATCACCCATCGATGACTGCTCGCAGGCACTGGCCAAGCCTCCCGATCATTTCCCCATACCATTAGGATCTGTGCACCCCGTCATATTCCTTTCTTGGGATTCCCAGCACCTCTAATTCCCAACCCTCTTACATTGCATGGTTTTAGTCATCGAACTAGACTCATAAAGCCATGATCCAAACAATGGTTCCTGGTTCGAATCAATCCCTTGCAGGTCCTCTTCACTTGTACATTCTCTCGTCTTATGCCACAGGCTCCCACACTGATAGCAATGATCCGGCAACTGTTCGTATCTCAACAACATTACAGACTCCATTCCATCCCCTAGAACATCCACTCATAGACATCGTCATAATGGTCTATCACCGTCAATGATCATACGAACTCTGATATACTTCCCATCATAATCACATGAGGTGCATTTATCAATCTCTGTCACCTCTTTGATAATACTTCTTAGAAACTGATCGATCCTTTACGTCATACATAGAAGAAGGGTATTGTGTATTGGATCCAAAACTCCGCATGGTTGAATTTCATATTCCTAATATCACCTTTTCCGAGCTGTTCTTCTAAGACAATGAGGAAATTGTCGAAACTCCACAGTCCCCCCATTAAGATTCTCTTCCTGTCCTCTGCACTCTGGAACTGAAAAGTCAAAATATTGCTTCTCACTGTTTCAACGATAAACTTCCCCCTCACTTTTGAAACCCTTGATAATACTGTCCGAATAGCATCCATATTGATAAACTTATTAGCCAAGACCTTGCCCACAAGACCTAGGGACATCTTTTTCAACCCGTCATCTTTGAGCTCTTGCTTCAGACATCGAGCCGTCCCCTCCCGTTCTTTCAGGGACATAGATGCGCACAATTTCGAGATCCCATCCACACTCATAGTTGCCACATCCAAAACACTGCACTCCCAAAGAGTGAAAAACAGGGTCCTTTGATCCCAAGACTACTCTCACAAAAGGTTGCAGAGAAAAACTAGAGAAGAGATTTTTTTAGTTAATTTCATAAAAGTTTTATTATTTTTTATTTTTTTTATAAAAGAAGTCAAAAAAAAAAGTTTAAAAACATATTTTTATATTTTCAATAAAAATGTTAGAATTATATTAGACGATGGTGGTAAGATCCTCCCACACGAGTTTTTCTCCCATTAGAAATGGGATTCACACTTGAAATTTTTTGTACCTATATCAATTTATTTAGTACAACACGTTTTTATGGTCTCATACCAAGTTATAAAATGGGAGGTGTGTCTCAACCTTAATATAAAATCCAAATCCATTCAAACTTAACTACAATATGATGTGTTCAACTTGCCCAATTGTTATGTAACTTTATTGTATATCACCATTCACCATCAATCTAATCAAACAAAATTATTTAACAAGCAATTTATTTGTGAAGTTTAATTAATAAATCCTCTATACGTGGTTGATTATGAATACAATTATCAAAACTAGTTCCAAATGTATAAAAACAAAATAAAAAAAGGTTTGTTAACGTGTTTTAAGAGCAATAAGTTAGTTATACAACATTACACAATGTAAATAACAAAATTACAATAGACTGTCACTTTTGGTAAAATACTTTGGGGGTAAGAACACTGACCTCCCCTTAAGTTTGATATAAATACAGTTAGAGAGAAAGTATGCATTCATCTATTCAAACTTCCTCTACTCTTAAAGTTGAACTATTAAAAAGACCAAATTGCCCTTCATTATTAAAATTTAAAAATGACAACAATCTTTTTTATAAAAAAATAATAAAATTAAATTAATTAAAGATAATACTTTCAATGGAATATAAATGGAAAAAAAAATGTTTTTAAGATTTTAAATTATCTTCATTTACAAATTTAATTTTTTTTTACTATTGTTAAAGTAAATAAAAAAAATATTTTTATATTTTAAATTATCTCCATTTATAAATTAATTACTCTTTACATTTATAACTATAAATTTCTAAATTTTAAATTATTTGTACTAAGAGTGTGTTTGGTATGGCTTTTCAAGTAGAGTTTCTAGAATAGATCTTTTTATAGTAGAGCTTCTAATGAGTAGAGTTTCTAACAGAAAAAGCTTTTGGTTGTGTAAATTACAAAAAAAAAAGTGTTCACAGTGTATTTTTTAAAATGGCTTTTGGTTGTGTAAATTACAAAAAGGGTGTTGACAATGTATTTATAATGAAAGAGTTGTTGTATGGGCATTTGAAACAATTCATATGTTTTAAAAAAACTTTTTAGAAAAGCCCAAATTTTGGGCTTCTCCAAATAGACATAAAATGGCTTTTATAAAAGGTAATTAAGACAATTCATACATTAAGAAAACTGTTTTGAATTTTGCCAAACAACCAATTTTTTTTTCAAAATAGCTTTTAGCATTAAAAAAGTGTTTTTGATCTTTACAAAAGCTATACCAAACATACACTAACTTTTACTTTTTTAAGAAAATATATATTATCTTCATATTTAAATTTTAATAACCAAAGGTAATTTGGTCTTTTCATTAGTTCAATTTTAAAAGCAAGTGAGGTCTGAATAGATAAATGAATACTTACGGGGCGTTTGTTTTTTTTCCAATAAGTCTTATTACCCCTTATGACTTAATTTAAGATAAATTGGTTTGTTTGTTTTTTTTACTTATAACTTATTTTAAGATTTATATATCTGATAGAAAAAGTAAAAAATTTTAGCTTTTATCTTGTTAAAAAAGTGCTAAAGTATAATGTTGTAGTATATTTCCACAAATACCATATACTAATTCATATATTTCCAATTTTATCCAAAATAATAAAAACCCTAAAAATCAATTTTGAAAAAACCCTAACAGCCTAATCAACTCAACAGAGGGCGACAACGGCACCGCCCCTTGGAATCGGAGGAGGCCGCACCTCCCATTCGATTTTGGAGGTCGGTTGCAGATGGAGGTCGGCGGCGAATGGAAGAGGAGAAGGAGATGGTTGGGTGATGTGACAGAGGAGGGATGAAGGGAGGGAGAGAGATCGTCGGTGAGAGGATGAGGCAGCGAAGACGGTTGAAGGAGAGCCGATCTCGATGAGGGCGAAGACAGTTGAAGGAGAGAGCCGATCTCGAGTGATGCGGCGGCA
Source organism: Dipteronia sinensis (assembly GCA_033220585.1). Classification (NCBI taxonomy): domain Eukaryota; kingdom Viridiplantae; phylum Streptophyta; class Magnoliopsida; order Sapindales; family Sapindaceae; genus Dipteronia; species Dipteronia sinensis. The sequence continues at coordinate 20,380,645 of CM065639.1, forward strand.
ACAGCGTGAAGGTGGCGGTGGAGGGGGAGACATGGAGACGGCAGCAGTGGAGATCGTTGGTGTGAGATCAGGTGGAGATCGCACCAGCAATCTCCTATATATATATATATATTATAATTTTAAAATAAAAATTATTTTGATTCAAAAATCAAATTGAAAGGTTATAAATGTAAAAAAGTAAAAAGTTTTAGCTTTTAATAACTCATCTAAAATATAAAAACAAACATGATAGAGTATCTTAATTTTTAAGACTTGTCCAAATCTCTAATAAATAAAGATCTTATAAGATTTCAGATGAAAAAATAAACAGCAACTACTCTTTAATTGTATTTATGTCAAACTTTAGGGAAGTCCGTGTATTTACCCCAAATACTGTTTGCGACTATTTCACATTAGGGCTCAAAAAATAAATAGCACTTTTTGGAGGTGGTATTTCAACAATGTCACTGTTTAATAACTTATGTTTAAAAGGCACCTATTATGGTGAACGGACAAAAATACCCCCAATTGTTGTTCCACATCAGCTTTCTTTCATTCAGTTTACAGTGACAAAGTTGTGAAGTAGAGAGAGAAAGTCCGGTTGAAACTCAGGCAATCACTTGAACGGCGACAGAGTGGCACTACGCAGACGCATTCGGGGGTCGAGCTGCCCGGTCAGCTTGCGGGGGGGCAGGGGGCAGCGCCCCCAGAGCTTTTTTTTTTCTTTCAATTTAAAGCTCGAAGCCTTATGCAAAAAGCTCGGGCAGAGCAATTCATGAAAAATCTCGGGCAGAGCAATTCATGAAAAATCTCGGGCAGTTTATGAAAAAGCCCGAAAAAAGCTCGAAGCCTTATGCAAAAAGCTCGGGCAGGGCAATTCATGAAAAATCTCGGGCAGTTCATGAAAAAGCTCGGAGCTTTTATGAAAAAACTCGGAAAAAGCTCGAAGCCTTATGCAAAAAGCTCGGACAGGGTAATTCATGAAAAATCTCGGGCAGTTCATGAAAAAGCTCGGAGCTTTTATGAAAAAGCTCGGATTTTTTATGAAAAAGCTCGGATCTTTTATGAAAAAGCTCGGAAAAATCTCGGAGCCTTATTCAAAAAGCTCGGGCAGGGTAATTCATGAAAAAACTCGGGCAGTTTATGAAAAAGTTCGGAAAAAGCTATAAAAAGCTCGGAAAAAGCTCGAAGCCTTATGCAAAAAGCTCGGGCAGAGCAATTCATGAAAAATCTCGGGCAGTTCATGAAAAAGCTCGGAGCTTTCATGAAAAAGCTCAGAAAAAGCTCGGAGCCTTATCCAAAAAGATCGGGCAGGGCAATTCATGAAAAAGCTCGGAAAAAGCTATGAAAAAGCTCAGAAAAAGTTCAAAACCTTATGCAAAAAGCTCAGGCAAGGAAGTTCATAAAAAAACTCGGATAGCTTTACAAAAGGCTCATACACAGTGTTAAAAGTCTCGGAAACCCAGATCTTCATCATCTTATACATAAATTTTACCAACTCAATTTTCAGACAAGTTTATTGTATAGAGAGAGAGAGAGAGAGAGAGAGAGAGAGAGAGAAGTTATGAGTTCATTGTTTGAAGCGTGGAGATGGAAGTACAAACAGAATAAAAAATTGATTATTTAAGGGCAATTTTGCTAGTTCACCATAATATGTGCCTTTTAAACATAACTTATTAAAGCAGTGATGTTGGTGCAACACACCTCCAAAGAAAATGACATTTATCGCCATTTCCACTTTCACATTATATATTCGATAACATACATTAACGTAATCTTAACAAAGAAAAGAAGCAATCTAATTGATCAAAATAATCTACGAGGATTATATCCATATAGTTTTGTACTTCTCGATAAAAAAAAATATATATATATATTTTTTTTCTTTAAGATACATCCACTCAAATATTAAGTTGTTTTCTTTTAACTATTATAGCCCTTATTAAATATTATTTCCATCAAACTAAAAGTCCTTAAAATAATAAAGACATTGGATTCATTTGTTTCTCATGTCTTAATTACACAAACACACCTTGTCTTCTTCTTCTTCCTCTTCTTCATATCGGCTTCTTCTTTCAATGGAGATCGATTGTCTATATGGAGAGATGGTTTTCTTCCATTTTTGGAGAACCAGATCTCCCCCATGGAGATAGATGGTTTCCATTAGACATCTGGATTAGAATTAGGTTAATTATAATTTTAAGTAAAAAAAAAAATCTCAACCAAACAGACCACTAACAATAAATGGTTTTTTCGCCTCATACATCAATGATGTTTCCAGAAATTTATGATTTTGTTGGACAACAACCTCTTCCGTTGGGTAAGTGAAGAGATGACCAAAATATAAAAATACATAAAATATAAAAATACATAAAATTTAAAAATAAAAAATAAGTCCCTAAACAATAGAAACTAGAAAGCATCATTTGGCTCTTGGAAAGTGGGTGATTGAGGAGACCAAATGGAAATTGATTGATTTACTTTTTGGTTTTTAACCCCCCAAAAGTAAATGATTCCCATTTCAAAGGCAGTGAAATGTTTTAGAGACCAAACAAAACAAAGATGGAGAACAAGTGGGTAATTGTAGAAGATGCAAAGGAAACGAGTTGCAAATTGCAATAGTGGTAAGGTTTCCGTATCCTGCTTCCTCCTCCCCGTTTGCCACCAGATCTGGAAGCTCGGCTCCCCTCAGATCTGTTTAAATTTCTAAAAAATATTATGGGGATTTTTTTTATTATTGTTTTAATATTCTGTAAAAATACTAATTGCCATTCACTAGTTAGTGACCAACGGCGGCTAACTGATCAAGGGATAATTGGTGTTATTATTATATTTTCACCGGTTATGAAACAGTTATTCATATAATCGAGATATGTTTGTGTAATTTGCCCTTATAATTTTAATCTTATTATATATGATTACTCTAATTTTAATCCTAATCCTATTCTCTATTATACCAAAACCGGGACAACATTAAATTTAATCCAATCCTATCTTATAAAAATAATCTTATCCTACTCACGTACCGAACCTAAAGTCAAGTCAATATCGAATGACCCCCCTCCCCTCCCCTCCCCTCCCCAAGGTGCTGCTTGGTTGTGTGAATGGAAACAGTTTTCGTTATTCAAAAATAAGTTAAAGATCCCCTGGAAAGACTGGAACTAGTGTAACTATGTAAAGTCAATGCCGTTGGTGGGTACACAAAAACTTTGTCTTTTTGGGCACTACTACACCCTTAGGGGCCGTTTGGTATGGGGTAATCAAAATAATGTGATTCCTGAGAAAGTGAAACCCAGGAATATGATTCTTGGGAAAGTTGTATACATATGTTTGGTTGTGCATGGAAATATTATGTCGAATTCCTGGGAATATTAAGTAATAGTGTTTGGTATACATTGGAATTTGTTTTTTTTTAATTAAAAACTAAAAAATTAAAAACTTAAAAAATTCAAAGTCCAATTATATGTTAAAAAAAACCCACATTTTCTTTGCCATCTTCATCTCTTTCAAGAAAAGAGATCCTTTTCAAGAAAAAAAAAAAACCTCCACATTTTCTTTGCCATCTTCATCTTCTCCGTCCAGCCTCCACGTCGTCGTCGACGTCGCCTCTGGCCGGGTTCGTGTTTGTCGTCGTCGTGTCGCCTCAGTCCGCCCGAGATCCTCGCCGTCGTCGTCGTCGAAGCTCCTCGTCGAGATCCTTGCCGTCGTCGTCGTCGAAGCTCCTCGTCCTCGACGTCGCCGTAGTCGTCGAAGCTCCTCCTCGTCGCCGTAGTCGAAGCTCCTCCTCGTCGCCATCGTCGAAGCTCCTCCTCGTCGCCGTCGTCGAAGCTCCTCCTCGTCGCCGTCGAAGCTCCTCGTCGTCGTCGTCGAAGCTCCTCGTCGTCGTCGTCATCATCTAGCAACCCAGGTCTTGCTGCAATCGAACAAGTTTTTGTGCTGGTGATGGAATTTGATGTTAAAGATTGATGGAATTTGATTGATTGAAAATCGAATTGGGGATGGAATTTGATGTTAAGGATTAGGGTTTCAGTGAAATGAATTGGGGATTTTTGTTATTAGTTGAATGAAGAAGAGAAAATAAAATAAAAAAATATTTTTTTTAATGATGGTGGGTCCCACGGTGGGAATCATATGGAGGGTCATCTGAAACCCACCTATTGAGATGGGAATCACATTACCCTCCTGGAGGGTAATGTGATTCCCATGGGATTCACTTTCCCGGGAAACCAAAAACCCAAATCTCCTACCAAACATGGGAATGCTTTGAGATTCCCATTCCCAAGAAAAGATGACGGTATACCAAACGGCCCCTTAGGAATCAACTTCTGATTGCAATCGACTCAATAATATTCTGCATATCATAAAACAAACAGCATGCAAATATATTATTTTATCAAATGTCATTCCAAATTTTGAAGAATGTATAAAGAGTAGTGCTCTGCCTTCAGGGTCTTTATCACTGCTGAGGGATTTAGAGGACCTGTGTTGTGTGCATTCGTAATGATTTCGTCTACATAATTTCTTGTCACAAGACAGAAAATCTTTCAGTGCACCAAGTGCACATGCTGATCGGTGCATCCTAACTACTGAAACATTAGGTGTCAAATCTCGGTTTTCACACTCAAAAACTTTTCCCTTCCCTATTGACATTGCCACATGTCAATGTTTCAATGGTGGGGTGCACAGAAGATTTTCTCCGTGTCCAATCCATCACACAATGATATATCATAGGATTTTTTTAATGTAACCAATCACAAAATTTTCAAAGGGTTAAATCGATTCAGAGCAGTAGCTTCAATATATTGTAACTAGGCCTATCCTAATATGAAATGAAATGCATTTACATTTTACATGTAGGTGACATGCACTTCAAGTTCCTTTAATTCTTTTCTTTATACATCCCTTGTTGGTTATTAAATCAAATCAACTGGGGGCTGTCATCCCCGTTCCATAAGTATCAGAAAGCAGCCTTTCTGGAGGCATACCCCAGTCTGCTCTATGAATGACAAACTTCACAAGTAGACAAGAAGATAGATGCCACAGACTTTCATTAATGGTAGACCGTAGCTAAAGATATATCCAAAAGGTCTGACCTCATAAGAACTTCTGCTTTCATTCCAAACCCTGTGCTAAAGCAGCAGCTTCGTGTTCTTGACGGCGGCGTTCTCGCTGATTCAAATCCACAAAAAGAAAATAACAAGAAAATTGAGATTAACAGCCAAACACATGGGAAACTAATTCAGCAAACAGAGTTTATTTCTTTGTATAGACAATACATTGAGATCTTGAAGATAATTCACCCATATACTATTTAGTTTGCTTCAAAGAGTGACAAACCAAAATACAACAATTTAACGCTAGAATTTGGTTAGTTAAGTAAATATCTCAATAGTCAATATAGAGACTGTGGAGTTCATCAAATTTGCATGTAATAATGTAAAAGGAAATCCAGATCATTAAAAAGTCATCCTTATACTATTCAAATCTTTCTCAACAAAAAGAAAATTAGGTTTTGTTTTGCACAGGTGAAAGCTATATGTCACATGCTTATGAAAACACAAAATTCCTTTGAAAGTGGCCAGATTGTCCAAGATGTGGTTTATCAGACACAATTTGATTGTCAACACAATAAAATTACTAGATTTAATATTTACAATTCATAAACCAAACCAAAAAAAAGTTATAAAAAAATTATGCAGATTTTAGTTACCTAAATACACATATGATCAAGGATGACATTAGGGTCACACTTTTGTTTCATAGATAAGAGAAAGCCAAAATGAAAGAGAAATGAAGAGAAAACATAATAATATTTCTTGAGATTTTTTTACGGTGTATTTCAACATAATAGTACAGGTATTTATAGGGAATGAGATGCCCTTTTACATGAGCGATTAGAGGGTACCGGCTTTTATGATAAAAGTGTGCCCCCTTCTTACAATATTTTACTATTGGTTATTTTATGTACCGGATGACATTTATAAGGACAAGAAGGAGGGTGTGGTATAGACACTTGTAAAAGTGTGACCACAGAGTCATCCTTGATCACAAATAGTTAAATAATGTAAGAATGAAGCTCATATTATCATAAAAGCTGGTACCCTCCTACCACTCATGTTAAAGGACATCTCCCTATAAATACATGTACTATTATGTTGAAATCCACAGTGAAAAAATCTCAAAAAATATTATTATGTTTTCTCTTCATTTGTCTTTCTCTTATGTGTGAAACAAAGGTGTGACCACAGACACCATCAAGTAATATCTAACAATTAGAATAATCAAAAAAGGAAAAAAAAAAAAGACATATAGTTGATATTCAAAGTTCAATGCATGAACTACTTATCAAGAAAAGGTGAGCATATGAACTTTCCGGTAAGAATTACCATCTAATTCATTATCAAAAGCTCTCGAGTCTTATCAACCAACTTAACCATTATAAGAATAGAGAAAAACTTTTGGATAACGGCACCTTCTTGTTCACAAAGTAATCCAGTTAGAGTTTCTAATTTTAAGATCACAAATAGCTAGTCCAGTACTATTTATTATTGAGTAGTAATGCTAGGCTTCTCAAATTTTTTCCTAGAAAAACTTCCCAAATTATGTTGCATGGTGGAGTTGTCAACATCACATCCCTCACCATATAAACCCATGATTTACAAGATGTTAACAACTCATAGTACCACATAATTTGGAAAGTTTTTTAAAATTTGGGAAGCCTAGCATTACTCTTTTATTATTTTATCTAGCACTATGGTTCATAAGAATACAGAAGTAAGAAACGTGCAATGTAAAATGAGTACAAATTTGGCACTTTGCCAATTCAATTGACTGATGTTCTTCCAGAAAACTGGCAATGGTTCAAAGTGAAGTATAAAATTTCAATAGAATTTTGTGAAAAAATTTCATTCCACTTACAAGATTTTTTTCCTTATCCAGAAGGACTATCATTAAACTTTTTCACCTGATTATCCTCCACCTGTAAATAAACCAATGTATTATTTATTATTTGAGACTCATAACTGACCATTTTTTTTTCCAAGTTACTCCTCACTAAGAGCACCATCTCACCTTTCACAATTTCATTTCCCATTCTACCCCTACAATTCGTCAATTCCCACCAATCGCACATTATGGAAATTATAAAGATAACTACTCAAACTCTAGAAGAGACCTTAACAAATTCATCCCTCTTCCTATTTCGATTTTTACTTAATGATACTCAGTTTACTTCTTTATACAAATCAAAGGACCAAAGACTTCAAAAATTATGGTATTGAACACAGCATACATGCACCCCCAATCCCAAAGCACACAAATATTTTCTAATTCCATTTCACTTCAAAACACCCCCAATAACACCTGGAAACCTACAACCTTCCTCTTTAATTCTTATTTTTCTCAGTAAACAAATGCATGAACACTTCCGTTTCAAGAGATTAAGAAGAAGAGCGTTATTTTAAAGTGTGGCAGGATAGATTGGGAATATGTTTTCTTTACCTAATAGCAGAAGAAAATAAGAAAATCATTGGGAAAATGAGAAGCAGTAGCCACTCACCCCTTTATCTAGCCTCGGCCTAATTCTCCTAGTGTTAAGTAAGTTAAGATTTCACTTGCTCTTTTCACAATCTATCAATTCTAATACTTTAGGGTTCAAGTAACAAAAAAAAAAACCCATCAAGTATAAATTGTCTTTTACACCTATATAAAAATTGAAAAAATGACTGCAAATGATTATATTAAATAAATTTAAGCTGGAAATGTAAAACAAAACAAACTCAAATTGTAAGCAGACAATGATATTGGACAGCAATTTGATGCATAATAAAGGCATAGACATAAAAATAGAAAGAAAAAAAGAGAGAGTAAAATACCCTTCTTTCCCAGAAAGGATGGAAGCAGACGAAATCGTAGACCGGAGAAATAGTAGAGACCAAAACGACATTGAGGCCGGTGAAAACCAAAAGTGCTGTCATGGGTCGAGTTCTATGTGGCATTTTTATTTGATAATCAAGATTTTGAACCCTGCAATCACGAAACACCAACCTTAATTTGGAGATTGAAAGAGAGATTTTTTAAAACCAAAAAGAAAGTGAAATAATCGGGAGCTTTTTACAGACCTTTGATAAGGAACGAAGATAGGAGAAGAAAGTTGATCCGAATGCGCCGCCGCGCACTGCACAACTTGAACTTTTCGGCGCTTTTATATGCGGCTCAGATGTTTGTCTTTTCACACAGGAAACTACTTTATATGCACTTAGATAAGAGATCTGCGCGGTCCGGTTCTGTTTTGATTAAAATTGTATCGAACCGTTATATTTTTGGGTTTTGGAAACTTGAATCGATTTGAACCGAATTGAACCATAAAACATTAAAACCGAATTGAACCGAATACCTTTATCTCTGTTTGGTTCGGTTCAGTTCGATTCAATTTGGTTTTGGACCTACTGAGCTTTGAGGTTTTTTATATATATGTTTTCAATGTTGTATCCTTTAACAACCCTATTGTTGTATTTAAACCTTTGGTCTTTGGGCAATTGATTTTGGACTTTTCTTTTATCAATCCCTTATATTCAAAACTCATCTAAATAGACCATATTAATGTTTAACAATCAAATTTAGTCCAATTCAATCATAAGTACCTGCTCAATAGTTACCATTTTATCAAATTCAGTCTATACATTACATAGAATGATAGAAGTCCAAAATAAAATAAGATCATACATAAATAATCCAACATACAATCCATAATAAAATTTATATATTTTTTTATATTTATAGTTCGGTTTGCCGGTTCGGTTCGGTTTTGGAAAGTCCAAAATTGAAACCAAACAATATTCTATACGGTTCATTCAGTTCGAACCGAATTGAACCGAACTCAACCTTAAAACCGAATCAAACACCATATTTCGATCCGGTTTGGGTCAGTTTGGTTCGGTTCAATGAACCGTGACCATCCCTAGTTAGATTGTTAGAACAGTTGGTCAAATTTTATTATTGACCGAGTTTCACCTCTAAAATTTTGAATTAAAATTTTATAAAATTAAGAAAAAACTATCCATAGTTTCTTCAGAGATCAATTAAAAAAAATATACAGCAGAACATTCTTCTGTTACTCTCCATTTTTTTCAAACATTATTCAATTTTTTAATAAAATATGTTGGTTAAATGATTGCAATTAAGGATGAAGTTGTTTCTACTTTCTAGTGATTGTGGAAGGCAAACCTTGGTTGGCTGTAATTTGCTGATATATATTTAAAAGCAATTGTAAACCGGCATTATAAGAGAATCCATGTATAACTTAATCATGAAACTCACTAGCAGTTATCACTGTACATTGCATATAGCATTTTTATCATTACATAATTGTTGAATATATCAAATATAATCTCAACCACACCAACCAACGTGAATTCGGTGCTAACACTTGTTCATCCCGAAAATGTCTCAGGTTCGAGTCGACGTACCACGGGTGTATTTAATCTCAACCATAAAAAATAGTTTACATTAAAAATGAAACAGTTTGTCCTGAACCAAACATCATTATGATAAAATAAACATTTAAAGTTCAATAATTTGTGAATGGAAAGATACTTACAGTATATGCCAAAGAAAAACAGTATCTCAGGCTAAATGAGAAGACTATTTCAACCTGATTTAATCTGAAATCTGATAAACTTAAGAGATGAGAGAGCTGTGACCTATGTTACATATACCACTTCTATCTATTCTAACAAACATCATCAAACACTAGCTGATTATTGCCACTATTGTTGTACAACACAACAAAACAAGCATACAACACCACCTAAGTCAACATATCTGATGTTACAACTATATATTGGAATTGGACCTATAAATATGGCTCTAATGTGGCCACTCCACTAGTATGCACCAGGGGGACTTCAAGAACAGCAGAGCTCAACCTGATCCTAGTACTCACTCCAAAAGCTTGTAGGTATGATTTAATCGGCTAAGGAGTCATATAATTTTCACAGGATCTTAAAGTGGGAATATACCATGTCTCTCACTCCCGAGGCCGGGCCAGCCAGAGCGAGCTGAGTGCCCGAAGCCTAGAGAAATAGTCATTTATTGCAAGCACGGCACGGGCTGATTGTCGGGTTGTTAATATACGATGCATTTGTTGTAGAGTTTGCTGTCGCAGATTATCAGCCTGTTAATTGCAGATGAAAACAATATTTAGAATTTCCCTCAGAGAAACAAATTTGAATATTCTGGAGAAAAGAAATTAGGATAACAAAGTATATCTTCCTCCGTCTGCAAGACAAAATCAGCCTGATGAAAATCAGAGAATTGATAACTTCAAAAATGAAATAGAATCAAATAAAACCCACAAATTCAGTACATGAATTTACTAGGGGATTATAATTTCCGTGCATTTGACTATTATTTCAAACATGATATTCACCTAGAACACACGACAGCCCCAATTTCTTACACAATTTTTCAGGCTTTTGATTAAAGTGTATTGGAAGGCTAGGGTTAATTATTGAATACATAGTGAACCACACAATCCCACCACCAATAACTTCAAAATTTCTCTCCTATTTATTTTTCTGTTTCTTAACAAACAAACAAAAAATTACAATCTCTCCCTCCTCTCCCCCTCTTTTCTTTCGTCTCTTCTCTTCCATCTCTCTCTTCAATTTTTTTTTTTTTTTAAGAACTCTCTCTTCTAGTGTTAAAAGAATTAAAGTTTCACTTTTATCTTATAAAACTCGGGCAACAGCATTAAGGGTATTCAAAGGGAAAATCAACACTATTCCAATAAAAATATAAGATTTCATGTAAAAATTTTGAAGGTAATTTTTTTTTACTTTGTTCTACATAAATTTAAGTTGAGCCAAATAGTCAAATTAAAAGATTTATCAATCTAATGGAAATAACATAATCTTTCAACGAGAAGCAATTTAAGATTCAAACACTAATAAAATAAGAAACTTTATATCATTTGTTTTTCTTTGTTCGTAACTTCATAAAGGAGAAAAAAAATGAGAGAGGGAGAGATTTGGGGATGTGAAGAGAAGGGACGAGAGAATAGAGAAACCGTAAAGTCTTAGTAGGGAGAATAGGAGAGAGAAATTTTGAAGTTATTTGTGGTGGGATTGTGTGGTTTACAGTTTATTCAATAATTAATCTTAGCTTTCCAATACACTTTAATCAAAAGGCTGAAAAATTGTATGAAAAATTGGGACTGCGATCCTGCCCCTATATATATATATATATATTAAAATTTTGTCTTGTTTAGGTATGGTCACATACATTCACGTGACTTAAATCGGCTCACATGTTACATATACCTAGAATCAGACTAAGTCTGAAATACCTTATCCAACTGTCTTTAATATGGAAACTAACACAAAAGTTAGCATAGGACATACAAAAAGCAATGCACTGCCACACATATGGATCATTAAATTTTGGAAAATAAATCATCCCAAGATCAATAGTATAATCGCAACGCAGCAAGTTAAAACTCAACCATTCTAAAGCATCAAATTTTCAATCCAGTTTATTACTTTAATCCTGCTGCACCTATAACATGTCATTTCGAAAACTAGCATGCTGGGTCAGAATTTGATGGTTACCTGTCTAAGGAACCCTTCGAGAGTTCCAAGCTTTCCCATTGCCATGGCCATTTGGCCCATATAGTTTGCAACATTCCCAGATGTTCCTGAAGGGCTGGGTGAGCCATTGGCCAATGTTTCAGCAAGAGATTGCTGCAATGCATCCATCCCTTGTGACAGGGCATCTTCAGCCTGCTGAGATGATTGCTGCAAATTATATATGGCCACCAACTGCTGCTCAGTTAGAGGCTCCAACTGATTCACAAGAAGCTGCAACGACAAGATTCAGCTCAGCAACTGAAAACATAAACATGATTGGGGGAAAATGTGTACAAAATGTCTAAAAAATTTATACTATATGACAACTCAGATTAAACAGAATGAACGATTATGAATGCTTTTGCCGTCACAATTTCCATAACATGTTTTCACAAAACACATTAATAAGATACTTATTATTTAATAAGAAACCACTTTATATTTTTCAAGGTTATTTTGATAAAACGTGAAAAACCATTAAAAGCAACATATATTCGCTAGTTTAGCTCTTCTTCTCTTCAATTCATCTTGGAAATAATTTGACACGACGGAACAGAGGACACGTTTTAATTAGACTTAAAGGTTAATGGTGATACTGCAAAATATGAAAGAAAACTCATGATCAATCAAGAAAAGAACATCACACCTAACCTATAAAGATAGCATTATGTCAGAAAATATAACTAGAGGAAATTTTTTTATGTCAACATTTGCAATAAACCAAAAAAGTGTACAAATTATTAATTAACAGTCAATTATCAGTTCACGAACAGCGCAAATGGCATTTAAAGATAAGAAAAGAGAAGATCAGAAGTCCTTACAAACAATCACTTGCTAAACAGGCATGATGGTGTAAGCTTCCTTCAGAAGTTAAAGAATATGTTTATAGCAATACCATCAATTTTAATGAAAATTGTCAAAAATAATCATATAAATTATATAAATTTGGTTTTTAACCACATACGAAGTTTTAACTATTAATAATCACATTGTAAAATTTCTTTTCAGCCCATAACCATAAATTACTAAACTTCCCCTGTAATATTTTTCAATTTTTGGAAAAAAAAACATGAAATGTTGAAAAAATCGAGAAATGTTGGACAATTCGAGAAATGTTGAAAAAATCTTGAAATGTTCACATAATGTTTAAATGAAAAATTACTGAAACAGCCCCTATAAAATTATGTTTTTAACTTTTTGTCTAAGAAAATTACCGAAACAGCATGCTAGTAGGTTTGCCCTTCGTCCTCATTAGGTTATTTATTTATTTATTTTTTTCAATTCTCTTCGACAGAGCACAGCGCTGCCAGGAAGGGAAAGTCCAGCAGCGCTGTTGCACGCCACGGCGCCGCCTGGGCGCACGTTGCCCAGGCGCCGGTCAACTGGGCTCGCACTGCCCATGCAACTGCTGCCAAGGCAGCACCATTGCCGGTGAAGGTGGTGATGAGACAAAAGATGAGAGAGAGAGAGGACGAGAGAGAGTTTGGGAAGAGTTTTCATGAGGGTATTTGGGTTCGGTAATTTCTCAAAAACATGGTTATTAACCGTTGAACTTTCTTATGTGGTTAAAAACGAAAGTCTAATGTTTTGGGAGGCTATTTTTTATTTTCTCCCTCAATTTTATGCAAACCTGGTGGCAGGGTAAACTGAAATTTTCACATAATGTCACTATTGAACAACCCTCTATTAGTGCCATTCAAAAGCAAGCAACCTGAACAGACAATATTTTCAGTCATCCTAAACCATGGAATTTAAATATAAATTCTTCAAAATTAGGGCCTCATCTTTCCAGCACTAAAATATATGCCAACGGGAACATTGAATCAGATCAGTAATTTATTTCATTAAATAAGTATGTGTATTTATGTTGAAAGGTACCCATTTAAGTAAAGTAAAAGCCTAACTCCAGAGAAGCTAAGATGAAAGTATTCCTAGATTGACAGATTCATTCGTGGTAGTCCCCTGAAAATCAGTCAGATGAGAACAGCGATAGTATAGGAGGCTGGGCTCACTCACCTTGAGGAGCTCAGATGAACGGAAGCCACCAATCCACATGAAACACCTTTCAGCCGGTGTCTTCCACATTCCTGACAAGATGTGGAAGATATCAGCTTTGGCAGCAACGCCTTTCAGCCTGTATATGTCATCAAATTGTGCTGTAACATTGTCAACAATAGTGCGGAGTTCAGTGTCACCCGCATGTGAATTGACAGCAGCCCTCAGCTCATTAACATGCCTATTGTGTTCTTCTAGCCACCTGGCATATTCTACATCAAATGCCAAGGCACCTGTAGATTAACCAAATACAAACAATACAATCGTCTTAGAATTTAAAGATTGATTTGTGTAGCGGCACCATGGCATCAATCCCAAGTCAATCAAGAGACGAAACAAACATTAAAAAGAATCTACTTTCATCCACCATGTAAGCAATGTCATTAAATGTAAAGACATACGGTATATTCCATAGTAGATATCACATAAGTTGGACCCCACAGAAGCTGACTGATAAGACCAAGTGTCACTTTTTATTCAAAACCTAACGTGTCAATCTCTAGTCAACTTACAATACAGGACTGACCCGCCTTTTCACTGACTTTTACCATGCTTAACTATTTTCCTCTTGATTTAATTCATCACCTTCTTAAGCATTATTTTCTTTAACCCCATCAACTTCCTAAAAAAGTGAAGTTGACACTTCCATTTGGCAAATGATGAGAAAGAACTGAAAACCACCACCCAACCCAAGTGTCATACAACTACTAATTACAAGCTTACAGCATCATAGCATAAACTTGATTCTAACATTAACTCAATTCGATAGTATAGAAATTAAAGGGACATGCTATAACTGATCAAGTCACCACGAAAACCTATGAGATCTCTCCTAACTTTACTTAGACATGAAACAACCAAAATAATATGACACAGAAAAGTACCATGTAGCAGTGTAAACATGTGATTTTGCAAAACAGATCACATGAAAGATCGCTACTGAATTTTAATCCCAAGCGGCAAAGATTCACCTAATGTAATTAATGATCAATAACATCAATATCAACTCTGAATATTTCTTCATGGATATCTCACAACATACTGAAAAACCAACTCAAGTCACTGGACATAAGCACTTGATCACTTTTCAAACTCTTTAACTAAAGAACCTAGAAATGCAGTGAAGGTAAATGAAGTGGAACTCTAACCAAACACACTAGAAACGATAGTAGATGAATATATACCATTTCCACTCATCGAATGGGATTGATCTCCTGAGCTCGAAATGAATATACCCTAAAGTAAAGACAATTACCCAAAATTAGACAGTACTATAAATCCTGTTAAAGTAAGAAAATGAAAAATGTTAAAATATAAAACAAGCATATCAACGGGATAACATTAATGAAACCTGCTGGCGGGCTCGCTGGAGCTCTTGTTCAAGTTGAGTCAGCTTCAGCCGACTGCTTTCCAACTGTTGTACATATGCCTGGAGTAAACAGTAAGAAAAAGGGAAAAGAAAGAGGGAAAAAAGAGAGGAAGACAGTTAAAATTTAGCAATGCATTTAGAATACCACCACTCTCTTTGTATAGTGAAACAAATTAATAATAACAGAACATAAAAAAGGTCTGATTCAGTTCAACAGCTTACACAATACAAAATTTAGAATAGAGGGATAAAATCTAATCAAAAAAGCTACCTTTTTCCTTAACCGGCTTTTTCTGGCAGCCTCACGATTTTGAGCAAGCCTGCGTAATGTCTGCAATACAAAATAATGAAAGAAATGATTCAATTGCAAATATAATCATGCTGATATGAAGTTATCTCAATAAAATTGGATTAAACCACGTAACCTTTTGATCCCCAGTTTTTTCTTTTGATTTGTCACTGGAATCAGAGCCCACAACCGCCATCGATTGACCTCTTTCAAACTGCACATGGAAACCACAAATTACTAAATTAGAATCCACCTTTACAACATTCAAAATAATAGAATCCATCACGAACCAGCAGTCAACTTTTTGACGAGGACAATAATTTTATATTCATAATATATATTCTTGGTTTCAATTATCAATTCTAAAAACATGAGCGCTACAAAGCAGCATATGGCTAAATGACAAAAGCAAGAGGCATCACCCTTTGATTTTTATCCTCCGTATCGTCAGTTGAGGTATCAGTTCTAGGACTGGCCTCTGCCATATTTGACTCGCCCCAGTTCTCACGGTGACCACTAGATACAGAAACCAGATTATGATGTGGTTCTTTTTGTAGTGCCAATGACTGGGATCCCACAATAGAAGTAGACAAATTTATATTCGAGGATGCAAGTATCTGAACTCCACAGCAACAACAAAAGAGAATAAGGGGTTTGAGAGAGAATTTAGAAAATTAAATTTCATTAATGTTTGGATAATACAGTTATGAGGGGAACCTTTGGCTTCACCTTATTTACGACGCCAAATTGGAAATCTGTGCCTACTGCCTGGCTACTTGACTTCATCTGATAAAATTCACGATCTAGAAGACAGTTAAACCATGCACAAAAATATGGGTCAATATCTGATGCCAATCAACCAGAGAAAATGTTGCACCTACAAATACCATTACTTTCAAAACTAACAAGAAGTTCATGGCAAGAAATAAGAACACGTAGTATAAAAAGAATGAATTAGGAAAAAGTTACAAGGTGTAAGCAAGTATCATAACAAATTCAATTCATAAACTATGTTACTATTTTAAAATAAGTCCAATGGACTTCTGTTTTCTTCATTACATAAACTGAGAGGGTGTTGCGAGATAGTTTTCGTTGGTTTTTTTTTTCACTGAGCTTTTGTTTTTAGGGTTGTAGCTCTCATAGTGATTTCTGTATAGCTTGCTGGTAACTCCACAGGAGACTCCTTTTAGTAGACTGCTTGATCACTTCGTAATTTTTTCGTTTTTTTTTATTTAATTATATTTGCTCTTGTCCCCTATCATAAGCTACATGATGATTTCCTACCCTCCTTGCAACTTCTTGCTTTTCTGAGTGTTTACAAATTGAACTATTAATAGTATTTCTCCGTATATCCTTTTGCAATAAGAGACTCTATAGATGTGAGAACAGAGAAATTAAGCAACAACAAAGTCAAGCAGCAAATCATTAAGCAACCTCCCTTTAATCAGAAAGTAAGATAAATGGGGAAAGAGGGATCAAACATTGAATTTTCAGATATAAATGAAGATGAATAACTAATGTCAATCACAAGTTCAAAAAAAAATATCATTTAATAATGCAATTTATGTTCCCAAATACTTTACTAATAATACATAAATGAAATTAGTGAGTGAACAAGCAACAACAAGAAAATGGTAGCATAAGCATAACAAACAAAATCTACAACCATTACATACTTCTGGAAAGGTCAACAGCATCCTCTATGTCAAATCCAAGAGACTGCTCTAGTGTTCCAAAGTCTGAAATTTGAGAAGACCGAATAGCGTTTCCTTCTGTTCCACTGAACCCAATTCATCATATCCGTAAGTATCAGACAAATGCAACAACAGCTAAACATAATTAAATTCCATTTCCATATCAGAAGATCTTTTAAGAAAACTAATAATGAATAAAACCCATCGACAGAAATTTGCATGCATTAAAAACTACATGTAGTTATTTAATATATGATGGGGTTATCTGCTTTGTATCTGGATATTCTAACAAAATTACAATAACAGAACAATTTGTATCAGTATTGCACCATTACAAAATTCAAACTGATTATGACAATTCTTCAAACAGAATGGCCAAACTACTATATTTGCTATCACATTTTGATTATGTTTTATCCACAATTTGTGGAAACTACAGAATCATAAGTTAATGCTATTTTTTTTTCAATGAGGAACAGAGAAGAGTAACTTTTTTTTTATAAATAGAACAGAGGAGTACTTATTTGAATATATAAAGAGTAAAACTAGCAAATGAGGGAATAGCAAGAAGGCATAGTCATCAGTGCAATGGCCGATACAATCACTTAACTTAGATGACCAAATCTTAAAACAACCTAAGATGGGCAATATCTAAAGCAACCACAAGGCTTAAATTAATGTGGGGCATATAGGAGAGACATGCTTTGAAATAATTCATATGGGGATATACGTGACACATGCATCTAAACAACAACACTATAGGAACAGTCAGTTCTCTCTTACTTATTATCATAACAGCTTCGTAATACAACAACAATCATGGTACAACTCGATTCTCCATAGTTACCTTTCCATCCTCTTCTTAAAAATCAAATAAAATCAAACATTTTGGTGCGTCTTTGGCAATTTCAATATTTAGAAATTTGACACAGACAATAAAAACAAGCGATCTCAAAAGGCATACCAGCATCGTTCTAGCATTGACACCATGGAAATCCAAATAAATATACTAGGCTCTCTTGACAAGGTCAGAGGTCGACTAGGTCGTAGACAATGAAATGAGGGCAAATTAAAGGGAACTTAATTTCTGATTATTGAATATAGTGTTTATTAAAATCAATTCAGACTTAAATTATGAGGGTCCGACACACAAATCAGGAAAGGGAACTTAATTCCCCCTCTCACCTAAGGAATCAAGTTCCCTCACCTGATTCTCTTTCTGATGGAACTCAATTCCCTTTCATTTTTATTCCCGATTAGTAAAGTGCCATAAATGTACAAATTGCACTACTGCTTCCTCTTCTAAAATCTTCACAGGACTAAAAGAGAAATAAGAATTTGATTTCCAAGCACATAGAAATAATTGTGACTACAAAACTAGAGGCTATAACTCCATTCATGACCACATACTGCACATGATGAACATTTCACTACCACTAACGTACTAAAGGTGACCAAAATAGAAAAGCACCCCTAAAAAGGTCATTAACAAGTTAAAAAGGAAACAGAAGACAGTTACAAGTGAATATATTCAAAAGAGAATGACAATAAAATCGGTACAAAGGCTAAAGCTTTAGCAAATTGACTTAGAAGATAGAATTTACATCTGATTAGAAGTTGGAAGAGGAGAACCGTAGCTCGGCATCCCGGTCACGCCTTTATTATCATTTTCAGCTGCAATATTTACTGTTCTACTACCCATGAATCCACCATCATCATCACCACCGACACTTTATGTCTTTATACCACAAAACCCCAAGGAGACCCTCAAAAACTCATTCACAAAACTAACTGAAAAACCAAATACCTAGAAACTATATACAATTTTTAAACTAACCCAAAATTTCCATATGATTACCTAACCTAAGTTTCGTACAATTACAGAGAAATTGCAGAGTTTAGAAAACAGATACAAAAAAAGGAAAAGAAACCCATATCAAAGACACAAACTAAATAGCAGAAACAAACCTTTTTATGGTACTAAGAAATCACCAGAACACCATCAGTGGCCGTGCGCCCACACAGACGAAAAGTAACAAAAGTACCCAAAATCCCTTTGAACCCAAATCGCAACTTCTTTTATCACCTAAAGTTATCTAAATTTGAAAAAAGAAAAAAGGAGAGGACTAATTTAGTACAAAGTAAGACGAAAGAAACAGAGCTTAGAACTCTGAATTTAGCCAAATAGAGCACTACCCAGGATTTGAAATCGAGAGGAGAATTAAAACCTAACCAGTAGAGGTTGTTTAAAAACTAAGACTGAATCGTTTTTGACTTTTTGATCGTATATATCAATATAATATATTAGGAGTTGGTGTGTGTCTGTGTCTGCGCGGAGTATAAATACAACACAAGTATATAAAAAGTAATAGAAATAGAAAAAATGTTGTGTCTCTGCATAAAAAAGAGCGAAAATGAAGAGAGAGCCCACCTTGAATTTTGAGCTTGTTAAGTAATTTATCTTTCAGAGAAAGTTGAAGAAGGAAGCGTGACGTTCAGATCATTCCAACCTCTCCTCCTTTACGTCCTTTTCCATTCTCACTTTCTTTTTTCCTTTTATTTACCGTCTTAAAGAGATCAATTCACTTAAAAACACAAAGAAAGTCAATGAAAAAACTAAGTAGATGAAGTTTGACCATTGACTATGTATATATATATATATATATATATTTGATTTTAATAAATTTTGATAATTCAATGGAATCTATTTGTAAAACAGAAAAATAAAATAAAATTCAAGTTCGATAACTATTTTTTTCTTGATTTTGTTGAATATGAAATATTAGAAAATGGCACATCACCTCTTAGACCATCTCCAACAATCTCCCTTAGCTTAATTAAGAGAGATGTTGTGTTTTTACAGCTCTAACAGGTCCCTTAAAGCTCCTTAAAATGTGTTTTGGTGAAGCTTACTCTCTTGATTAAGGGGTGACTTCAGCCCCCCTTAAATAGGCTCCATATATTTAAATTTATTTTATTTTTTGAAAAGTACAAGATATTTAACTTTTAAATCTCCGTAGCCCTTTTATTATCAAATGAGTAATTTGTTTTATAATAATAATTACAAAGTAAAACATCAAGATAATAATAAAAAAATATAAATGGAGCCATTTAAGAGTGTATTGTTGGAACACATACTCTCTTAATGACCCCTTACAACAACATTCACTCTTCAACATTCACTCTTATTCAAGGGGGTCTCCAAGGAAGACTGTTGGAGATGCTCTTAGCAGATATGGTAGTGCACCTCTCTTCCAAATATGTGGTGAGGGGTTTAAATCTTGCCATGCGCATTTTACAAGTTTGTGTGAGGAGTTTTCTTCCATGGTTGTGAGAGTAGTTATCTCATATTATGGAAGTAGATATTCGGAAAGCACATGTAATGTTTGATCTCGATAGGTCCCAGCAGGTCCTATTGTAATAGTTCTTGTAACATTTCAACATATATATATATATATATATATATATATATATATATATTAGAAAATGAGGAGAAAATTGTAATATGGATGTACTTATTTTGAGTTAAAATAAGGCATTTCTTAACCACCGACTTCTCTCACTAATTGAGGTTTTATAGGCAATAATAAGACAATATATAAGGTGTTAATGTTAATGTTTAAATTTTGGTGGGTTGATAAAGATCGTACAATCTCTTGCCACCTGATAAGGGGTCTTTAACGAAGTTTAACTTTATTTTCATACAACTTTTAGGCTTTAGCTTATGTTTTCTAAATCTACCTTGATTTATATTTAAATTTGGATATAATTATAAGGTAATAGTGATGGATACTCAAATTTAAATTTTATTAAAGAATTAGATGGTCAAATGAATTGAAAATTAAAGAGAATAAATTATGATGATTTTAATATATATATATATATATATATATATATTTAAAAATCACTTGCACATCACCGTTTAACACAAGTGATTGTGCACCCCTTCCTTATTTGTGATCAGAGGTTTGAGTCATTGATTTGTGATAGTAGATATCTGGACCGCACATGCATTGTTTGATATTGATAGGTCTCAACAGTCTTGTTATAATAATCGTAATATTTTAAAAAATAATAATAATATCAATTCTTTATGATTTTGGTTTTGAATTTCAAAACAAATTTAAGACAATTTTAAAGGTCCACCACATGCTTATACATTTTTGTTAGAGGGAAGGAAACATTTATAAAAAAACTCAAGTGACATGAGCCTCATTCAGGATATACCTCTCCACACACGGAGGGTAATCCTCCATCCAAAATTGGTCATTCACAACTGATAAAGCCAATACGGAAAGGTAGTGAGCAGCATTATTTGCTTTTCTAGAAACATACATAACATAGTCCCCAACAACAGACCTAAGCTTATCTAGAATCTCCCCAATGATCACGTCAACATCAGCCATATGTGCTTTACCAGCTTGGATTAAGTTCACCGCAGCCAATACATCAATCTCAATCACAAACGGCGTTAACCCCGTTTCAATGGCCAAGTGAATCCCTCTTAAAACAGCAACTAGCTTCAGCAACAAAGAACTATATATAGCACAAACTAGTTAGGCATTTAAAACCATCACCAGCTCCTGAAAATCACGAATCACCAAACCGATTCCTACCCCAAGTTGATCTTTG
Organism: Dipteronia sinensis; assembly: GCA_033220585.1. Lineage (NCBI taxonomy): Eukaryota > Viridiplantae > Streptophyta > Magnoliopsida > Sapindales > Sapindaceae > Dipteronia > Dipteronia sinensis. Next base: position 20,402,290 of record CM065639.1, read on the forward strand.
TCAATGGTCACATCTGAGTTCACTTTATAGGTACCCTCCAAAGGTGGTCTCCACAAAACATCTCTCGAACCGAGCACATTTCTGGGCACATCTTCCGCAGCATTTGCAGCTATAAAGCTAGTCAAGAAATTCTCCAACCAGGCCAAAACTGAATCTGTGTCATGAGCAGAAATTCCATGGACATACTGGTTCCTTAAAAACCACAGTCTCCACCACATGATACTCAAAATAGCCATTTCATCATCAAGGAGGGAAACAAAACAAGATTGGAAGAAATCCAAGAAACTCACCGAGACACCACAGCACACACTTTGCGTAAACCTACACGAATTGCCGATATTCTTCAATCCTAGACAATCCCAAAAAGCATGAACTGTGGTTTCATTAAATTTTTCACATAAAGGACAAATTTCGCTAACACCAACTTTCCGATTAGCAAGGTTCACCGTTGTTGGATATAATTTTTACAAGCTCTCCAGAGGAAAATTCTCACCTTCGATAGGACTTTAATACACCAAATATTCTTCCACCATGACTGCCCATTCTATAAATCAGAAGAACTCGAAGACTCAGCACACGTCATCCCTAACTTGTACCCACTCTTAACTAAAAACTCCCCATCATTCGAGTAGTACCAGTAGCTAGTGTCATCGCATTGATCATTAGTACTGGGATGGATATAACTGCCTCTGCATCTTCTTTCAAAAAGGTTTCATTAATTAGAGGGACATTCCATCCACCTGATCTATACTTCAAGTAGCTAACCAATTACAAGTCATTTCTAGTATGAGGAGATAGAATCTTGAAAGAAGACGGTCTAGGAACCCACTTGTCATTATAGATGAGTAAATACGAACCGGACCCTACACACCAACGCATGCCAGCATCTAACAGTTTTCGCCCCCAGACAATCCCCTTTCAAATATAAGAACTACATCCAGTTTCCTCTGCCTTCACATACGAACTCGTTGGGAAATATCGACCTTTAAGAACTCTAGCAGCTAGAGATCCAGAATATTTAATCAAACGCCAACCTTGTTTAGCCAATAATGCTTGATTAAAAATCCGTAAGTCTCTGAACCTCACACCACCAACCTCTTTACTTTTGCTTAAACTATTTCAGCTGGTCCAGTGTAATTTTCGTTTCTCATCTATGCCTCCCCACTAAAGTCGGGTACACAAACTATGAATCTCCTTAATAAGGGACTTGGGCAAAATGAACAAGTTCATTGAATAGGTTGGGATTGCTTGCACAACAACATTCAGAAGTACTTCTTTACCAGCGACTGACAACTGCTTACATCTCTAACCATTTAGCTTGTTCCAAATCTTATCTTTAATGCCATTAAACACTGCCCGTTTGTTTCTCGACATGAAACTCGGAAGGCCTACGTACTTTTCACGGCAACCAACTCTGCGCACACCAACCAGTGCCGCCAACTGTTTGCCCTCAACACAGGAAACCGACGTACTGAAAGACATACCGAATTTCCCAAAATTCACAAACTGTCTGGAAGCCCGCAAGTAAAATCCAAGAGCCTGCAGATAATAAGACACTCATCATTTGTAGCTTTCGAGAAAAAGGATACTATCGACTGTAAAAAAAGAGGTGTGAAACTACTGGCCCTGTATTGCTACATTTGTATCCCGAAAACTCTCCTCTCAGCATAACATCTTTAATCAATCTAGATAGCCCTTCAGTAACCAGCAGGTATAGGATAGGGTGACAATGGGTCCCCCTGCCTGAGTCCAAGCTAAGGGACAATTGAACCGCACACTAATCCATTAATCAAGAACGAAAAAGAAACCGAAGTAACGCAGCCCATAATACGTTGAATCCAAGCTTTCGAGATCCCAAGCTTTCCCATAATCTGAGCTAAAAAGTTCCATTCCACTCGCTCATACGCCTTTGACATATCTAATTTCAAGGCCATGGCACCTGAATTCACCACCCTTGTTCTTAAGGCATGTAGACACTCAAAACCAATAATTGCATTATCCGTAATAAGCCTTCCAGGTATAAAAGCGCTATGCTCTTATGAGATAACTTCACCAATAAGGTTTCTGAGTCTGTTTGCCAGACATTTCGCCATAATCTTGTACATCACATTACATAGACTGATAGGTCGGACATCCTAGACATGCTCTACTATTTTAACCTTTGGAATAAGACACACCACAGTACTGTTGATCGCATCAATGGACTCTTCTTCATTCAAAATCTTTAGGCATGACTCAGTCACTAAACCCCCTACAATATCCTAGTATTTTTTGATAGAAGAACGAATGCAGGACATCTGGGCCAGGAGCTTTAACCGGGGCCATATCAAAAATCGCTCTCCTAACCTCATCGACCATAAAGAGGCCCTTGACCCCACCGAAAACTTTGGCTCAATACACCCCAACACCTGATTAACAGCAGCGGAATCATGTGCATCCGTCTTGAAGAGATTTGAGAAGTATCCAACCACAACATGCTCCATCGCCTCCTTGCCCACACACCAAACACCCATATTATCATACAGACCTCGAATCAAAGTTCTTGCTCTACGCGAGGATGTCTTCCAATGGAAAAACTTAGTGTTGCGGTCTCCCTCTTTTAACCAATTCACTCTAGATCTCTGATGCCAATATTTCTCCTCATCTTCAATAAATTGTCCAATTTTGCTTCCACCGTTAGAATATATTGTCATGAAATCCGGTTGAATCAGGTTCATAGCATGACGAAGCTCCTTTTGAGTCTCTACTAATGCTTTCTTCATATCCACACATTTCCTAGTATTCCAATTCAAAAGTTGCAGAGTGCACTTTTGAATTGTCGAAACCACATTATCAACCGCACCACCACTTCTAGAGGGAAGCCAAAAGCACCTGATTAAATCACGACAGTCTTCTCTATCGGCCCAACAATTTTCAAAATGAAAACGACCACCACGACATTTCCTCTTAACAGTGATGCCATCAGAATCCAAAACCTCAACCACAATTGGCATGATATTCGACCTCAGAAATTCCAAATGGTTCACATAAGAACCTGGAAATAGCTTCTTCCAGTTATAGCAACTAACCTCTCTGTCAAGGTGTTCCTGAATCATCGACTCTCTATCACTTTTATTACACCAAGTGTATGCCAACCCTGAGAATCCCAAGTCCTCTAAGCCACAAAAATCTAGAGCCTCTCTAAATTCTTCCATTAACCGTCTCGGTCGCTCTTGCCCACCCAATTTCTCATTCCTAATAGCGATTTCATTGAAGTCTCCAATGCAAAGCCATTGCAAGTTAGACATACCATGTAACCGTTTCAGAATATTCCAGGAATGCCGCCGCTGTCTCGGATCCAAATCCCCATAGAAACCGTGAGCCTCCAAACTTTAAAGGGATTGAAATTCACCTTTACATAAATGTGAAAGTTGGAAAAAGATAATAAATCCACAACCACATCAGTCGATCATAACATACACAATCCTCCATTTTGACCACATGTTTATACTTACAAAGGTAAATCGTAATAAAAATATTTAATAATTGGATATGTTAAGTCATCTTCATGGGTGTTAGGTAAGGACTTCGAATTCATATAATAATGTGGCTCGATGGTGAAAACCACTCAATGTTGTTTAAGATGGTTTTGACATCGTTTTTCATTTGTTATTTTTCAAAATTAAAAATTAAAAATGAAAATGAAAATAGTTTTTTAGTTTCAATTTTGAAAGCTGAAAACGTGGTAGCCTTTACTGAAAGCTGTATTTTGAAATATTAAATAAAAAATTGTAATATCAAATTTGTAATTTTTTTACATTATAACCTAAAATGGTAGAACAATTTGGTAAATAAGTGGTAAATTTACAATTATAATTTGTAAATTCATCACAAATAATTATCAACTAAATGTTGTAGAAAATTCGCAAACCGCAGTTACACATATCACAATCATACACACAGATAATGAAAGCAATAAGAAGAAACAGAAAACTACACGAGAAATTATACGTGGTTCAGTAAAAGCCTACGTCCCCAGAGCGTACCGGCACTCAATCTACTATCAGATTTTTATTACAATATATATATATATATATATATCTCCCTCTTAGTCTTTTCAAGGTGCTCTCAACCTCTCTTTCTATTTTCTACACACCCTGAGTAGATGGCAACAATAGTATTTAAATGAGAGAATTAGGGCAAGTCAAAACCCTTAAGGAATAGGTTTCTTTCCACACAAGAAAACCCCCCACGCACAAAACACGTCATCACTGCGGTCTTGACCTCGGTCTGCAGCCCGTGCCTTAGACCGCGGTAAAACCTTTAGAATCCACCGTTTAGAACACCGTGGTATGGGTGTCTTCGCCTTGGCCACGGTCTACACCGCACTTAACTATCTGGAATTGACTGTTGTGTAAGCTACTGGTTTGCCCCTCCTAGTCTTGGTCAAGGTCTACACCGCAATTCCTTCATTTCGGTCCTTAGGTTGTTTCTAGGCTTTACAATCTCAACAATCTCTCCCACTTGAAGATTAAAACTTAAAGAGACTTTTTCATTCTTCAACATGACTAATGGATAGTTACGGTGCGCTCATCCCCTATATCTTCAACCTTGAACACCCACTGAAGCTACGCACAACTTCAGTTTCTCAGTGGTGATTAGCTTGGTTAACAGGTCAGCCGGATTTTTGCTCCTTGTAATTTTCACGAGTTTCAACACCTCATCCTCAATAAGCGATTGAATGAAATGGTAGTGCAGGTCTATGTGCTTGGTCTTGGAATGGAACACCGAATACTTGGCAACGTGTATCGCACTATGACTGTCACTGTGCAACATATTCATCACCTGCTTAAATCCCAACTTTGCTAACAACCTCTATAACCATATCAGCTCCTTGTTAGCTTCTGTCACATCCCCATACTCCAATTCAGTTGTAGATTTCATCACTATCTTCAGCAACTGAGAAACCCAACTAATATCGGTACTCCCTATAATGAACACGTATCATGTGGTACTCCTCATGTGATCCACCTCTCTAGCAAAACTGGATACACATAACTTTCAGCTTAACTCATTTCTTCTAAAGGTTAGACACATCTTTGTCGTACCTTGTAGGTACCTTAGGATCCACTTCAATGCTTCCTAGTATTGCTTGTCTGGATTAGACATGTATCTGCTTATAACTCCAACTGCATGTGCAATATCTGGTCTCGTACAAATCATGGTGTACATCGGGCTTCCAATGACCGAGGTATATGGTACTCTAGCCATGAAGTCCTTCTCCTCATCCATCTCTGAACTCTGCTCCTTGGACAATCTAAAGTGACAAGCTAATGGTGTTCTCACCGGCTTTACATGTCCCATATTGAATCTTTGTAACACCCTACGAATATACTCTACTTGAGATAGTTGAAAAGTACATCTTTGTTCGTCTCTTCTAATCCTCATTCCAAGTATCTACTTTGCTGCACCCAAATTCTTCATCTCAAATTCGCTTGACAACTTCTTCTTCAAGTTGTTAATCTCTTTAAAATATGCTCATGTCACTAACATGTCATCAATATAAAGTAACAGAATGATGAAACTCGACTACATATTCTTGAAGTAACATCAATGGTCAGCATTGAATGACACTTCCAAGGGCGACAAAGTATAGTTTCCTTCACAAATTCCCAACACTGGTATAGGATGAACCTTTGTCTGAGCAACAATACCAACACATGCTAGTAGATTTTTAACCAAAATCAACTTTGATGACATTCTTTCTTGAATCAACCATCATTTTATAAAGGCGGATGTGGCTCATATTCCTTATAAAATAATGACAAATCTAATGTATGTGAACCCTATCTGCCATTATAAAATGTTGGTTGATTAAGGAAAGAATGTCATCTGTGTTGATTTTGGTCAAAAAATCTACTGGCATGTGTTGGCATTGGTTCTCAGACAAAGGTTCATCTTATACCGGTGTTGGGAAGTTACAAAGGAAACTATACTTTGTCGCCATTGGAAGTGTCACTCAATGTGTCATCTAATGGTTTCAGTGGTGATTATGTTGAAGATCGTTGATTTGTTCCTTACAACTTGTTCGCACCTTAGATTCTGAATGCAGATAACATGGAAAATTCTGAAATTCTGAACATTCTAAATGAAGTGGTTTGTTGTTTGAATTTTATTGTTTTTGGTAATATTTTAATTTATGGTGTTAATCTTTTAATGAAGTAGTTTGTTCTTTTTATTAATTGGTATTTCTGTTTTTTTTTATTAATTCTTGATGTTATTTTTTATGAATGTGTTAGTACGACTTCATCAAGAATCGGATACAAAAACTCGAGAAAGATGGTATGCTGAAGCCAAGGTACTTTACGTTTGTTGATGAATCTAATTCGTCATTCCAAGTATCTACTTTGTTGCACCTAAATCCTTCATTCCGAATTCGCTTAGCAGCTGCTTCTTCAAGTTGTTAATTTCTTCCAAATATGTTCATGTAAATGCCTCACTTTATGATTGGCTTATTTCGTTGACAAAATTACAATTGGGGTTAATCTTTGTAAAATGGTAGATTAGGAATTGAAGATCTTCCATTTGACTCCAAGTGCTTCAAGGAAGGTAGATTACTTCACTCTACTGTTACTTGAAGGGATATAGTTGCACACACTCACTTGCATGCATTATATTCTTGTTTACATACAATTGAATGATGCATTGTGTGTCACTTTTCACACTCCACACTTACACATATTGCACATCACTTTGTGTGTTGAGTCTGCAGAGAAAATAGGGTTTCTTCTATTTCCGTGGCCTAGACCGCTTTGGCAAGCACTGCCTGAACCGCGACATACAGAGCGGTAATCATCAGTCGGCTCATGCTGCCTGGACCGTGTCCTGTACACATGTACGCACAGCGGTCTGTGAAACGGTAAACTTCATTAGGCCCCTACTGCCTGGACCGCGGCCTGTGCATTGCACGCACAGCGGTCCCAACCGCGATGTTGTCCAGTAGGCACACTGATGCGTGTACCGGGTCTGGACAACCTGCCCGAGCCGCGGTACGCACAGCTGTAATGACAGGATTTTGTTACTGTTTTCAAAACGGTGTCATTTCATCTAGGGCTTGATATATATATATGCCCTTTCCTCTTCCTTGCCTCTTTAGAGCTTTAGAACTTATTCTCTTTCATTCCTTTTAGAGCTCAAGAGTGTCTTGCAAGAAAAGGTAGCAAGAAACCATTTTTATTGTGCAAAACCCAATCACCCATCATTCATTCATGGTTCTATCATCATCTAGCTTCATCTAGGATGTTTCTAAGCATGGGTCTTCATCAACATAGCTTACTTGGTAAGTAGAACACCACTCTCATCCATCTTTGTGTTCTTGCTTAACAAGAAATCTCTTTTATGTTTCTTATGCATCTAGTTTATAATTTTTCATTATAAATAGAGATTTTTGTTGATGCTTGGGTTGTTGTATTGTGATAGCTATTGCATCTAGGAATGCTTTGATTTCATATGGCTAGTTTATATGTGTGTCATATAGCAACATGATATCTAGGAATGTTTGAAGCACTCATACATGACTAGATAAGCATTAAATGTGTTGACCTTGCATTTTGTGCATTTAGAATATCATCATATTCACTTTAGGTTTCTTATCTCTTCATTTAAGAGTTAAGTCTTGTATTTGCCTTGGGAAGTATAAGCAAGAGCCTAAAATCACTATTAAAGGCCTGCGGGTAGCAAGAACGGATTAGTAACCGATTAGGTGTGATGTGGTCAACCTAGGTTGTAATCGTTTCTGCAAATAGTGGATTTGAGGGTTCGATTGGCGATTAGGCCCGTGGGTTTTTACCCAGTTGGAGGGTTTCTCACGTAAATCATATCATCGTGTCATTTTGTTTATTTTGCATTTTATTATGGCTATGATTGATTGTGTTAGAGATTAGGGGTTGTGTTGTTTAATTTTGATTAATCAAAAAGATGGCATTTAATTTAACTAAAACCTATTCACCCCCCATCTAGGTTAGTTTTATCACTCTTAGTGTATTTTCAATTAGTATCAGAGCGGGTTTCTTAACATAATTAGGAGATCCGTTGCTCTCTAAGAGTGTTTTGCATTTGATTTTTTTTTTGTTAGTGTGTCTTGCTTGTTTTCCTTTTTCTTTTTGTTGATTGATTGCATTCATCTCATTTACCCTTAAACACCATAAGTGGAAACGCATATGAGCGAGAGGGAGCATCGAGTTCAAGAACTCCACTTCTGACGGGGGTTAATTACTCATCATGGAAAGGAAAAATGGAATCCTACCTATGCCAAATTGACGATCGAGTTTGGATGGTGATTGAGGATGGTTACACATCACCTACCAAGACTCTAGAAGATGAAAGCATCGTGCCCAAGCCTAAGTCGGAATGGGATACTAAAGACTTTGAAGCCTCCAAATGGAACAATAAGGCCATGCATGCAATCTTGTGTGCGGTGATGAGAATCAACACAAGCTAATCCAAACCACAAGGAATGCACATGAAGCATGGACAATATTAGAGATGGCACATGAAGGAACCGATGTAGTGAAAGACTCCAAACTACAAGTCCTTCAAACTCAATTTGAGTCCTTGAAGATGGAAGATCACAAGTGCTTCAATGACTTCCAAGTGAAGCTAATGGATATCGTCAACCAAAGTCATCAATTAGGCGATCCATATACTGATAAAAGGATAAACCAAAAGATTATGAGGTCTCTCCCGGAGAGATTTGATGCAAAGGTGACCGCTATTGAGGAGAATAGCGAATATAAAAAGATGAAGCCAAGTGTGATAATTGGCAAGTTGATGGCTTTTGAGTCAAGAAGAGCCACTACTTCAACAACACCTCAAAAGAAGCAAAAGAGAATTGCATTGAAGACCCCCAAGTAAGAAAGGGAGGAATAATATTCGGATGAAGAAATGGCTCTTATGGTGAAGAGGTTCAAGCAATTCATGAAGTTTGAGAAGAAGGGGATGGGCTCCAAAGGAAAATTTGTAAAGAAGAAAACTCTTTTTAAAAAGGTGGAGAAAAGTGAAGAGAATGACTCCAAGAAGAGTATTCAATGCTATGAGTGTAGTGGGTATGATCACATTGCCCCCGAATGTGCCAATTTAAAGAAGAAGAATAAAGGAAAGGCGATGGCTGCTACTTGGAGTGATAGTGAAGACTTAGAGGAGGAAGAAAAGTCTTCGGATGATGAAGACCAAGTTGCAAACTTCATTGCCTTCTCATCATCTCACAATAGCAAGGAAGTTATGAGTGACCAAGAAGAGGAGAATGACAAGCTAGAAGAAGAAGATGATGACTCAAGTAATGGAAGTACTTCATCCGAGTCCAAGCATGAATTTGATAAGGAGATGGATTATGAAGACTTCATTGAATACTTCAAAAGTTCTAGAGCTAAGAAGAAAAAAAAGATTCAAGAGTTGAAAAGGAAGAACCTTGAAGTGACCTCCAAGATGATTCACTTAAGTGAAGAAGTGAAAAGAACAAGAGAAAGGGAAGAGAGCTTAAAGTTAGAACTTGTTGTGGTCAAGAAAAGTGAAGAATGCTTAAGGAAGGAGCTTGAAGAGGCAAAATGAGTAATTGCCAAGATGACCTTCAGAACCGAGAAGCTTGACAAGATGCTATCAATTGGAAAAAGCCCTAGTGATAAGAGGGGTTTGGGATATGAGGAAGATGTGAGTACTACATCTTTGAAAAAGACTACCTTTGTCAAGAGTCAAGAAGTTGAAGAAGTCAAAGTCCCACAACAAGTTACAAGAAGGATTGAAATTGGAGAATCCTCAAAACATGCTCAAGCCAAGATTCCAACAAGGGCTCAATCACAACAAGTTAGAGCATTTCAATCAAGACCTCCACATGAAAGGATCCCTCATCCACGATCAAGGATCATGTATGATCAACAAGGAAGACATGCTACTTTGGCTCAACCACAAAGGAGAGAGTTTGTTCAACATCAAAGGACTACTCAAAGAAGAAGGAAACCTCAAATGGTTGCACAAGGCTATGGTATGAATTCCTACTTTACTCCTACTTGTCATTATTGTGGTATTGAAGGCCATATAAGGCCTAATTGCTTTAAGTATATCAAATTGTGTATATTTGAAAACATGATTGAGAAGAATATGCTTAGAAGAGCCAAAAAGCATGCACCTAGGGAACTTAGAGCAAATGAACCAAAGGCTCCTAGGATTGATAATGTTGCTCCTAGGTGGACTAGAAAAAATGAATATTTTTTCTATGTGGCTCAAGTGGCTTTGAAAGCCAAGGCCTCCAACACTTGGTATCTTGATAGTGGGTGTTCTGGACATATGACCGGAAACAAGAGTTTCTTTGAGACTCTTGTGATGGAGGATGGTGGATTTGTCACCTTTGGTGATGGTTCACGGAAAAAGGTCATAGGGAAATGTAATATATCTATTCCCGGTTTGCCCTCCTTGCTTAATGCTCTATATGTAGATGGCTTGCAAGCCAATCTCATTAGTATATCACATTTAAGTGATGAAGGGCTTTCAGTTATGTTTGGCAAAGTTGAATGCTCTATTCTTAAGGAAAATGGGCAATTGCTTCTAAAAGGCAAGAGATCAAGTGACAATTGTTATTGTCTTGAGTCTAGTAACATCTCTTGTAACTTGTCTAGTTGTGAGCAAGTTGAGTTGTGGCATCAAAGATTTGGCCACATGGATTATGGTAACTTGAAAGTCCTTGAGAGGTTGAATGTTGTGAGAGGCCTTCCCAAGCTTAGGAAGAGGTTTAAGGGAGTTTGTGAACCTTGTCAACAAGGGAAGCAAACTAAAAGTGTGCACAAGAAAGGAAAATTCCTGTGTACCAAGGAGCCATTGGAACTCCTTTATATGGACCTCATGGGTCCCATGCAAACCGAGAGTCTAGATGGTAAAAGGTATATCCTTGTAGTGGTTGATGACTTCTCTAGGTTCACATGGACTTACTTCCTTAGAGAGAAGTCCGAGGCTTTTGAGAAATTCAAAATGCTATGTGTCAAAATTCAAAATGAGAAAAATTCTCACATTAGGAGCATTAAGAGAATTAGAAGTGATCATGGGAAAGAATTTGAGAATAGTAGCTTTAAGAGTTTCTGTAATGGTCTAGGTATTTCCCATGAATTCTCGGCTCCTAGAACTCCCCAACAAAATGGAGTTGTGGAAAGGAAGAATAGGGTTTTACAAGAGATGGCTAGGGTGATGTTGCTTAGCAACAAGGTTCCTAGGAATTTATGGGCTGAAGCCGTCAATATGGCTTGTTATATAGGGAATAGAGTTTTCCTTAGACCCGGGACCAAACAAACATCCTATGAGTTATGGAAGGAAGAAAACCCAATGTTAGCTATTTCCATATCTTTGGTAGTAAGTGCTATATTCTTAATGACCGTGATCAACTTGGCAAGTTTGATGCCAAGAGTGATGAATGTATTTTCATTGGATATGCACTCAATAGCAAGGCCTATAGAGTTTTCAATCTAAAAACTCGAAGTGTCATGGAATCATCAAATGTTGTCATTGATGATTGTAGGCCCAAAAATGTTGACCATGAGGAGGATGTTTGTGAGAATGGTAACCTTCCTTTGAAGGAGTGTGGTGAGACTTCAAGTGATGTGAAGTCAAGTCTTAGTGAAGAGAATGATCAACCTCTTGATAGAGATCCTTCTTTGGACTCTAAAGAACCCGCTCCATGGGTTAGACATCTCCACAACAAGAATGACATTCTCAGAGATGTGAATGAAGGTGTTAGGACTAGACGTCAAATAGCTAATCAAATTAGCTATACTTGTTACACCTTTCAAGTTGAACCCAAAAAGGTTGATGAAGCCTTGAATGATGAGTTTTGGGTTCTTGCCATGCAAGAAGAGCTAAACCAATTTGAAAGAAATGAGGTTTGGACTCTAGTTCCTAGACCCAAGGATACTAATGTCATAGGCACCAAATGGGTTTATAGGAACAATTCGGATGAGGATGGCAACATTGTGCGCAACAAGGCTAGGTTTGTGGCACAAGGATACTCTCAAATTGAGGGTATTGACTTTGAGGAGACTTTTGCTCCCGTTGCCCGTCTTGAGTCTATAAGGCTTCTCTTGTCCATTTCTTATGTGTATAAGTTCAAACTACACCAAATGGATGTTAAGAGTGCCTTCCTCATTGGTTTCTTGCATGAGGAAGTGTTTGTTGAACAACCCAAGGGGTTTGTGGATCCACACCACCCCAATCATGTCTATCGCCTCAAAAAGGCACTTTATGGGTTGAAACAAGCACCGAGGGCTTGGTATGAGCGCCTCACTCTTTATCTTGTTGACAATGGCTACTCAAGAGGTAGTGTTGACAAGACCTTGTTCATCAAATGCAACAAAGATGAGCTTTTCATAGCTCAAATTTATGTTGATGATATTGTATTTGGTTCCACCAATGAGTCAAAAGTGAGACAATTTATTGATGTCATGTCTCTTGAATTTGAAATGAGCATGGTTGGTGAACTAAATTACTTCCTAGGCTTGCAAATTAAGCAAAAGCATGATGGGATTTTCATATCCCAAGCTAAGTATGCCAAAAGCCTAGTGAAGAAGTTTGGTCTTGATAATGCCAAACATTGTGACACACCCATAAGTACCACTTTGAAGCTAAGTAAGGATGCTAGTGGTAAAAGTGTTGATCACAGCTTGTATCGTGGCATGATAGGTAGTTTGCTATACTTGACTGCAAGTAGGCCCGATATCTCCTTTAGTGTGGGTGTTTATGCTAGGTACCAAGCCAATCCTAAAGAATCTCACCTTATTGCGGTGAAGAGGATCATTCGATTTGTGAATGGTACTTCCAATCATGGGATATGGTACTCTTTTGACATTAATCCAAATCTTGTTGGATTTAGTGAAGCCGATTGGGCGGGGAATTGTGATGATAGGAAGAGTACATCGGGTGGTTGTTTTTTTCTAGGCAACAACTTGGTGTCTTGGTTTTGCAAGAAGCAAAACTCAATTTCCCTATCCACGGCCGAGGCGGAATATATAGCCGCCGGTAGTGCTTGTACCCAATTATTGTGGATGAAGCAAATGCTAGCCGACTATGGCTTAGAGCAAGGCACTCTTACTTTGTTTTGCGACAACATGAGTGCCATCAACATTTCAAAGAATCCCGTCCAACATTCTAGGACAAAGCAAATTGACATTAGACATCATTTCATTAGAGAGCTAGTTGAGAGCAAAACTATTGCATTGGAGCATGTGGGAACTAATGACCAACTAGCAGACTTATTTACAAAGCCCTTAGACACCATTAGGTTTGGCAACCTTAGAAAGTCTATTGGGATTTGTCATTTGGCTTGAAATGGTATGTCTTGACCCCATATGGGGAGCTCAAGCAAAGAGAGCAAATTGGCATGAAAGTGCATTGTGCTACATTGATATATTTTATGCTCCTTCATTAATTGCTTGAGATGATCGGTTGTGCATATGATTATGTTATTTTCTTAATAAGTGTGAAAATTTCTTTTCTTGCAATCCATGTTATATTTATGTTCAAACATGCATTTTTGGACTAGGAGATTTACTTTGGAAGTACAATTTGAATGACCTATAATTGATCTCCATGACATGATGTTTTTCTTAATGACATGCTTTAAGTTGATATGCATGAAGACGTATTTTTTATTGCTTAAACATGAATGCAAAACGGTATGCATAAGCAAATGAGAAGACTAAACTAAATAAGGACCATGTGTCTATTCAATAAATAAGGATGTCTCATCCAAATTTAGTCTTCTCTCTATCTTTATTCGTTGAACAAGGCTACTATCATACGTGTATCTTACCCAGAAAAATCAAATAGGGTGCAAAAAGTCGCTCATGTCTTGTTTCGCTTATAAAGTTTGATATAGTTGCTCTTTAAACTGACTTTCGTATAAACAATCTATATCATTGCTTGAAATCATGACAAAGGGTGAAAATTGGTTTGAATTCTTTTGGAAACCTTTGTTGTTTGCTTTGCCAAATACCATTGTTTTTGAACTTGAATGCAACATGTCTTGCTTGCAAAGCATCGTATCACACATTTTCATCAAATAAAACTCCTTGATTCTCTCATACTTAATTAAGTTGCATAAAGTTGCTTATATGAACTTGCATATGTTTTGTGCTATAAGCTCTCCTTGCCAAAAGCTTACCCATTGAGGGGGAATCCCTTTGCCGATCTCATGACAAAAAGGGGGAGAAGAGTTATGAGCTTTAGTGGACTAGCAGTATCTTGTTTAGGGGGAGTTGAGAGCTATCATGTAGGGGGAGTATTGCATTGCATAGCATGATTACATTATTTGATTGTATTTTGTTAAGGCTATTGCAAATAATGTTGTTTGTAGTTGGTTATGGTTATTGAAAGCACCTCACACACACTTGATCTTGGAAGGTATTCTTATTTGTTTTGTTGATTGTGTGTAGGTTGGATGGTTCTACAAGCTTTGGATTGACTTGAAGATATTCAAGACTTAGACTATAGGCTTTATTGTAATGTAGAAACTTTTGTTGACCAATTTGTTGTTTTTGTGAGGTTGCTTTGTGAGTGGTGGTTTTGTCACGAAATAGCCAAATGGGGAGATTGTAAGTGCCTCACTTTATGATTGGCTTATTTCGTTGACAAAATCACAATTGGGGTTAATCTTTGTAAAAGGGTAGATTAGGAATTAAAGATCTTCCATTTGACTCCAAGTGCTTCAAGGAAGGTAGATTACTTCACTCTACTTTTACTTGAAGGGATATAGTTGCACACACTCACTTGCATGCATTATATTCTTGTTTACATACAATTGAATGATGCAGTGTATGTCACTTTTCACACTCCACACTTGCACATATTGCACATCACTTTGTGTGTTGAGTCTGCCTAGAAAATAGGGTTTCTTCTATTTCTGCGGCTTAGACCGCTTGGCAAGCACTGCCTGAACCGCGACATACAGAGCGGTAATCATCAGTCGGCTCATGCTGCCTGGACCGTGTCCTGTACACATGTACGCCCAGCGGTCTGTGAAACGGTAAACTTCATTAGGCCCCTGCTGCCTGGACCGCGGCCAGTGCATTGCACGCACAGCGGTCCCAACCGCGATGTTGTCCAGTAGGCACACTGATGCGTGTACCGCGGTCTGGACAACCTGCCCGAGCCGCGATACGCACAGCGGTAATGACGGGATTTTGTTACTGTTTTCAAAACAGTGTCATTTCATCTAGGGCTTGATATATATATGCCCTTTCCTCTTCCTTGCCTCTTTAGAGCTTTAGAACTTATTCTCTTTCATTCCTTTTAGAGCTCAAGAGTGTCTTGCAAGAAAAGGTAGCAAGAAACCATTTTTATTGTGCAAAACCCAATTACCCATCATTCATTCATGGTTCTATCATCATCTAGCTTCATCTAGGATGTTTCTAAGCATGGGTCTTCATCAACATAGCTTACTTGGTAAGTAGAACACCACTCTCATCCATCTTTGTGTTCTTGCTTAACAAGAAATCTCTTTTATGTTTCTTATGCATCTAGTTTATAATTTTTCATTATAAATAGAGATTTTTGTTGATGTTTGGGTTGTTGTATTGTGATAGCTATTGCATCTAGGAATGCTTTGATTTCATATGGCTAGTTTATATGTGTGTCATATAGCAACATGATATCTAGGAATGTTTGAAGCACTCATACATGATTAGATAAGCATTAAATGTGTTGACCTTGCATTTTGTGCATTTAGAATATCATCATATTCACCTTAGGTTTCTTATCTCTTCATTTAAGAGTTAAGTCTTGTATTTGCCTTGGGAAGTATACAAGCAAGAGCCTAAAATCACTATTAAAGGCCTGCGGGTAGCAAGAACGGATTAGTAACCGATTAGGTGTGATGTGGTCAACCTAGGTTGTAATCGTTTCTGCAAATAGTGGATTTGAGGGTTCAATTGGCGATTAGGCCCGTGGGTTTTTACCCAGTTGGAGGGTTTCTCACGTAAATCATATCATCGTGTCATTTTGTTTATTCCGCATTTTATTATGGCTATGATTGATTGTGCTAGCGATTAGGGGTTGTGTTGTTTAATTTTGATTAATCAAAAAGATGGCATTTAATTTAACTAAAACCTATTCACCCCCCCTCTAGGTTAGTTTTATCACTCTTAGTGTATTTTCAAACTTGTTCGCACCTCAGATTCTGAATGCAGATAACATGGAAAATTCTGAAATTCTGAAATTCTGAACATTCTAAATGAAGTGGTTTGTTGTTTGAATTTTATTGTTTTTGGTAATATTTTAATTTATGGTGTTAATCTTTTAATGAAGTAGTTTGTTCTTTTTATTAATTGGTATTTCTGTTTTTTTATTAATTCTTGATGTTATTTTTTATGAATGTGTTAGTACGACTTCATCAAGAATCGGATACAAAAACTCGAGAAAGATGGTATGCTGAAGCCAAGGTACTTTACGTTTGTTGATGAATCTAATTCGTCATTCCAAGTATCTACTTTGTTGCACCTTAATCCTTCATTCCGAATTCGCTTAGCAGCTGCTTGTTCAAGTTGTTAATTTCTTCCAAATATGTTCATGCCACTAACATGTCATCAACATAAAGTAACAGAATGATGAAACTCGACTTCACCTTCTTAAAGTAACAGTAATGGCCAACAATGCATCTGAAGTACCAACTTAGTTGCATAAACGTAGCAAACTTCTTGTACCATTATCGGGAGCCTGTTTCGAATCATACAGTTTTGAGTATGCAGTCATATTTTCATAATTAGAGGCATTGTCTTTAGAAACTAATTAAAATCATTTTTAAATGCATCTCATCTAAAAGACTTTTGAACTAAATAGTGGTATGACATGCTTATATACTAGTTGTATCTAGAGGTGCCCACGGTTCGGTTAAACCGTGGGCACCAAACCGAAACCGGGTGGGAAAAACCGAAACCGAAACCGAAACCGAAACCGCCGGTTACGGAACCGGTTGGAAACCGGTTCCGAATCGGTTCGGTTACGGTTACGAGAAGTTGAAAACCGGCCAAAACCGACGGTTTAACCCTCGGTTTTGGGTGAAAACCGACCAAACCGGCGGTTTAACCGGCGGTTTGGTCGGTTTTCACCCAAAACCGACGGTTTAACCGGCGGTTTCGACCGTTTGTAATAATAAAAAAAAAAATTCTAACGAATCACAAATCGCCACGTGGACCACATATTTCAAAAAAAAATTACATTTGAACTGATGACCGTTGGGCGTTGGGTGAGGTGACCAACGGTCATCTTGCCTATGGCCAACGGCCATATATATATATATATATATATATATATATTATTTTTTCCCCTTAATTTCTTAAAATTGCAAATTCGCCCCTCCACTATAATCCTATAAATACCCCCCTCATTTCAATATTCTTCACACCACTCTCAACTTCTCTCAATCTCTCTCAATCTCAAATTATCAATTCTCTCTACATTATACAATTTTCTTTATATTTCATTTTTCATAAAAATTAATATCTATTTTTTTCTTCAATTATTTACAATCATCTATTTACAATTTTCTTTAATTCTTATTTATTATAGAAATTAATATCTATTTACATATTCTATTTTTTACAATCATCTATTATTTATTTACAATTATCTATTTTTCTTAGTGTTACCACTATTATTCCAACAATATTTTGAGTGCCTCACATATCTATATATATTTTTATTATTATTATTTATAATTAATTATTCAATGGCAAGTGGGGGAGAAGGTTCAAGAAATTTGAACAAGGGAAAGGGTCCATTGCAAGATTTGTTGGAACACCAAGGTGATGATGTCAGTTATAACGACCGACTTTACCACGAGTTCCTTCAATCTCAATTTGGATCCGATCTCCCTCGTAGTCCTAATCCCCCTCTAATAATTTCCGACGAACCCGACCCCAATCTCTATGACCCTGATAGTAATGAAAATCTATCTACCCCCCAACCCCCTTCAAATGAATTTGTTGCAGGTGAAGAAGAAAAGCCGATGAAGTCCGATCTCTTCAAATTGCATATGAAGAAAATTCAGTTAGATGACGGGATGATCCAAATCAAGTGCAACTACTGCTCCAAAATATACAGGACCAACAAATCATTCGGATATGGCACGTACTGGAACCATATTAGGAAAAATCACCCTTCTGAATTGGTAAAGACTAGTAACCAATCCCAAATCTCCAGGTACGGAACCCCTACTAATCAACTATTTCATTATACGTCTGAAAAAAACAAGGAAGAATTAGCAGTAATGGTTGCAGTTGAACATTTACCTTTTAGTTTTGGTGAGAAAGTAGGTTTTGTTAATTATTGTCAAAATGCATTAAATCCTGCAATGCAACGTGTTCCTAGATCCACTCTCACACGTACAATGTTTTCCATTTACAAAAAACAAAAAAACAAATTGAAATCATTTTTTTATCAATTTGAAGGTCGCGTTTCCGTATGTGCCGACATATGGACCGATAATTTTGGTAGTCACCATTATATGGGTGTGACATGTCATTATATGGATAATGACTGGGTCATGCAAAAAAGAATTATTGCATTTCGTGTTTTCGATGACTCACACACGGCTCAAAATATTTTTCGACTCCTTAAAATTATTTTTGAAGAGTTTCATATCCAAAACAAAATTTTTGCGATCGGTTTTGATAATGCTGCAAGCAATACCGCATCTATTCCTATGTTGCAGGATTTGTGCAATCCCTATTTTGGGGGTAAATTATTTCATCAAAGATGTGCATGCCATATTTTAAATTTGTGTGTTCAAGCTGGATTACAAATTCTTTCTGTTTATATTAAACCAATTAGAGATAGTATTAACTATATCTGGAGGCAAAACAAACTCCAAAAACTATGGTTAAAATATTGCTCTCAAAATGGTATGCGTCCCATTAAATTTTCTCGGGACATTAGTACTCGTTGGAATTCTACTTATAAGTTGCTTAATGAAAGTGTTGTATATAAGGAATTATTAGTTTCTTTTATTACTTATAACGTTCCTTCAATTTCTCTTCAATTGAAGCATTGGGATATATGTATAAAAATTCTTGAATTGTTACGTGTTTTTAATGATGCTACTAATGCTTTATCTGGTATTTACTATCCCACTACTCATTTATTTCTTATTCAAAGTGTTAATATTGCTGGTGCATTCAGTGAGTGTGAACTTGATGTTCAATTGAGTGAATGTGTTGCTGCCATGAAAAAAAAATGGTTACAGTATTATAAGGAGATTCCAAATATTTATTTGCTTGCATCATGTTTTGATCCACATTTTAAATTAGAATGTTTGCAAGATTATTTAACTCATTATTACAAAAGTTTAGATTTAGAAGTTGATGTTCTTAGTTATTGTAATTCCATTAAGGCTTTGCTTTATGAATTATATGATGAATATCTTAAAATATATGGTTCGTCTTTGAACATGCCGGTTTCACAACATCAACCGACATCTGATAGTACTGGTACTTCCTCTACTTTTAAATTAAAGGGTTTAGGGGATCGATTGTTTTCCCAAAGAGCCAAAAAATTAAGAACATCTTCTTCATCCTCATCCGGCTCGATTTCTGAGCTTGACCGGTATTTAGAAACATCTCATGAATTTTTAGAAGATAGTGAATTTAGTATCCAGGTTTGGTGGAAGGATCATGAACAGATTTTCCCAATTTTGGCTATTATTGCCAAACAAATTTTGGGAACACCGGTTTCTACCGTAGCTGTGGAACAAGAATTTAGTGCAGGTGGAAATATTTTGGAACCAAGACGGTCGGTTATGTGTCCGCAGACACTTGAAGCTCAGGCGTGTCTTGATGATTGGACAAAGGCAAAATACAGACAACAAGAAATCGAGGCGGAGATAGTGAATGATTTTTTCGAAGATGACCAAACCACGGGAACAGAAGGCAGCGATTAGATTCCATTCCAACTTCCAACCTTCAACACCGAACATCTAATTAAAGGTAAAAGAACTACGTGGCCTTTGATTCCTCTACTGCTCTACATTTATGGAGGATACGTAGGCAACTTAATTGAGGTCAAATTAAGTGCAAGGCCGATTTTTTTATTTTTTATTTTTAATTCAACTTTGTTACATTGTATATTTGATTTCAATATCCATTTAATTATTTTTTTAATACATCTGCAATTGTAATTTTGTATCAATTTATCAATGTCAATTTCTTTTATTTTCAACATTATTAAATACCTAAATGCTTCAATTGTATATTATATATTTATATAATTGTATTGAATATTTTATATTAATTTCATTTTATTACAAATGTTTCATTTTATTACAATGTTTCAATTTCATTTTATTACAAATGTTTCAATTTCATATTATATTTTAAATTTTATTCATTTGTCAAAAAACAATTCTGGAACATTATTTTTCCCATTATTTTAATTACGTTTAGTAATTATTGTAATTAGGTTTTGTTTGGAAAAAATAAATAAAACCGAAACCGAAACCGAAATAAACCGAAACCGAAACCGAAATAAACCGAAACCGAAACCGAAACCGAAACCGGCGGAACCGAAACCGAAAACCAAACCGGTTTTCTCGGTTACGGTTACGGTTTGGGTGGCCACGGAACCGAAACCGCCCCGAAACCGAACCGTGGCCACCTCTAGTTGTATCATGCAACAATTCTAGCTCGAAATTTGGAGTAAACATCCCACTAAACTCATCAATTCCATATAAATGTAGCTGTTTTTTTTAATCAAAGATTACATTTTTGTTTTGTAGAATAAGAAACAGAAAACTCATATAAATTAAGAAGATAACAAACAATACAGTAGAAAAGTCAGAGGAAGTTGAAAAAGCTGTCCAATTTCATAAATAGAAATAGAAAAATTACACATAGAATAAGAAACAAACGATCAAACAAAAAGACCTATCAAAATGTATTGATAAAAATACATCAAAAAACAGGAAAAAAGGAATCGTGAGAGAAGAAGTGTCGCAAATCTCTAGTGATAGAAGAAGTATCTGGCTTCGCACGATTTCCCCTGTGTCTTGGTTCTTGGTCTTCGACAGGTTCTTCGACCCTCTGCGGCGTTTCTCTGGCCTTGGTCTTTGAGAGTCACACGATTTCCCCGGCGTCGTCTTCTACGGGTTCTTCAACGGATTCGATATTCTACGAGAATTTGGATTTCGCTTGTGTCTTATGTGGGTTTTGGGGTTTATGTTCATGTTTGACTGCTCTTAGCGTTTCTTCTTCAGATATTTCTTCTTCAGATTCTTCTTAGGGATTCAGGATACTTCTTCAATTGTATTTTGCTGTTTTGGGGTTTTGGGGTTTAGACTTACCTCTTTGGTGGGAAATAGAAGAATGAGGGTAAATGGGTAATGTTGAATTAAATCAAATAAGTGACGGAAAATCATTTTAAATGGTAACTTTGGTAACTTCACCTTTTTTTTTGGACAGTTTTGCAAACTTTTTAATACAATTTTGCTTTTTCATACATTCAATAGGTAATTTAAGCAATCACCCCCATGTTCTTTTTATTAATTGTTATTTCTATTTTTTATTAGTTCTTGATGTTATTTTTTATGATTGTGTTAGTACGACTTCATCAAGAATCAGATACAAAAACTCGCGAAGGATAGTATGCTGAAGCCAAAGTATTTTACGTTTGTTGATGACTCCAATTCGTTAGACAAAGCCAATGAGAAGCTTGAGTCTTTGTTTCTGGAGCTTTCAGATCCTAGGAAGTTTTTGTTGAAGTACCCTCGAATGCGTGATATTGAGCGTTACAAAGATACCAAGAATCTGAAGTCTTATTTAGCTAAGTATACGAAGATAATGCTTGATTGTTATGCAGCAAGCTATTTTACACATGTGGGTAAATGAAATATTATATTTTATTGTTAGTAATGACTTGGTATTGTAGTTTTTAATATATTTGTTATTTTTCTGTTTAGATGTTTCTTGACAAGTGTTCAAAAAGGAAATTGGGGAGAAGTAACTATAGTACAAAAAAAAACATGAGATCTTTTGTTGCTAAACTTTCTATGAAGATAGCCAAGACCTGTGGCTACTGGATTTATTTCAATGACATTCTTCTTAGTTGTATATGTATTATAAAACTTAAAGACCACATGGGGACATGGTCAAATATTGGTAGATAAATGCATGTCTTTTGTTTTGCCATCATCATTCACACATGCATTTGTGTTTGACTGATAAAGTAGAATTATTCATGCTAGTAGTTAATACTGAATATGTACTGGACTAAGGATACTCTGCAAATCCAAGTTCTTTCTTCTAAGCTTCAAATGGTCTTTAATGGCAATCATCATTAATGTATGGTGAAGATATTTTATGTTATATTTGTTCAAGTAAAACGTCATATCAACAAATAATGTCATATAAATTATTGAACAAATAACGAATTTATTATATGTTTAAAGCTCCAGACATTATGAAAATTTGTATAATCAACTTGTTGGTTGAAGAGAAACGGCTTTCTCAATCTCTCTTTAGAGTGATGTGATTTCTAGGTCTTATGTTACAACCTTACTGTTCTTTTAAAGTATCTATTTGTTAAATTATGTTAGTGTTTTGGCAGGTTAGTCTATTTATTATGGTTAGGACAGAATATGCATATTCTCCATTGTATCCAAATCTGGATCGACTTCGAGATAAGTCAAAAACTTAAGGAGCCATACAGCCTCTTTAGCTGCTTCACAAGCGGCTACATATTCGGCCTCTATGGTGGAATCAACAATACAAGATTGCTTGATACTCGTCCACACTATGGCTCCACCACCAAGGGTGATTATTGACCCAGACGTGGATTTCCTAGAATACCTGCCTGACTGAATCTGTATATCCTAACGAAATCAAATCTTGTCCTAAATATACAAGCATATAGTTCCTCGTTCTCAGAAGAAACTTGCGTATAACCTTCACAGAAACCCAATGATCTAATCCTGGGTTTGACTGGAACCTACTGGCTACTCCCACTATGAAGCAGATATCAGGTCTCGTGCATAACATAGCATACATGAGACTGCCCACTGCTGACGCATATGGAACTTGTCTCATATCCTCAATTTCTTGAGGTGTCTTAGGACATTGTTCCTTAGACAAGTGAACTCCATGTCTAGAAGGTAGATTACCTTTCTTGGAGTTCTGCAATCGAGAATCGCATAAGTACTTTGTAGATATACGATGCTTGAGACAATGCTAACAGTTTGTTCTCACGATCCTTTATTAATTGGATCCCTAGAACATACTAGCCTCTCTCAAATCTTTCATTTGGAATTGATTTTCCATCCAGCCATTTACTTCCGATAATACCCGTACTTCATTTCAAATGAGTAGGATATCATCTACGTATAGGACTAGGAAAACTACTTTCTTGTCAATGGTCCGCTTGTAGATACAAGGTTCATAGACGTTTTACTCAAAACCATAGGTTTTGATAGCATTATCAAACCCGATGTTCCAAGATCTAGATGTTTGCTTTAGTCCATAAATGGACCTTTGTATATTGTAAAATTTTTGCTCTTGATCTTAGGACACGAATCCATCTGGTTGCTTCATATAGATGCTCTTATCAAGATTGCCATTCAAAAATGCAGTATTGATGTCCATTTGGCAAATTTCAAAAGTTGAAATAGGCAGCAATGGATAAGAGTATCCTAATAGACTTAAACATAGCTACTGGCGAGAAGGTCTTTTCATAATCTACCCCCTTCTTTTGGGTATAACCATTTGCCACTAGCCTTACTTTGAAGGTCTCTACCTTCCCGTATACTCACCTCTTTCGTTTGTAGATCCACTTACACCTTATGGGTTTTATCTCATCAGGTAAGTCTACAAGTTCCCAGACTGAGTTGGAGTACATGGACTCCATCTCGAGATTTATGGCTTTAAGCCACTCATCTTTGCTAGAATCTTCCGTTGTATGCTTAAATGATGATGGATCATCCACACTATCATCTGAGACGACACCTTATGCCTCTCTAACACCTAAATAACGATCAGGTTGTGTACAATCCTTCCACTATGTTTAGGTGGTAGTGTGATCTGACTACGAATCGTCTGACTTTCAAACGTTGATGGAACAACAACTTTTTTCGATTGAGCACTGGTCTTACCAGGCTCTAATTCATTTTAAGGGTCGTTTGGTATGCAGTCATCTTTACATGGGAATGAGAATCTCATAGCATTCTCATGTTTGGTAACAGGTTTGAGTTTTTGGTTTCCCGGGAAAGTGAATCCCATGGGAATCACATTACCCTCCAAGGGGGCAATCTGAAATTCTTCCCAACAGGTGGGTTTCAAATTACCCTCCATCATATTCCCACCGTTGGACCCACATTTAATTAAAAAATAATAATTGGTAATTTAAAAAACAATTTGTCCAAAAAAAATTTCCGTTTTATTCTCACATTTTCTTACACTTTCTCATTACACAAATACTAAATTTTCAGATTTCAAAACCTAACTTTCATCAACTAAACCATGCCCAACTTCATCTTCATCAAAACAACATTATCAAACACCATCATCAACACAAAAAAAAAATTTACAGCAAGTAGCACAAACAAGATTTGGGTGATGACAAGCTTCGATGATATGGAGGAGACGACGAGCTTCGATGAAGACGACGACGAAGATCAAGAACCTGGCCCGATACGACGACGTGACGATGTACCTAACCGGAGGTGACGACGACGAAGACCTGGGTGATAACTAGCTTCGATGATGTGGAGGCGACGACGAGCTTCAATGATGATGACGACGATGACGACAACGATGACGTACCCGGCCGGAGGCGCCAACGACGATGACGTACCCGGCCGGAGGCGCCAACGACGACGACGTACTCGGCCGGAGGCACCAACGACGACGATGATGTACCTGGTCGGAAGAGACAACGACGAAGATCAAGATCGGAGAGAAAGACAAAGAGAGAGGATATGGAGGAAAGAAAGAGATGAAATGTATCTGGAGAGAAAGAAAGAGAGAGTGGAGTGGGCTTTGAATTTTTTATTTATAATTTTTTAGTTTTTAATAAATAAATAAACAAATTCTCATAAACAACCAAACACTTTTTCTTGATATTCCCAAGAATCCAATAAAATATTCCTATACCCAACCAAACACATGTATACAAGTTTCTCAGGAATCACATTCTTGTGTTTAACTTTCCCAGGAATCACATTATTTTGATTACCCCATACCAAACAGTCCCTTAATACAATCTTACTTCTAGGCTTATGATCACTCATATAGTTTTCCTCATGAAACGTTGCATTTGTCGATACAAATACTTTATTCTCTTGAGAACTATAGAAGTATCCACCTCTAGTATCTTTGGAATAACCTACAAATAAGCAGACCTGAGCATGAGGCTCCAGTTTTCCATTTCTGTTCTTCAGCACATGTACTGGACACCTCCATATGCGAAAATGTCACAAACTAGTTTTGCGATCATTCCACAAATCTAGAGGAGTTTAAGGAAAAGATTTGGATGGAACTACATTCAATATGTAGGTCGTCGTCTATAGTGCATATCCCCAAAATGAGTTTGGTAATGATGAGAAACTAATCATAGATCTCACCATTTCCACTTGGGTTCAGTTCATTCTCTCCTTAACACCATTTTGATGTGGTGTTCCAGGAGCTGTGAGTTGGGATACAATCCCATGCTTAACCAAGTAGTCTTCAAACTCTTTGTCAAGATACTCACCTCCACGATTCGATCGTAGAGCTTTGATTGTTTTGCCTAAATAGTTCTCAACTTCAGCTCGGAATTCTTTGAACTTTTTAAAAGTTTCCGACTTATGTTACATTAGGTAAAGATATCTGTATCTAGAGTAATCGTTAATAAAGGTGACATAATACTCATAACCACCTATAACTTTAACATTCATAGGTACGCAGACATCTGAATGTATAAGCTCCAGTGGTTATGTAGCTCTAAGCCCTTTTTTCCAGTAAAAGGTCTCTTGGTCATCTTACCTTCCAAACAAGATTCGCAGACATGTAAAGTGCCGATCTTTACTGATTTAAAGGTATGCTTTTTACTAGTCTATATATCCTGTCGAGGTTGATGTGGTCAAGTCTTAGCTGTCATAGATATTGTTAACGGAAAAATCCACTCGGGGAGTGAAATTTCGGTTAGCACCCTCACCCACTACCGGTAGCGGTAGTGGGATAGGTACCTTCGGTACCGGGGTCCCTTTTTATAATCAAAACCAAGAAATAATATGATGGAGAAGAAACAAAAAGGACCAGGGAGATAGAGAAAGATATTGTTGTATTATCAAATAACACTATAACAGAATTACAATGCACATACTCTTCTCTTGTTTCTCACTCTTTTACACAGGGTGGTGGTGAAGAAAACATTTATGTCGATAAGTGGATATGTTCTCCCAATGATCGTTAACGAACTTTCACTGGTTTCGGAGAATTTCAGAGGAAATTCTACCGGACATAAATCTCTTTTTCTTAGGCGATAAAAAAAACACTTGAATCTCCTTTTCTTTACCCTTCAAGACTGTAGATATAGTTCTCCCCCTAATCCCTTCAAAATCCGATCGTATTAATGAGGATTACTGAGAGTCCGTTTTAGGCTTTGAAAGGCAGTGTGGGGCTGAAGGACGCGGGATTTGATCCCGTTAATTACTGTCGTATTCAAGTTCTGATTTAGTTGATCATTAGGTCTCATTAATGGCGCTTTATTTTGGTGAAAAAGTCAACTTTCCTTCTTCGTGGAGCTTGGAGGGAAATTCTGGACTCTGGCTGAATGAGGTGCTAGTATATCAGTCTGGTGGAGCTTATTCTATTTCTTGATGGAATGGTGCTTGTGTCTTCATGATCTTCTTCGTATTGCTTGGCAGGTAAGGTATCTGTCTTGGAGGGGCTCCAGATATACATCGAGGTACTAGGTACCAAGTGGAAGTCGAGGCAGTACCAAGGCTGATATCGGGGTGCTTGCAGGGTGCTTACAAGGTACTGGTCATGCAAGTTTATCATCATGCTGGTCTTAAGTCGGTATTAGGAGATTCAGTAGGACGAGGTACATGCCTCCATTAGCTCGCAGAGCTGTCGTCGTTTCTAGATAGATAGGTAGTCGAGGTCCCGACCTTGTCAAGTATCGGCTCCAGTCTAGGTAGTGGTACCGATCTCACTGGTTACCTGGAATATCTGGATGAATCGTCATAGGTAGCTCCTTGTTGAAAAAACCTCCTTCGGTCCCTTGCCAAAAAACCCTGTTAACAGAAGTCTCCCCTGACTTGAACACCGGTATCAGGTCGGGGTTAGAGTCAGGATAGATAGCACATTGGAGAAGTTTTCGCAACCGTCTCGTAGGAGGGAATCTTCTCTTTGCACGCTGATTTAAATCAGTCTTCCACGTGGCCGACTAGGGCAGGCCAAATTCAAAAAAAGAAATTTTTTGGGGCGCACGTTTCTAGAAACCGTTACCTCCATGTAGCCGATTGTCCCGCGACATTGATTACCTTCTCTGACTGTTATAAGTAATTATCCCTATATAAACCCGGCTTCTTCACATTATGTTCACTTAAGCAAACTTTCCCTAACAAGTGTTTCAAGAAAAACCTAGCTTCAATCTTCAAAACTTCAACTTTCCATTTTTCGAGTAACTAAACATCGAAACTGTGAACATGTCTTCACTGGGCGGTGACTATATTGAGCAGCTGTTTGACAGTGACGCGGTGGCCAGCAGGAGCCTCTCCCCTAGAAAAAGGGCACGCATTGACAGCGATAGCGGGGACGACGTTCCTTTTTAGCGTCGACGTTCAAACCGTAACATTGCAATCGGGATGGGCTTTTCGAACAATCCCGATGCTCCGGTTGATGTTGACCGAGAGTCGAGTGGAGAAACAGGAGCTGCTATCGGGGTAAGTAGAGACCGGGCCGGTGAAGTCACAGACACCATGGGGAGGGTACTCACCCTTTCTTACGAGTATAGATGCATTCCCGACTCGACTAGCTCATTGGATACTGTGGGGCGCTTGCGAAGGGATTTTAAGATCCCTTAGGATATCTCGATTGTCGTTCCCCCACCTGGGTATGATGTGTATACTCTCAATCCTGGTGAACTCCCAATTCATACGGCGACCTTCGACAGCATAGTCAGGCTACCTCTCAATCCTACCTTGCGTAGGGTGTTGTATGCTCTACAGCTTGCCCCTCTTCAACTAACGCCGGGTTTCTGGAGGCACTTGGTGGGGTTCTTGATACTATGGAGAGAGCAGTGCAATAGAGATAACATTGACCGGGAGCCGGGGCCAGGCGAGCTTGGGTACGTGTTCCAGATTGCTGCCAAACCCCCGGGTCCGAATGGGCAATTTTATGCTCAGTGCCAAGAATAGTCTGACGTTCATGGTGCCAGGGGCCACGAAGAAGGATACCTCCTGGAAGGAGTGGGTCATCGTTAGAGGCGAGTGGGGTAAATCGGTCCACATTGGACGAACTGAGTTCAAGGTTCCTACTTGCTTTAGCGGGAAACCCGCGTTGGAGAAGAGGAAGCTCTCTGCTGAATCGGAGAAGATCTTGAAGGCAATCATGGCTCGAATTATATTAATATGGAATATCCTATCACGGAGGCCTTTAAAGCAAAGAGGGTTGATCGCTACCTCCGCATTTTTAGTGCTCTCCCAGGTAACTGAATCTCTGACTTTGCTTCTACTATATTGCTTCATTGATTCTGTAGATATTGACTCTAGCTATCTTTGCAGTTTCGGCAGTATCTTCATCGGTTCCTAGGGTGGACCTCAGCCAAGCTGGTGGTACCGTTGATTCCCCTCCAATTTCCCCTGTCAGCCTTCCACCTACTTCTAGTCTTGATGCAGGGGTTTGCATATCTGCTAGATCTGGTAAGACCCCGGTCGGGGTATCCGGATCACATGCTCCCCCTCCTCCGATCTCAGCTAGGTTGTTGGAGGCTTTTACAGCTAGAGTGAGAAGGTACCAAGGTACTCCTCATCGGGTGTAGAATACGTCACCCATCGAGCCAGTTAATGTTGCAGTTGTTACTGATGCTGATGCTTCAGCCCCCTCTGCCTCCCCCGTTGTGGCTACTGGTCACTCTAACCCAGTCGAAAAGAGTTCTAAGCCTGCTATGGCTAGCTGGGGGGCGTGGGGGGGGGGGGGGGGGGGGGGGGGGGGGGGGGGGGGAGGGATAGGCCGCGATTGAGGTCAAAGGATAGCAGCCAGGATGAGGTCTTGGCCCACTTTGTTGCATCCTGCTGATGAGAAGGTTTTTGCCGTCAGAAAACCGTCCGTCAAAACAATTTATAAAACCTATGCCATGCGTTCACAAGTAGAATACAAGTAAAGTAGTAAGCACGAGTGTCGTACACTGAGATCGGGTAGCTGTGATAAGATTAAGATTAATATAACTAGTATGCATAAAAGTAAAGTGATGGTGAATGAAGATACTATATAAACTAAACTATGAAAGCAAATGAAATGGGATGACAACAGAGTGATGAATGAATGATGATGGAACTACGGAGTTGATGGACTCGTAAGTGAAGATTGGGGCAATTGCAACAAACTCTCAATTAAGCACGTTTTGACAAATGTAACCAACCTAGGGTGTATAGTGTTGGTATATATCTATAGCAAGAGGTCAACCTAGGGTGTATAGCGAAGACCTCCTACTAGAGATTAATCCCTCCTAAGAAACCAACAGTGGCTAGTTACTCAATTGGAACTTGTTCCATGAATGCTCATCTATCTAGCTATGGCTCAACCTATTACTTATGTAGCCATCCTAGGATGTATAGTGATGGCTTCTAATTCCCTCACAAGTGGCCGACCTAGGATGTATAGTGAAGGCCACCCGTTTGAGATTGGATGAGGCTTTAGGTTATTAACCGAATTTTACTCGAAGGTTAGTTCTCGTAGAATCACTAAAGTAGCCAACCTAGGGTGTATAGTGGAGGCTTCTAATTCTCTCACAAGTGGCTAACCTAGAGTGTATAGTGAAAGCCACTAATTCAAGATTAGATTAAGGGCATGGTTGTAGAGCCGAATTTCTGAAATCCTTCCATTCAATTGAGCATTAGAGAACCTAATTGCCTACTCAAGTAATCCAAATCAACCATGCAAAGAGGATGTATCCAAGCAAAGAGGATGTATCCAAGCAAATCAGTAATGGAAATCAATTAAAGCAATGGAATAAAACATAGAGATAGAATAAATATAACACATAGAGTTTATTTACAAAGCCCAAATATCCATCAAACAAATAACATCAACCCCATAGTGGGGTATTTTAGCTACTCATGTTCTATTACAAACAAATAAACTAAGAGAGAGTGTAGAGAGAACCCTTGAAGATTGATCTCCTTCCTTGAAGCTTGAATCCAAGTCTTCTAGTTGCCTTTGATTGAGTAGAGATGGTTTGGATGATAGGGAGATGTGTTTCTAGCTAAAAATATAAGTGTTGGGAGGTATGGTGATCCTTTGGTTCGTTCCCATCCTTTTCTATTTATAGAGGATGGAAAAATAGGTCACTTAAGCTTGAAACCAGAAACTGTCGCACGCAGAGTGCGGGTGGAGTGCGGGTGAATTACCCGCACTGTACCCGCACTGTACCCGCACTAAATGGGTTTTCTTCATCTTCAGTTCTCTGATCTGGGCAACAGTGCGGGTGGAGTGCGGTTGGATTACCCGCACTTTACCCGCACTGTACTCGCACTCTGGTGTCAGGTGTAAATCCATTCCTCTGTCTTGAGCAACAGTGCAGGTGGAGTGCGGGTGGATGACCCGCACTTTAATGAATCCAACTCTGTCTTGACCCTCACTTGACCCGCACTTGACCCGCACTTTATCTGTCAGGTACGAATCAGCTCATCTGTCTTTGAGCAATAGTGCGGGTGGAGTGCGGTTGGATGACCCGCACTTTACCCGCACTTTATCTTTCCTTCATGATTCAGTCCAGGCTGTCGGATGGAGTGCGGTTGGAGTGCGTTTGCGACCCGCACTTGACCCGCACTGTAGAGCTGCTTTATGATCCTTTGTCTTTTCTTTTGCCCCTTTTCTACCGGAACCACTGCAATTAGCTTCTAACACCAGAATTACATCTATTGCCTGTAATTAGCACAAACGAGCCTATTAGACATAAAATATATAGAAAATACACACAAGAACGAGACAAAGGAATAGGAATGAGGGTCGAAATATACAACAATTTAGGAGCTTGGATGTCATGACGGTCATGCCTACTGAGATTCTAATTAGAAGGGGATCTGCTCTTCTGGCTGAGGTAAGCTGTCTCATTTTAGTATTCTATCCCGGTCAAGTATTGGAGATATCCTGACTAATATTTTGTTCTTGGCAGGCGTTTAAGTTTAATGTGGCATTGAGTTCAGCAGGTCAGCTCCATCTAGGAGCAAGTTAGAGGTG
This sequence comes from Dipteronia sinensis, assembly GCA_033220585.1. Lineage (NCBI taxonomy): Eukaryota > Viridiplantae > Streptophyta > Magnoliopsida > Sapindales > Sapindaceae > Dipteronia > Dipteronia sinensis. Next base: position 20,433,723 of record CM065639.1, read on the forward strand.
CTACTACTGAGCTGGAGAGGTCCATGGAGGAGCTTGCCAAGGCTGCTAGAGGAGTGGAAGTTTTGAACCAGTCTCTGGATAATGCTAAGAATGAGGCAGATGAGGCGAAAGCTGACAAGGAGCGGATGCAGTATGCCTTGGATATTGAAATACTCAGGTCCCTTCGCCTCAAACAGGAGAGGGAGATTGCAAAGGATAGAGCAGTGAAGCTGGATAAGGAGGTTCAGTCTCTTCGTGATAGCGTGGCCAACCTCGATGCTCAAGTAGACACCGCCTTTGGGGATGGCTACTTCTTTGCTGGATACCAGGTGGCTTTAGCCTTCCCTCATCTGTTCGACCTGAGCGTTATCGTGGGGTGGAACAGGAAGGAAATTATGGTGATGGCTGCTGAATTGGCTGGGGCAATGCCCTCCGATGTGGCTGGACCTTCCCAGGTTGCTGGGGCAAGTGAAATGGCAGGCGGTGAAGACCAGAGTTCTATCTCCCTTCCTCCACCAAGCAATGTTAGAGCAGATCCCCATTTGAAGGCTCCTGAAGCTGGAGTAGCTCAAGCCGAAGGAGGAGTTTCTGCCTCTTCTGCTTCTCCGTCAGAGTTCGTCAAAGAGGTAGGGGATCAGCCTATTACTGATGATAGAGGGGTCTACCTTGCATATCTCATCCTCTGACCTTGCCCAGGTAGAGGAGGGTCATGCTGCTTCGATCCAAGGAAGTTGGAGGAAATTCTGACCAAATAGCAGCAGGGGAACTTCGGGGCGATCTGTCTCAAGTGGAGATTCTGGTTACGGTGGGTACCCAGGAAGCAGGCGGGGTTCCATTGGTGCTAAAGAAAGAGAAGCTCTAACTGGCGGAGTTGGAGAGAAGATGGCCAATCAGGAGCACGAGGATGCATGATCCAGTTTTATCCCTTACCCAGTTATACCCAGTCAACCTTATCTTCTTGTAGCCCGTGATCGGGGAATGGGCTCCCCAGTTTTAGTAATGAGAACTTTCTTTTTTATTTTTCCTCAGCTTTATACATGTATAGTTTATTAAACCCTTGGTTGAACTTCGCCTTAATCTGGAGTAGAGTCCCCAATGCAATTTCGATTCCATAAATACTTGTCCTCGGATGAATCCTGGTACCTAGGTGTAGATTCGGTGATCCACCCTCTATTGGACCCGATTTAGTGTAGTTGACAACGTGTTTGGTCCGGGTAGGGTACCAAGGCATCAACTGGATATGGACCGTGATACCTGGTAATTGAGATTGCCCCAGTCCATGCTATCTTCTTGGTTACCCAGATAAAAAACCTTCTATTTTTTTAGGAATTCCTGCGTAGGAATTATTGGTTTGATTTCTATATTCAACGGTTCTTCCACATGTCAGTCTGAGACATGTTCTATTGTCTTATGCATTGAACTTTGGAGGCGCACGCTTTGCGAAGCTGTCCTTTCCCATACACCGGATGTTGTGTCTCATTAATGACTTTATCCTCTTGTTCTCGACACTCAATCTCTCATTCTATAAATACTTCTACTTGCTTGACAGTTCTTCATACTACCTCTTTACCCCTTTAGTGGAGTAGCAAATCCCAGCGTATCGATCAATGATTTCCATGTTAGTTAACATTGTGGGAGGAGGAGGAGATGTAACCTCTATGACTGGAAGGATGCTTGGTATTGTGGAAAGAGCTGTGCTCAGTGGACTAAACTACCAGAGGAACAAGGATGGTGGCGATTCCCATGATCATAATGAATGGTGGGCTCTGGTGCTGTAGCCTTGCCAATGGTGTAGACATTACCCGGGCGAGTTGCAGCTTCGTGCCCTATTGCATCTTGGACGTGGGGGGTTTCAGGACTGTCTTTATGCCCCCCTTATTTGTGCTGACTCCAACACGGCCTCTATTCCTACCTCCGGGGTTCGTGGCAGCATCGTCAACATAAGTTCTAATTAAGATCGATGTCTCTAAGTAGGTAGATCAAGAAAGCAGGCGAGAAGTTAAAGAGGAAGCTGGCGTTTCTGAACTTCCAGTTTATTTTCTTGTCATTTTCTCTCTTATATCTTGTATGTAGCTTAAAATAAGGGCTGAGTCCCCTGATTTGATCAATGAAAAGGAAACTCATTTCCATCTATATCAGTTGACTGAATTCTGTTGCACGCTTCTGATTGTAGTATAAATTCGAGCAATAGTCCCCAGCATAAACAGAACTTAATCAATACTTGGTAACGCGATGAACCTGATAAGAGTGAAAGTAGAGAAACGGCAAGTGACCGGTACCATGGTACCTAGTCAAAAAATCTCAGGACTCTTGGTAGCCTGGCAGAAATTTAGTCGAAAATAGTCTGGGTGTTGGAGATCCTCATTTTTCTGAGGATCTTGGTACTTTAGCGGAAAAATCTGTAAAATTCGGGTACCTCGCACTCCAGTTCTAGGAATCTAGGTTCTTTGATGATGGTGAACGTACCGGTGAATAATCTTGCAGTCTAGGTACCTTGCATCCCTATTTTAGGAATCTTGGTACCATGGCGAATATTCTTGCGAAACTAGATACCTTTCACTCCCGTTCTAAGAATATTGGTATCTTAGCGAATGGACCTGGCGAATCTGGGTACCTCGCATTCATGTTTGCAGAGATCTTGGTACCTCGATGAATAACCTGGTACATAGCCTTCCTGCTTCAAGGAACTTAGGTCTCTAAGTGAAATATTCTAGGCAAAGCCGAGCACCTTGCATTCCTGTTTGTAGGAATCTTGGTGCCTTGGCGATCAAATTTAGCGAATCAGGGTACCTCGCATTCCTGCTCTAGGAATCTTGGTACTATGGCTAACATATGGGAGAATGTGTTGGCAGCAAGATCCTGATAGGCGACTAAGGCTCTTTTAGTACCAGATCTTTCTTAGCGAGGGTAGCGTCCGGCTAAGGCCTTTATCTGGCAGGCGACTATGCCATTACTAACCTAGACTTTTCCTAGCAGGGGGTGGCACCCAGCCAAGGCAACAGGAAGGTCATATGGTCCTTTCTGGTCTTGAGGCGATCATTGACGAAAATAAGGCAATCATACTGGCAACAAGATCTTGGTAGGTGACTAAGGCCACTTTAGCACCAAGTCTTTCTTAGCGGGGGGTGGTGCCCAGCCAAGGCCTTGATCTGGCTGGCAACTATGCACTTATTATCCAGACCCTTCTCAGCGGGGGGTGGTACCCGACCGAGGTCTGATCCTTCGGGCAACTATGCACTTACATACCAGATCCTTTCTAACGGGGGGTGGTGCCCGGCCAGAGCATCAGGAACGCCATGCTGCTTATCCTGGTCTCGAGGAGATTCTCCTAGAGGGATTAATCTGGTCTAGAGCATTAGAAGTGATATGTAGCTCTTCTTGTTTTAAGGACGATCCTTCTGGAGGGTTTTGTCTGGTCTAGGGCATCAGGAGTGCTATGTAGCTCTCTCGGTCTTAAGGCGGTGATCATGGCAGAGTCAATTGGTGACATAAAGCAGATAGATGTAGATAAATGCAGACAAAAGTAGATGGAGAAAAAATCTTTCTTTATTGATGATCAAAAAAGAGAATACAAGCACTCACGATTACTAACATCTTCTAACATTCGTTTCAGGGTGATCCTAGCTGATTTCCACTGCATGACTTATGGGTAAAATCTCTTGAGGTGATCAGCATTCCAAGTGTGGTCTACATGGTGTCTATTCATGTCGTCTAACTTGTAGGCCCCACATTTGATCACCATTCTGATTAGGTAGAGACCTTCCCAATTAGGTGACAGTACTCTATCCGACCTCTTCCTGGTATTCTGAGTAACCTTCATGAGAACCAAGTCCCATTCTTTGAAGCTTCGGGAACTTACTTTCCTGTTGAAGTAACGAGCAATCCGGTTCTGGTAAATTGCTACCCTTTCTGCAACCCTGTATTGTTTCTCCTCTAGGAGGCCAGGTTGGCCCTCAGCTTGTCTTCATTCCCATTGGGGTCGAAATGATGAACCCGGAAAGAAGTGAGCTTATGCTCTATAGGAATGACAGCTTCTACCCCGAAAGCTAGTGAGTAAGGGGTCTCTCCAGTAGCAGTCATTTTGATGGTGCGGTAAGCCCATAGCACGTCTGGGAGTTCATCTGCCCATCTCCCTTTCTTCTGTTGAAGTTTCTTCTTTAGGAGCCTCTTGATAGTCTTATTTGTGGCTTCTACCATGCCATTAGTCTGAGGGTGTGCTACAGATGCGAAGCGAAGTTCAATCCCCAGACTCTAGTAGAATTCCAGGAATCTGGAGTTATCAAACTGCTTACCCAAATCTGTGATGATGACCATCGGGGTACCAAACCGGCAAACCACATTTTCTTGATGAATTCTGTTGTATTTGCTTCAGTAATTTCTGGAGTGGGGTTCTGCTTTCACCCACCTGGTGAAGTAATTAATAGCCACAATCGCATGCTTCTACTGACATGGCGCGGTTGGGAGAGGTTCGATCAGATCTACTCCCCAGAAGGTAAACTGATACTGGTGAGCTGATGGTAGATAATCGTTCTGGAGGTAGGTGATGCAAGTTGGCCGTTTTCTGACATGGTTCACAAGACTGTACGAACTGCCTTGCATCATGGTGCAAGGTTGGCCAAAAATATCCCATATGTAGCACCTGGTAAGCCAGTGCTTCTCCCCCGACATGATTTCCAGAGTCTCCTGAATGAACTTCTCTCAAAGCCCAGTTGGCATCATCGGGATGTAGGCATCTAAGCAAGGGGGTGACCTACCTCTGCCGTAAAGGTGCCCCTCTACGAAGCAGTATCGGACTGAGGTTCTCTTGATCTTACGAGCTTGATCAGGGTTTTCAGGGAGCTTTCCTGACTGGAGATAATCCACGATGGGATCCATCCAGCATGGAAGTCATTCCACGGGGTTTACTTCATTGCCTTCAGCTATGCTTGATGTAAGTGATTACCTGGAGCATTACTCCTTTCGGCAGTGCTTGTCCTCCACTTGTAGCTATCTTGGCTAGGACTTCAGCTCGATGATTCTGCTGTCTAGGTATCTGCTCAATCCTGAAGCCTTTGAAGCGAGGGTAACAGCTCCTGGACCTTCTCGAGGTAGGGTGCCATGTTATCCCCTTTGGCCTTGGTATAGACATGTTATTTGATTAACTACCAGCTGCGAGTCATATTTGGCAAAGAGGTAATCAGCCCCTAGCTCTACTGCTGTTCTCATTCCTGCTATCAAGACTTCATATTCAGCCTTATTGTTGGTGGTATTAAACTCGAATCTGAAATAGTGACATCACTCGACTTTTCTTGGGTCGGTTAGAATGATCCCACCTCCGCTTCCTTCTTGATTGGATACCCCATCTATATATAAGATCCAGATTTCTCGATTGGTAGGCTAATCTGCAGGCTCTTGCTCCTTCTGAGGAGCTTGATTCAGGCTCGTGGTAGCATCTTGAACGGGGATTGCACTGAATTCTATCACGAAATCCACCAAAGCCTGAACCTTGATGGTAGTCCTGAATTTATACTTAATGTCGAACTGTGTGAGCTCGAGGGCCCACAGCACAAGTCTTCCCGATACATCCGGCCTTTGAAGAAATTGACGCAGAGGTTGATCAGTGACTACCACGAGAATGCGAAGGCGGAGCTTCCTTGCAGCAATTACCAATGCGAAGGCGAGCTTCTCCAAGAGAATGTAGTTCTTTTCTGATTTGGTTAGGGCGCGGCTCACATAGCAAACAGGGCATTAGACCCCATCTCCACATTCTTTTACTAATGCTCCGCTGACAGCGGTTTCAGATACCGCCACGTATAACTGTAATTCTTCTCCTAGGTACCGGGCTAACTAGTAGGGGTGGGCTAGCGAGGTACCTCTTCAATGATTGGAAAGCCAGCTCACTGTCCAGGTCCCATTTCATGTTCTTCCCTTGTTTGATCAGCTTGAAGAACGTGATACATTTGTCAGTGGATCATGATATGAAGCGGTTCAGGGCTGCAATTCGTCCAGTCAAACCTTGCACTTGTTTGAGTGAGGTGGGAGACTCAAGATCTAGGATGGCTTTGATCTTCTCAGGATTAACTTCAATCCCTCTCTCATGAACCATGAACCCAAGAAATTTCCCAGCTGCGACTCCGAAGGCACATTTAGCAGGATTCAACCGCATCTGATTTTTTCTGACTATCTGGAAAGTATGGCGGAGGTGGTCCTGGTGATGTTCAGCTACCTGAGACTTCGTGATCATATCATCGATGTATACCTCTATTGACTTTCCTATCAATCCCCTGAATAAACTGGTTGACCAGGTACTGGTAGGTTGCCCCTGCGTTTTTTAGCCCGAAGAGCATGACCTTGTAGCAGTACAGGCGTTGCCCGGTTATGAAACTGGTTTTATCCTGGTCAGCCTGGTGCATCATAATCTGGTTGTATCCTGAAATGGCATCCATAAAGCTTAGGAGCTCGTTACCCGCGGTTGAATCTACCAGTTGGTCGATTTTCGGTAGCGGGAAGCTGTCTTTCAGGCATGCACGATTGAGATCCGTGTAGTCAACGCACATGAGCCACTTCCCGTTTGCGTTGGTTACCATGACTAAGTTGGCAATCCATTCGGGGTACCGAGACTCCCTGATGAATTCTGCCTTTAGTAGTTTGTTTACCTCCTCTTGTACCGCGACATTTCTTGCTTGGTTGAAATGCCTTCTCTTCTGTTTGACTAGCTTGAAGGTGGGATCTACCGCTAACCTATGAGCTGCTAAGGTAACGGGTATCCCCGGTATCTTCTCATGACTCTATGCAAATATGTCATTATATTCTCGTAGGAGCTTTATTAGATCTTCATTTACCTCCGCCTTCAATGTTGAACTTATCCTGACTACCTTGGAAGGATCGTCCTTCCTGATAGATATCTCTTCTAACTCTTCTGCAGGATGGCCACTGGCTCATCCATTCTATTCCTCCTCCCTGATCTCTATATCGGGGAGCTCTGGCGTGGATCTCTTCCCGACTAAGTTTGTTTCATCTTCAAAATCTTCCTCTAAGGACTGGTGATCTTGATTAATGGTTATCTGTACACATTGTTTGGCCAGCGCTGCTGGGTTGGTTGACACTGTATAGCACTTGCGTGCAGCCTGTTGATCCCCTCGCACTTCGCCCAGGACGTTATGGTATATTGACAGGACCCCTTTGAGGGCAGACAAGTAGGGTCTTCCCAGGATGGTAGGGGTGGGCACTAAGTTCGGAACCGAACCGAACCGAATCGAATAGAACCAAAAAAAGGGTGTTCGGTTCGGTTCATAAAATGAATTCGGTTTAAACCGGTTTAAAAAATTGAAAACCGAAAAGTTTTCGGTTCAAACCGGTTTGGTTTCCCAAAAACCGGTTTCAACCGATTAAACCGCCTATATAAGTAAAAAAAACCCCTAACCTACTTCTTTTCTTTTATTAAATATTATTATTTATTAGTTAGGTTTGATTTGGGTTTTTTTGGGCTTGGGCTATTAAAATTTATGAACTTTGGCCCAAAATTAGAATCCAAAAACCCATCAAATTTTAAAACATATTAAAATGACTCATTAAACCCATCAAGCCCATAAGGCCCATTATACCCAAAACCAAAATGAACCGAACCGAACCGAACCGAACCGAACCGATTAAAATCAGTTCGGTTCATTTCGGTTACAATTTCTTATTCGGTTTAAACCGGTTCAATTTTAAGGTAAACCGAAATATTTTCGGTTCAGTTCGGTTTTACCCAAAACCGAACCGAACTGAACCGTACCCATCCCTACAGGATGACGTTATAGGCGGACGGGGTGTCTACCTTAACGAAGTCTGTCATCAGGTTCTGCTGGAGTGGCACTGTTCCTACTATTATTGGTAGGATCATAGACCCGGTGGGAATCAGCGAATCTCCCATGAACCCATATAATGGGGTAGTGCAGCTGTTGTAACAAGGTCTCTTTAGGTTGAATTGCTCCAAAGCACTCTTGAAGAGAATATCAACGCTGCTACCTGTGTCAATCAAGACACGGTGGACCAAGTTGTTGGCTATTTGAACGGTGATGACCATGGGATCATCATGAGACTGCACAGTGTTGTATACGTCCTCTTCTAGTGAAGATGATCTGTGCAGCAGGAGGAGACTGAGGTGATCCTCTAGTAACCTTGAAAACATTCTGGCCCGCTTCTACTCTGGGAACTTTCCCGGCGTGGTTCTTTCGAGCATTGTTCGAGGTTCCTGCCAAGGTGGGACCCTCACTGATGGTGTTGACAATGTGGATTTGCTCTATCAGATCCTTCCCTCTTGCTTTCCTTCCTTCTTCACATGCTTTAATATCTGTCGGTACCTCCTTCATGGTACGTATGTTGTCGCGTACTTGTTGGAATTCCTCAAGCAACCTCCCTTAACCAGGGCTTCAATCTGGTTCCGCAGACTATAGCATTCCGAGGTATTATGACCTACATCCTCGTTGAAGTCACAATACTTGTAGCGGTTCCGTTGATCGACTAGTGCCTTTATTGGACCCGGCTTCCTAAGCAGTCCTTTGTCCCGGATGGCGAGGTAAATAGTCTCCTGAGATGCGTTCAGGGAGGTATAGTGGGAATACCCCATTTCCTCTCTGTCTATCAGTGCTACCTCATTGGGTGGAGGTGTGGCTCTGGGAGGAGTCCGTCGAACTGGATACCGGTTCTGCAGAGGCTGCTGGGGTGGCGACCGATAGGTAGATTTGTTGGGAGGTCTGTTCTGATTTTTCTGAACCGGCACAGGCTTGGTTGCCTCTTTCTTTTGGCGCTTGGCAGTTCTCATATCATCGTGCTCCATCTTAACTCGGAGCTGTTCATCTATCTCGACATGCTCTAGAGCTCTATCGTAGGCCTCATAGTAGGTCTCCAGGGGATGCTTGGCGAAGGATCTGAACAGTCTGCTTGCCCAAAGATTTCTTCTGAAATTGGCCAAGGTCTTCTTCTCTGTGAAGACCCCTATCTGGATTACTTCTTTATGAAATCTCTCCACGTAGGCTCTAAGCGATTCACCCAGCTCCTAGATCACGTATTGGAGGTGAATGGGATCCTTGAGGACGAGGTTTGATGCTCTGAAACTGGGCACAGAAGTCAGTAGTCAATTTGGTGAATGAGTCAACGCTCTCTGCTGGTAACTTCTTCTGAACCATGTCTTCGCATAGTCCGTTAGCGTGGTTGGGAACATTCTGAACATAGCAGCCTTGGTAGCATTCTGGACTTCCATCTGGTGAAAAAAACTTTCTAGATGGCTTAGGGGATCCTCGGTCCAAGAATATTTGTCGGTTGGCATCTTAAATTTGGGAGGTAGTTCTGCCTCCTTGATCCTCCTAGAGAATTGAGCATTCATCTCTCCCAAGGGGTCTTTCCGGTTTTCCCTGTGCTTGCCTTTCTTCAACTGTTGGATTTCTTTCACCATTCTGGCAACCTGGTCCCGGAGAGGTTTGTTGCCATCATTCCTAGATTCCACCTTATAGTCTCTGTCGTCCGGCCCCTCTGATGTCGTAGAAGCATCATCCTGATTCTCTCTCTCGGGAAGGTCTTCTCCTGGCGCCCCTATTACTACCTCCTGCCACTGAACGAAGGCGTCCCCTAGTCGCTTCCTGTTGAGGCTGTCTGGAATAAGCTTCTGGTTGGACCAGGTGGTGGCGCTCTCTAGACGGGAGATCGATGGTGGATCTCGCACGCCTGGGTTGATAACCTGTAGGTTACCCTGGAACCGGGGGCATGGGCCCGAGTCTGTCGTGGACCGATGGTACTGGGGGCATGATCCCGATGTTAGGATTATGCTCAATAGCAAGAGTGTAATATTGTAATTGACAATCTTTTCATATTAATAAAGTGTTTTCTGATTCTTACAAATACTTATAGCATTTATTATTATAATTGTCAAGGTAAATAATCATAAGGTCAAAAGACTATGAGATATGAAGAATTGTTCATACATCCGGATATGTGTGAGGTAGACACAATTCTTTAGTTAGTCTTGAATAACGTTCACAACTTAAGTTAAAGGTTAGGCACCTCTATCTTGATAAAGTTGTAGAATTCTTTTACTAGCATTTGAGTGGGATCAAATGAGTTATGATGAGTCTAAAATCATCGAAAGGTTTTCGAGTAAAAGAATCTAGTGCACTGTGTGCATTGAACTGGATCACAATGAAATACTTTATCTAGAACCGTCACTAGATATAAGTCTTTTCATTATTAGGACAATCGGAGAGTCGATCTTAATCCTGAGATAAATGATGGACTTATGGTTGCAAATGTTATCATTTGAGCTATCAATGAGTACGATTATATAGCATAGTCTATCCTCGATAGTTTGGTGGTATTCATTTGTTAATCGATAGAGGACTTCATTTATAGATATGGACATCGTGGCTCCATTTATTAAATGAGAGTGTAATATCATCATATGGATGTTTTGAGGTATTGGATATTAAATCTCAACGTTGAGTTTTCAATAATGATTATTGAAGACATGGCTTCTGGACAAGTCAAAATATCCAAGTTCAAAATGTGGTCATATGAGGAAATATGGTAACTTGGAGAGCTATAGGCGGTCTATGAGCTCTCATTCTGATATTATTCACGAGGATACACCATCTCCTATAAAGATTGTCTAGGGTATGAATGAGAAACATCTTCTTATTCTATCTTTGTTTAAGAGTTCAATTTTAGCTCTTTAGTGGAATGAGTTAAAATTAATAGATCGGACCTAAGTGAATCATTTGTTGATTGTGATTAGGTTATGTCTATTGAAGCTTAAATTTAGATAGCCCACCAAGATCCACAATCCACACGTACTTGCATGGATCACTTGATATATTCTACCAGACCAATTTATGGGTCCATCTAGAATTGTATTTAATATATTAAGAATATAATATGTCTATTATTTATTTAATGGGCTGCTCTATTTTATTAATATATTAAAAGGAGACATGTGGGCTTGTTTCTTTTAGTAAGAATAAGTCTGGTACACATGTGGGCTTTTATTTAAAGTCTAATGGATTAAATAAAATAAGAAAAATAATATTAGGCCCACATATATATGGTGTGGGCGGCAAGGCTAATAAAATAGCCCAAGATATTATTTTATTTTATTGTTTTGATTAAATGGAAATTAATTAATTAATAGTTTAAATCAAAATCTTTTCCTGATCAGTAAATAAAATACTATGTGTTGGATTAGGGTTAGAATTCTTTTAAGTGATAGGAGTCCTAATGTGGTAAGGATTAAGTCCACATACACTCCATACCACACAAAAAATTCAACCACCCTAGTCCTATAAGGGTTAGGATTCTTAAATTGATAGGAATTAGGGAAAAGCACAATTCCTTTTCAAGTAAGGAAATTGGCCAACCCTATTTTGAGAAGGAGAAATTTCGGTCACCTTATAAATATAAGGTGATAAATTTCGGCCACTAAGAAGCTTGAGTGAGAGAGATTTTTGTTTGCTTTGAAAAATAAAAATCCTACTCAATTCACATAGAATTTCGGCCAAGAGAGAAAAGGAAAAATAAGTTCTCATTCGATAGTGCACTTGCAAGCCTTTAACATCAAAAGGTTTTGTGCACACTTTCGATTTAGGGTTACGCGAGTTCCAATCATATCGATTGTGAATTCAAAAGTAACCGGAACTATTTTTCTAGGCTCTTGATGTTTTGGTATTGAAGATCAGGATCAGAAGTTCCATACATCCATTCTCAGGTAAGCAATTCAAAGAAAAAAGGGAGACCACGCTCCTAGGTGATTCACGTACGTGCTAGGATTGAAGATCTTGCGGATTACCATCGACGTAAGTCAATCGGATCACGCGACAAGAGGTATTTAATTCTAACCGTATATTTGTGTTTAATTAATTAAAGGGTTAAGGTTCAAATCTTTAGAAAAATTTTAAACTATACGAAAATCTACTTTTCGCCTTCCGCTGCGGTTTTAGTTAATTTTTCCGTACACCCGAGTCTATCATGAATCGGTACGAGAGGTGATGGTCCCAACCTGTCGAAGGGAGGTAGCCTGGTACTTTGACGATTGGCACCTCCCTAGGGATCTGGTACTGCATGCTGACTGGTACTACCTTCAGCGACCATTCGGAGGCCAATGCTCTCTATAAAGGCCGCAACCTGCTGGTTTAGATTGGTAGGTCCGGCTGTCGGGGTAGTAGGTACCTGGGGGGGTAATCTGCGCGGTAGCTGAAGGCTTCGAGGCGGGTTTGTGACCCTTTTCCCCCTTCTTGGACCCTTTTGGGTTGAAGCATTTGACTGATGTCCTGACGGATCAGGATGATCCTGAGAGGATTGGAGCTTCATTTTGATGGTATAGCAAGAAAACGAGGAACACTGGCTTTCTTTTAAGGGTGTGGTGTTTCCCACAGACGGAACCAAAAAGTATTAACGGAAATATCCACTCGGGGAGTGAAATTTTGTTTAGCACCCTCACCCACTACCGGTAGCAGCAGCGGGATAGGTACCTTCGGTACCGGGGGTCCCTTTTTATAATCGAAACCAATAAATAATATGATGGAGAAGAAACAAAAAGGACCAGGAGATATAGAAAGATACTGTTGTATTATCAAATAACACTATAACAGAATTACAATGCATATATTCTTCTCTCGTTTCTCACTCTTTTACACAGTGTGGTGGTGGAGAAAACGTTTATGTCAATAAGTGGATATGTTCTCCTAATGATCATGAACGAATTTTCACTGGCTTCGGAGAATTTCAGAGGAAATTCTATTGGACATAAATCTCTTTTTCTTAGGCGATAAAAAAAAACACTCGAATCCTCTTTTCTTTACCCTTTAAGACCGTAGATATAGTTCTCCCCCGAATCCCTTCAAAATCCGATCGTATTAATGAGGATTATTGAGAATCCTATTTTAGGCGTTGAAAGGCATTATGTGGGGCTGAAGGCGCGAGATTTGATCCCGTTAATTACTGTTGTATTCAAGTTCTAATTTGGTTGACCATTAGGTCTTATTAATGGCGTTTTATTTTGGCGATAGAGTCAACTTTCCTTCTTTGTGGAGCTTGGAGGGAAATTTTGGACTCTGGTTGAATGAGGTGCTAGTATATCAGTCTGGTGGAGCTTATTCTATTTCTTGATGGAATGGTGCTTGTGTCTTCACGATCTTCTTCGTATTGCTTGGCAGGTAAGGTATCTGCCTTGGAGGGGCTCCAGATATACATCGAGGTACTAGGTACCAGGTGGAAGTCGAGGCAGTACCAAGGCGGGTATCGAGGTACTGGGTGCCTTGATTGATATCGGAGTGCTTGCGGGGTGCTGGTCGTGCAAGTTTATCATCGTGCTGGTCTTTAGTCGGTATTAGGAGATTCAGTAGGATGAGGTACATGCCTTCGTTAGCTCGGGGAGCTGACGTCCTATCTAGATAGATAGATAGTCGAGGTCCCGACCTTGTCAAGTATCGGCTCCGTCTAGGTAGTGGTACCGATCTCGCTGGTTACCTGGAATATCTGGATGAATCGTCCTAGGTAGCTCCTTGTTGGAAAATTCTCATTTGATCCCTTGCCAAAAAACCCTGTTAATAGATATGTTTCATTATCTGGAGAAACCTTTTGTCGTTTCATTTTTGGGTTTTTCAACTTTAAACATTTCAGTATTGAGCAGTGATGTATGAATTAACGGTCTAAAAATATACATGTTATTTTCAACCAAACTAGAACAAATATTCAATCCGTTTCTATAAATAATAACTGATTTATTACTAAAAGAAACTGAATAAAATCGTTCTAATAACTTGGATATCGAAATCAAATTTCTGGTAAACCTAGGAATGTAATAAACATTGTCCAATAAAAGAAAACAACTATTAAAAACTAGTCTAACCGCTCTCACTGCATAAGCTGAAACGAAATCCTCTGATTCAATGCGCATCGAGAAGGCCCTCTTCTCTAGCTCCATCCAAGAATCAGTCCACTGCAAAGAAGAATAAACATGGTTAGTGGCCTCCTGAATCTACTATCCAAGGTAAAGAATCAGCTTCCACTAAACAAGATTCAATGACAAGTAAATCTTATTTACTTTTCATTGTCTTATTCTTCTAGAGCGCCTCGAGGTACTGCAGAGTGTTCCTCTTCTAATGACTGACCTTGTCGCAATGGAAACACTTTCATTTTGCCTTGTTAGTCGCGGTGCTCTTCTTCTTATTTTGGGCTTGCTTCTTCTTGGGTTTAGCCTTACCCTTGCCAGCAGACCTCTTCCTCTTCTTAGATCCAAAAGAAGATGGTTCAGCAACATTTGCATCACCGGTCTTTCCTTTGTTGTCCTTCGTCATTGACTCAAAGGTTGTGAGCTAATTGAGCAACTGGGTCAGACTGAACCTCAACTTGTTCATCTCGTAGTTGCCTTTAAACTTATCAAAACTTGTTGGAAGAGTTGTCAGTATGATGCTCACCTGGCTTAGCTCATCAATGGCCCTACCATTGACCTCAGCCGTGTTGAAATGGGACATCATGCCCAGGACATGTTCCCGAACAGATGATCCCTCCTTCATACGAGCAAGCATTGCGGAACGAACAGCTTCATGCTGTTTTTGCTCAGAAGGTTGCCTAAACATGGCCTGCAATGACTTCATCATCTCAAATGTTGTAGTCATTGATTCGTGCTTCGAAACAAGCACATCGGTCTTGCTAGCCAAAAGGTAAGTTCAGACGGCATTTTCATTAGCTGAGACCAATTTTTGGTAGGCCTCACAAACATTTTGTGTTGCGTTGGCTGTAGTCTCTAGAGGACATTCCTCCGTAAGCACAAACTTCAGGTCTTTGGTGACCAAGATTGGATTAATATTGTTTTTCCATTTTGTAAAGTTTTCCCCGATTAATTTCTCATTCGCAATAATTTGCAGTAAAGCAGAAGACATTGCTGAAATAAACATAATTAAAATCATTCATTCGTACATTCATATCATATGTTAAAAAATTCGGCATATAATTAAACATGATGCATGCACATGTTTAATGAACATGAAAATATCCCTAAAAAAGTTACTATGCTACGACAATCCAACATACTACAAGCAAGTGCCTCATTAGGGTCGGTCAAGTACTTGCATAATGAATCGAGACATTCTCAATCAAATGATACACCAGAATAACTCATAATTCTTATATCATTTAACCATCGTTTCTTTTAGTCAAGATTTTAATTAACCATTTTAATTAAATCCTTGTGAATGTAACCCATCATTTCAGATCTCATTAACTTAACTTGAGAATTGCTGCCTTAGGGTCAGTCAATCCCAAAATACACTCAAAAATCCTATCCGTTAGAAAGTCAACATTGGTATTGATTCTCATGGAGACCTTCCTTAGGGAGGACGAAAACAAAGCTGTCTCGAGGCCCCTCTTGAATCTCACAGTGTTGAACTAATGATGGAGACTGCGGGATATAATGTTATATATCCCTCTCTCATTCACTATTTTATAGTTAGGATTTTTCTAATTTTAATGCACCTAGATAAACATAGATTCAACGGCTAAGAATAATCTAGATTTCTAGGTCATTATAACAAGTTGCTAGAATCTTATTCTATTAATTAATAAAACTAACCGATTTTTAACAATTAAAAATCTAGTTTATTAATCGAATTCTAATCTATGTAACCTATTTTACTAAGACTAGAATTAATAAAAGAAATGAGATTTACCAAGTTTTAACTATTAAAACTAAAACATTATACGGTCCAATTATTATTAGACCATTAATCATATTAAACCTAATAATTAAACATGGACCTAACTAACCTAACTAATTAAACACTTTAATAAAGAGATTAGTTATTAACGAGAATTACCAAGTTTTTACTTCTAAAAACTAATCTCATTATTAATAGCCAATTATGTGAATATTCTATTTTTAATCTCATTAAAAAAAATAAAAGCACATAACAAAATAGGCTATAATGCATGTATGATATATTATAATGCAAGTGTAGGAACTTATAATCTATATGACATGTATATGTATGACAATGCTTTAATCATCTCATGAATAAAGCATACATGAGTTGATTGAGTACGATGAGTTATCCAACTTAAAAATATATTCTAATTACAAAAATTAATCCAATGCATTCCTTGGTCTTCTTGTAATCCTAAATTCTTCAAGTCCATCTTTTGCATCTTTTGGGCTCTCAACCAAGTCCAACTTGATTTGTTTTAAGTGATCCATCTCATGGGTCAAACCCTAAGGCCTAAGTGTTACCCTAACACTTATCGGAGGCCCAAGGTGTTTAAAAACAGCCTTTACGCGTTTGCGAATACGCAACCCTAGCATCGCGAACACACATCCCTTGTGCTAGTAACATGCAGCTGTAGTTCGCACACAAGGGGATGTCTGTAGCAGATTGCGCGACCATTGTGTGGCTGCCATTAATCGAACAAGAGCACGCAGCAGCCTTGCGCACAGTGTGCGCGGCTGCCTGCTGCATGCGCGAAGCATGCGCAGCAACCTTGCTTGCGCGAAGCACGCGCAACAGCTGTGCTTGTGCGAAGCGCGTGCAGCCGCTGCCGCTTGCATGAAACGTGTACGGCCGCCACTTCTTCCGCCTTCATGTCTTCTCGAATCGTCTTCTTCATTCAATATTACATTAATATATTACAAAAAAATTATTGATTTACAAAGAATAATTTACAGCAGAAAAAATTACAACCCAAAAAAAATTTTAAACTCATTATACCATACAATTAACGATCAACCATGTTTATAAAAAAAATACAAACATCACACAACCCTATATTGTGCCTACACATATCATATATATTGAAAAGAAATAGAATATGATCTGATTATATTTGTGTATGTAGCAAAATTGACTCTGATACCAATTATATGTCCCGAAGATCGAAAACACAGAGTTGTGACTTTCATAAAATCGACGTAGCGGAAAAATATAGGTTTTAAAATTTGTTTTTGGACCTTTATTCACATATACACGAAAAAAAGATAAGGATTCAAGAATACCTTATTGATTTTCTCCTTCGTTTCTTTTTGATCCGTCACCACCAAGTTTTCCGAGATATGACCCGCGATCTAGTAATTGTGTGTGGGCACGTCACAGATTCCGAGAGTACTGGATGAAGACAACCCATTGTCTTCTTTCTAGGGTTCGGCCAAGTAGAAGCAAAAAGAAGTTTTCTTTTTCTTTTTCTCTCTCTTTGCCGCACACACACACACACACACACACACACACACTGTCTCTCTCTCTCTCTCTCTCTCTCTCTCTCTCTCTATAGTAAGGTTAGGTTATTTTTGTTTCCTGATATTATATATATATATATATATATATTATCAGGAGACCAGGGTTTTAGTGACCCAGTTAAAATAGGATCCAAATCCTACAGTAATTTGTATTGTCACTAAAACTTGAACCCTTGACTTCTTTAAAGGAAATAAAAATAATCTCTATTATTTAATCATTTGCTCTTGTCAAGGTTCGAACCTGCAACCTCCAATTAACAATTAATAATTCTTTAATTATTGATTTTTCAATTAAATAATTATATTATTTAATTATATTTAATTAATCAATTAAATAATTTACTAATTAAATAATCATATAACTTAATTAATTCCCAAAATAAATACAAGTCACTTTCATAACATAATTAATTGGACCATCCAATTGACCGTGAACCTTGTTACCAATAATCGTAAAGTGATAGCAAGGGGACTTAATGGACCTACAATTTTGAACTCCATTAATACTTAAAAAAAATTAATTAAACTCTTTAATTAATATTTCACTATTATTAACCTCATAGTTATTCCACTAAAAAACCGAGGTTGTACTCTCGTAACTGTAGATGTTTTATACAAACCAAAATATCATTATCCATCGATATAGCTATTGCATATGGTATAATCCTCAACAAGTAGTTCATAATTAGAGTTGGGTCATAAGTCCTCTATACCTCTCTAATTATATCTTTTTCCTTTAAGTACTATTGATTCTCTTTGAACAATTATATCCTTCATTCCTTTAAGGAAGAAGGAGATAGCACTTATTGTTTAAGTCCCGAATCAACCCTTAAGGGAACTACTTCTCTACTTCTCTATTTCTTGCAAGAAGGGGTGGATTCCTCTTTTGTGTGTATACCTTCTCAGCCACAAGCCAAACCGTGATTCCAAGATACGAAGTTATTGATCGGGAATGCTATTCCGATCTCACCCATGGTATGTCAAAAATTATGATCTAACCTGAAGAAGTCAGTAAGACACTCAGGATTAAGATCACCCATATACAACCATCATTTGTTGATATATATGAATCACTACATGTAACAGATCTTGGTGAGAGATTCATATAGATCGTGGCATATTCCTGTATGATCACATCATATAAGGTGCATCCATTCTTATATCACCATATAAATAGTCTAGGATAAGACCACCGTATATTACGGAATGGACCGCGGCTGTAGATTATCCACAAATAAAGTATCCAGCTTTATTTGCTGTCTGCAGACTCTTTAGATAGCACGTCTCAAACCGAATACCTATGTATATGACACTCATATACTCAGTTTGAGATTACATCTAATCTTGGATTTTTAGCACATATGATATAAACGCATGAGTCTTCTTTATTGAATGAAATAACTACTTCTTTTATTTATGTTTTTCTAGTATTTATAACTTACAAGCTTTATAGCATAAATCCAAATACTGAGCTGCCGCCGGCACAACAAAAGCATAACACATCAACCAACCCATCTATACAAAAAAGACTCTGATAAAAAAGAAACAACCATATCAATCCATACAATCTGGAGTGACTAGCTAATGGTGTTCTCACAGGCTTTGCATGTCCCATGTTGAATTTCTGTAACACCTTGCGAATGTACTCTACTTGAGAGATAGTTGCAAATTGAGATAGTTACAAAGGACCATTTTATTCGTCTTTGCTAATCCTTATTCCAAGTATCTACTTTGTTACACCCAAATACTTCATATCGAATTCACTTGACAGCCATTTCTTCAAGTTGTTAATCTCTTCTAAATATTCTTATGCCACTAACATGTCATCAACATAAAGTAACAGAATGATGAAACTCGACTTCACCTTCTTGAAGTAACATCAATGGTCAGCATTGAGTGACACTTCTATGGGTGACAAAGTATAGTTTCCTTCGCAACTTCCCAAAACCAGTATAGAATGAACCTTTGTCTGAGCAACAATACAAACACAAGCCGGTACATTTTTCACCAAAATCAACTCCGATGACATTCTTTCATGAATCCACTTGATAGTATGAATTTCAGTTTCTAGGGCATGCCCTTAGACATCCACTTGACCATCTAATGTAGGTCTTTTTGGTACAGATAGTCCTCCATATGCATCCACTAGAAACTGAAATTCATACTATCAAATTTCTCAATCCTGTAAGAATCCTTCTCCAATCTCATCTTCACCTGACGAAAATCGATTGCCTCAAGAAACCTTAAATTTGCGTAAAATAAAACCCTAGTTCCTCATGACCTAGGCTCTAATACCAATTGTTGTAGAAAATCCGCAAACAGCAGTTACGCAAATCACAATCACACATGCAGATAAATGAAAGTAATAAGAAGAAAAAGAAAACAACACATGAAATTTTATGTGGTTCAACAAAAGCCTATGTCCACTGAGCGCACATGCACTCAATCCACTATCAGATTTTGATTGCAACTTCTCTGTCTCTCTCTCTTTCAGTCTCTCTACAAGTTACTCTCAGCCTCTCTTGATATTTTATACACACCATAAGCATAGGGAAACATTAGTACTTATATAAAAGCATTAGGGCAAGCCAAAACTCTCAAGGAATAAGTTTCTTTCTGCACAAGAAAACACCTCACGCACAAAACACGTCGTCACCCCGATCTAGGCCGCAGTCTGCAGCCCTCGCCCTGGACCGCGGTAAAACCTCTGGAATCCACCACTCAAAAAATCGTGGTGTGTATGTCTTCGCCTTGGCCGCGGTCTACTCCGCACTTAACTCTCTGGATTTTACCGATGTGTGTGTCGTGGTTTGCATCTTCTTGTTTTGGCCGCAGTCTACGCAGCGGTTCCTTCTGGATTTCGATCCTCATGTTGTTTCCAGGCTTCATAATCCCAACACTAAACACATAATTATATTAATTTTTATTAAATAAATATTAATTTTTTAATTAAATATAAAATATTTCAAAAAAAAGAGAAATTAAAAAATTAAAAAATAAATGAGATCGACCTGCTCCTCCAAAGCAAAAGAAAAAAAATAATTATTTTTCCAAAAAAATTGATAAAAGAGCTGATGATCTGCTTCTTAGCGGCTCTACCACCAGAGGAGGTGAGATCCTCCTCCGGTGTTGGAGGAGCAAATCGGTTGCTCCTCCAAATTTGCTTTCATGGAGTAGGGAGAAGAAGAAGAAGAAAACGAATAGAGAAGATGTAAATGAAGAAAGAAGAAGAAAAAAACTACATTTTTTGTTTAAAAACATGTTTAACTTGTTTTTCATGTTATTCAATTTTAACACTAGTTTTGTTTTCCGTGTTTTCTTTATTTTTTGAAAACAAAATGAAAATAAGGTTAATGAACTTGAATTCAAAATTATTTTCGGAAAAAGAAAATGAAATCGAAAACATAGGGAAAATCACTTGCCAGATAACCCCTTAGTTTTTTTTTTAAAGAGATTTAAACGAGGATTCAACCCACCTAATGTTGCTTAGTTTCATATTTAAAAGAAAAATCGTCCAATGTGGCTCGGTGGTGAAATTCAGTTTGCCAATATCAAAGTTTGAGTTGCCTCCGCCGTAAATGGTATAAAAAATCCAATCTTTTACCTAAGTTCTTTTTATTAAAAAAAAAATTGATATCAAACGGGTCAAAGCTCTGTTGTGACCTGCCTCGCTATATGGGAGGAGTCTCTCCACACTTTGTTGTTTAAATACGTAAGTTTCTATTAATGAAATTTTTGTGCCTGAATCATTTTTTATTTTATTTTTTTAACTATTACAATTATTTAAGTGTTTAGGGAAGGAACATAAGTACATAACTTAACCCACAACCTCATGGTATGGGTCTGAGAAATATACCTCTAACCAACCTTATATCGTCGATTCAACTTTTATATTTAAATAATTTATTATAGTATTTTCACTATTTAAAGATTTTTTTTGAAGTATTACTTATTTAAAGTATTAAAGTTAACAAAATTATTACTTGAAAAACTATTTAAAATGCAATCTTTATTATTTAAAAATCAATTATTCAGGTCTCGAAATTAATTGTCCATATTACAGGGCCAAATAGAGTCACACTTGATAATTCATATATTTTTTTTCTTTTGAACTGTTATAAAATTGAGAGTAATAAATAAATTTGATTAGAACCCACGTTGATAAAAATTTAATTTAAAGCACATTAATTATTTATTATACATTTAAACGATATATCGGTTGGAATTACAGTATAAGTATAATGGAACTTTGCAATATTTTATTTTGCTGTTCTAATAAATCTTTCTCACTTTGTTCAATGTCACGTTTTTTGTTTAACCTAATCAATAAACCAAGAACATCTTTTTAATATTATTTATTTTGTTGTTCTATTAAATCTCTCGCAGTTTATTCTAAAGTCATTTCAATAAACCCCGAATGATGTAAGATTAGATTAATGCTAGGCTTTCAATTTTTTTTATTTAAAAAAAGACTTTTAAATGACGTGGCATGTGAGTTATCAACATATTGTAAATATTAAGTGGGGGATCCCTTACTTTAATTTCGGTAAGGACTTTAATGAAATCATATCAATTTTTATGAATTTTGATCTAAATTTTTTTATGGATGATAAATTTAATAAAATCTACTTACGAATAAAATTTGAGAATTTTTCAAGCACTAGAACTGTTTTTCCCAATTTTGTAATATCAAGACATTGGAAAAATGGGAGAAACATAGGAAAATTTAAAAAAAAAAATAGTTCTAGTACATAAAATTCACAAATTTTATTCATATGTAGATTTCAATAGGTAGATTTCAATGAACTTATCATCTACAAATAAAAATCAGATCAAAATTCATAAAAACATATGTGATTTCATTAAGGTCCTTACTGAAATTAAAGTAAGAGATCTCTCACTTGATAATACTCTCTCTCTCTTCTCTCTCTCTCTATATATATATATATATAGTCATTTTCTTCTCGGTGCGCACTGATCATCAGTGCATTACATGTGGGTTATTATGGATAAGCAATGACAAATGCATACAGACTGAATCAAAGCAATTGAATCTAATGGTCCATATGCAAGGCACTGATACATATACAGGGGCGAAGCCAGAACGTTACAGGAGGAGGGCTAAACTAATTATAATTTTTTTAAAATGAACAAGAAAATTATATTAATTAAAAATTAAGGATACACTTAGATAGAAGAGGACGTAATGAACCTTACCCTTCAAAATTCATATTCTAAATATAATACAAAAAAGATAACGACTAAATAAGAAACAAACATGCAATTCCAATACAATAACGAACAATCTCTTAATAGTGAGACAAGTTTGGAAAGGATGTTGAATAATTAGTCAATTACCCATATGTTGTTGTTGGAACTTAGTTGTCGGAACTTGTTGTCAAGCTTTTGCTTTTGAAAGTCTTTTTTTTTTTGTCTGATACTTTGATACTCTATTTGTTTGTATCTAATGCTCTGTTTTACTTCTTATTTTGTGTTTAGTTGGGTTAGATGGTAAATAGATTTATATAGTAAAGGTAATTTTGAAAAACTCTAAATCAATGGCAAACATATAAATAAACTAATAACTTGGAAATTTTTAAAAAAAGGTTAGCCTGGGCTACAGCCTAGGCTTAGGATACTTTGCAAATAGATCCGTCCCCTATATATATATATTTATCGGTGCGCACTGAGGAAAAACGTTTCATATATATATATAATGGTTCTCTCCTAAATGATTCATTATTTTAACATAAAGTAAGGATCTTGATGAAATCCATCAAATTTAATGAATTTTGATCTAATTGCTTTTGTGGATGATAAATTCAATTGAAACTACTTGTCAAAAAATATGAAAAAAATTTCAAGTACTACAAGTATATTTTTCATTTTTCCTATTTTTCCGCCTAATTTTCTAATGTTTCATACTTAACAAAATTGGAAGAAATAGTTGTGGTCATTGAAAACTTTTCAAAAAAAAATTTACTAGTAGATTTCATTAAAATTATTATCTACAAAATAATTTAGATCAAAATTCATTAAATTCGATGGATTTCATCAAGGTCATCACTTTGATTTTTTTTTTTAATGAAAGATAAGTTCAATAAAATCTACATTTAAATAAAATTTGAAAATTTTTCAAACACTACAACTATTTTTGGTTTTTCCATTTTTTCTATTTTTCGCCATTTTTTTCGATGCTTCATATTTAACAAAATAGTGAAAAAATAGTTGTAGTGTTTAAAAAAATTTCAAATTTATTTTACAAGTATATTTCATTGAACTTATCATTAAAAAAAACAGCTAAAAATTCATTCAAATCTATGAATATCATAGAGTTCCTTAGTCATGATTATAGGAATAAAATAGAATTTTATCCATCTACTTAGTTTATTTTGTCTTCGTACTTAAGTACTTACAGAAGAACATGGTATTGAACCTTAGAATTAAGTCCAAATCACCTCTCCTATGAAATTTTGTATTTGCAGAACATCCGCAGGCCATAATAGCACCTCTCCTATGAAATTTTGTATTTGCAGAACATCCGCAGGCCATAATAGCTTTGGTGTGTGTGTGTGTGTGTGTGTGTGTGTGTGTGTGGGGGGGGGGGGGGGGGGGGGGGGGGGGGGGCAAAGCTTCAAACCCCCAGCTTATGGCCCAAAGCTTTGTTGGGTTTAATTTCTGGCCTTCCCTATACTCTACTTACTAGCTCCACTTTATATATATATATATATATATATATAGAGAGAGAGAGAGAGAGAGAGAGAGAGAGAGAGAGAGAGAGAGAGAGGTGAATTCATAAAAAACCAAAAAAAATTGGTTTATTATTTTTAGCCACCGGGGGGGGGGCAAGCTTCAAACCCCAAGCTTATGGCCCAAAGCTTTGTTGGGTTTAATTTCTGGCCTTCCCTATACTCTACTTACTAGCTCCACTTTATATATATATATATATATATATATATATAGAGTATATATATATATATATATATAGAGAGAGAGAGAGAGGAGAGAGAGAGAGAGAGGAGAGGAGAGAGAGAGAGAGGTGAATTCATAAAAAACCAAAAAAAAAATGGTTTATTATTTTTAGCCACCAATTTATATTTGAGTGGTGCTATTGGCACACCCCCTACTGATCTATTCATAGCCCTACTTTTTAAAATTTTGATTTAATTAAATAAAATTAAATGTTTTTATTAAATTTTTTGGTTTATTTCTAAAACTACCCATTTTACTTATTTTTCAAACCTAATACATACCATATATGATTTCTCTTTCTCTTATCTATGTATCTGTATACATCTCTCTCACCTCCATTGATTGATTTATTTTTTTTCATCTTATTTCTTTTTTTAGTTTTTTTTCTTCTTATTTTATGATGGAAAAGAAAAAATAAAAAATAACAGGGTACTTCAACACAACGAAAACTTGATATCATTTTAAAGAAAAAACAAACTTCAAACTTATTTCCAGAGAATGATTGTTTCCAGATGCATACTATCATTGTCAGACAATTCTTCAAGATGTTTGATATCGTTCTTAGACAATTCTTCAAGATGTTTGATATCGTTCTTAGACAATTCTTCAATATTCTTGATATCGTTCTCAAACTCTTCCATAATATTTTATATGTATGTAAGAAACATAATTTAGGGTTTAAGAATTAAATTTTTTTTTTTGAAGAAACAGATTATTGAGTTTTTTTTTTTGAAGAAAGAATGTGAGATTTTAATAGATTTACTTTGTAGAAGATTTCTTTCTTAAATTGTATGTCTCTTTAAGTAATTTTGATAAAGGAAAAAAAAGAATATTATATAATTAAAAAAGTGGGGCATGAATAGATTAGTAGGGGGTATGCCAATAGCATCACTCTTTATATTTTATTGTTTTTATCACTTTTGACCATTTTTGAACAAAATTACCCCTAAATTTTATTTCATCTGACACATAACTTGGTTACATACCATTTGATTTCAAGTTACATACGAGTTGATTTTTCAAGTTATATGTAAGTTAAGTTTTAAATTATATATCAACTGACTTTGAACTTACATGTCATTGATTTTCAAGTTACATGCTAGTTGATTTCTAAATTTTTGGGTGGGTGAAAAAGACAAAATAGAGGGCAATCTTGTCTGTTCAAGGTTAAAGGTGATAAATATAATAAAATATAAATTGATGGCTAAAAACAATAAACCAATAAATTTTTTGATTACTTCTCTCAATTTCCTATATATCAGATCATTGCATCTGATTCATTGGATTTAAAAGATGTTTTGACAAATGTATGCAGTCAAGTCAAAGCATTTAAATACAATGACCCATATGTAAGAACTGATATATCTTACATCATTTCGAACTGGCAATGAAAAACTGTATATATATATATATAGTGAGTCTTTCATGAAGGATCCCTTATTTTAATTTTGGTAAGAACAATGATGAAAACACATCGATTTTAATGAATTTTGATCTGACTTTTTTTTGTAAATCACTAGTTCAATGAAATTTACATATGAACAAAATTTGAGAATTTTACGAGCACTTAAACTATTTATCCAAATTTTGTTCAATATGAAAGCATCGGAAAATAGGCAAAATAAAGGAAAATTTTAGAAAAATAGTTCTAGTATTCGAAAAATTCTCAAATTTTGTTCTTATGTAGATTTCAATGAACTCATCATCCACTAACAAATTCATATCAAAATTCATTATAATCGATGTATTTTTATCATGGTTCTTACCGAAATTAAAATAAGGGGTCCCTCATGAGAGAATCATTTATATATATATATATATATATATATATATATGTGTGTGTGTGTGTGTGTGTGTGTGTGTGTGTGTGAAAAGTTCCACTTTATTACTTATACACATAAATTATTTGTTTTTTGTTTTTTTGTTTTGTTTTGTTTTTTGTTCTTGTTTTTTAAGAAAAAGGATCCCATGTATATAGGGCACACACTCACTTAGAGGTTTGTGAGTCGTCGATTGAATATATAAAGGTGTTGACTAAATAAAAGAATACGAATCTAACGGTTGATAATTGGATAACCGATGTACACTACAAAGAAAATAATGACCACTTGTATAGAAGTCTATGGATTGAGAAAGATATGGTGTCTGACTTTCATGCATCAAAATTTACAAGTCTTTGAGATAGAGAAGCAAGAAACAAGAAACAAGAAACAAGCCCCTCTCTAGAAATGAGCTTTAAAGGACAGCTCAATTTGAAAAGATGAAGAGAAATATATTTTGCTGAAGTGATATTATTGATGTCAAAGACGTGTATATATACAGCAAGAATTCTAATCACTCCTATAAGTCAGGAACAAGAAACTACATCACAGGAAATCAAGCTAAAAATTAGGCATTTACAATAGGAAAGAATATATACACTAATTATATATTACTAAATACAGATAGTATCTAAGTTTAACTTCCTAACACTCCCCCTCAAGTTGGAGAATGGATATCATGCACTCCCAACTTGCGAATCATTGGAAAGAAAATTTCCTTGTCCAAAGGCTTGGTCAAGACGTCAGCTAGCTGGTGTACAGAACCTACATATCTTGTAATCACTGAACCATCTTGGATTTTGTCTCTAATGTAATGGCAGTCCATCTCAATGTGCCTAGTTCACTCATGAAAAACTGGATTGGCTACAATGTGTAATGCAGCCTTGTTGTCACAGTATAGTAAGGCTGATTCCAGCTGTGAAAGTCATAAATCCCTCAATAGATATTGTAACCATGTCAGCTCACAGCAAGCTCCTGTCATTGAACGGTATTCGGCTTCGGCAGAAGATAAAGAAACTATTTTCTGACGTTTCGACCTCTAAGATATCAATGAAAGTCCAAGAAAAACGCAATAACACGTAGTAGATCTCCTAGTAAGTGGACAACCTGCCCAATCTGAGTCACAGTAAGCTCTTAATTTGCAATCACTATTTGAAGAGAAGAATAGGCCTTGTCCAGGTGCACCATTTAGATATCGAACAACCCGAAGAGCTGCCTCCATATGAAATTTTCGGGGTTGGTGCATAAATCTACTCAAGACATGCACCGCATATGTTATATCTGGTCTTGAAACGGTCAAGTATATTAATCTACCAACTAGTCTTCTATACTGTCCTGGTTCTCTGAGTAAGTCACTCTTGTCTGATAATTTCAGGCCTCTTTCCATAGGAGTATCAATAGGAGCTGCGCCCAACAGCCCTGCATCCTTAATAATTTCAAGAGCGTACTTACGTAGGGAGAAAAAAATCCCATTCTTGGAGGCGGAAATTTCAATACCAAGAAAATATTTCAAACTACCAAGATCTTTGAGATGGAAATTACTATGCAGAAAATTCTTAGTAATAGCAATACTGAATAGGGTCATTACCAGTAATTAAGATATCATTAACGTAAATCAGAAGGGCTGTAAAAGACTTGCCTCGGTTTCTAGTGAATAAAGAGTAATCAGCTCGAGATTGTTCATAACCGGCAGAGCGAATGGCTTCGGAAAACTTGGCGAACCACTGACGAGAAGCTTGTTTCAAACCGTATAATGATTTATGAAGATGACAGACCATGTTTTCCTCCCCCTGTCGCCGAAGCCCTGGCGGTGGAGACATATATATTTCTTCAGCCAAATCACCGTGAAGGAAGGCGTTGTTTACGTCCATTTAGTGAAGAGACCAGCCACGGGCCGCAGCCAATGCGAGTAAGCAGCGAACGGAGATGATCTTGGCAGTGGGAGAAAAAGTTTCCTGATAATCTACACCATACAGCTGAGTGAAACCCTTGGCGACCAATCTGGCTTTGTACCTCTCAACAGACCCATCTGAACGGTGCTTGATTTTATATACCCATCGACAACCAATTGGGGTCTTGCCAGCCGGAAGTGTAGTGAGTGACCAAGTACCATTGGCCCGGAGGGCCTGCAATTCAGAATGCATGGCGGCCCGCCACTCAGGAAAAGCGACAGCCTCCGAATAAGAACGAGGCTCCGAGACAGCACTGATTTGAGCAACAAAGGATCTGTGTGCCGGCTGATATCTATGATAGGAAACAAATTTTGCCAATGGAAAACGTGTACCTTTGATTGGACCCGGCAGTAAGGAGAGCGATTGGTCGGAGCAAACATTGGAGCAGACATAATCGGATAGCTTGACGGGTGGGCCGGTTTGGCGGCTGGAGCGACGAAGTGGAGTGGGGTCTGGATTGGGGTCAGGTGGAGATGGATCAGGAATCAGATGTGAATTCGACGCCGGAGAGGATGAACCGGCAGCCGATCGTGGAAAGGGTGGGTCGTAGTGATCGGTCGGTTCAGAACTGGGCAGGATGAAGAGGAGAAGAAATGACCGACGGATGAGAGACGGTGAGATGGGGAGAAGAAGACCCCGGCAGAGGAGATGCGGCAGATATGTGGTGGGGATTTGGAGAAGGAGAGGGCGAAGGCAATGGAGTTAGGGATTTGGGTGTGGCTGAACGAATTGGGGATTTGGGTGTGGTTGAACGGTCAGGTGGGGATATGGTGGGATTTGGAAATGTGGTGGGTGGATTTGGAATAACATGGTATGAGACATCATGGGCCAAAAGATGTAAGGGAATTGGGCCAGAATTCCTATGTGGAGGAGACGTGAGATGGACAGAGGAATAAGGGAAAATATGTTCATGAAACGTAACATCACGAACTAGTAAAAATTTTCTTGGTCGACAAATTGAACAATTTATACGCCTTTTGACCGATGGGATAGCCAATAAAAATTGAGGGTATGGAACGACAATCAAATTTGTGGGAAGGATGAACGTTAGTAGCATAGGCTAAACAACCAAAGACACGAAGATGAGAAAAAGAAGGCGGTTTTGAGTAGAGAAGTTCAAAAGGTGTTTTGAAAGAGAGAACCGGAGAAGGGAGGCGATTAATGATGTGAACAATAGTTAGAGCACACTCTCCCTAAAATTTGGTAGGGAGTTTAGCCTGAAATTTCAAAGCTAGAGCAACTTGCAAAATGTGACGATGCTTGCGTTCCACAACCCCATTTTGTTGAGGCGTGTAAAAGCAAGAACGCTGAAAAATGACACATTTATTTTGAAAGAAAGAGCGAAAGGAGATAAATTCCCCACCATTGTCACTGCGTACAATTTTAATGTGAGTGTTGAATTGGGTAAAAACATAACTGAAAAATTGTTTTAAAAGTGACTGTGTTTCATCTTTGTGACGCATCAAAAAAATCCATGTAAATCGTGTATAATCATCAACAATAGTAAGAAAGTAATAAGCACCGGAAAGAGAAGGGTGTCGATAACGACCCCAAATATCACAATGAATTATTTCAAAATTTTGAGTAGATGATATTACACTAGGACTGAAAGGTAAACGACTTTGCTTAGCCAAAGGACATATATGGCAAGCTTTATTAGACTCAGCGGAAAAATTCAAAAAAAATTTTGCAATGAAACTTAAACGCGAAGAAGATGCATGGCCTAAACGGTTATGCCAGAGATCAATGGATGAGATGATAAGGTTGCAGGCTGGTCGGTTTATAGGTGAGGTAGATTTGGTCATAGATTGCTTCGTTGCTAGTGTCACCAAATAATATAGTCCGTCACGCTGTTTACCCAAACCAATCATCCTCCTCGTAACCAGATCCTGCAAAATACACCAATAAGGGAAAAAAGTTATTGAACAATTCAGGCCTCTCGTTAAACAACTAACTGATAATAAATCAACTTTGAATGTGGGTACACATAGCACATCATGCAAATAGTAAACTGAATTCAAAGGTAGTGATCCTTTTGCAGTAATATTAGACTTTTCTCCACTAGGCAGTAATACAGGAGATAATGAACATTTTTTATCTCTGCGGAAAAATAATTTGGATGATGAAGCAATATGATCCGTGGCTCCACTATCAATAATCCAACTGCGTGAGGCAATTTTAGACAAACTTGGCTTGGTTACAGCATTAGCTTGAGAATTAGATCCTTCGTTTTTATTGTCAAGCAGTGATAATAGCTGCTACAATTGGGCTTCTGAAATCCCAACCAGATGATTACAGTCCACTTTAGAGAGGGCCTCAGAGACATGATTGGCAGCAGCTTTATTATTATTGTTGAAGTGTCTTGGGCCTGAATTGGAGCCTGAATTGTGTTTGGCCTTTGAATGGCCCGCTGGATACCCATGGAGTTCATAACAAGTCTGAACCCAATGGCCCATTTCACCACAATGAGAGCAATTTGGGCGTCCCCTGCCTGAGCTAAAACGACGCCTGTCTTGATGTCCTCCACTGTGATTTTCTGGCGATTTTTCTTGCAAACGAAAATCTTGAGATCCATATGAGCGATTGGATCGCTCAAACCTTGCTGAAGCGGATTTGCTGCCGCTGTTATTACTTCGAACCGCCATGGCTGCGCTGTTGGTGGAATCAGTTGCAGCAGATGTTGAACTCAGGAGACGCTGTTTTTCTTCTTGAGAAACAGAGGAGTATGCCTGACGCATTGAAGGAAGAGGATTCATAAGAAGGATCTGTCCACGAACAGCACTGTAAGAATCATTTAATCCCATTAGAAATTGCATCATTTTTTGCTGTTCTTGCTGTGTTCCATGTACTGCATCGTTATAGGAAGCAAGTTCATCCCACAAGCCTTTTCAATAACCAGAAATAGAGAGTTGTTCTTGTCGAAGATAGGCTATGTCCCGCTGTATTTTGAAGATACGAGGTGCATTGCTTTGAGAGAAACGCTCTTGAAGATCTTCCCAAACTTCATGAGCAGCAGAGTAGTAGATCGCACTGTCTGAAATTTCTGGACTGAGAGTGTTAACGATCCAGGAGTGGACCATATCATTGCACCGAGACCAAGCGGCATAACCCTCTGATCAGTTTCTTCTGAAGGGGCTTTGATTGAGCCATTGACAAACCCTAGCTTATTTTTGGAATTCAAAGCCAGAGTCATAGCCCTTTTCCAGGTCGAAAAATTGTCTCCATTCAAAGATTTGGAAATCAAAACCAAACCCTGGATGATCTGAATGGTGAGTGAAATAGGGATTTGAGATATTCACTTTTGAAGGATCTGTGGAAGTGTTAGGAATGGCAATTTCCTTGCCGGTGGCATAAGACGTTGGTGGTATTTCATCATTGGCTATGATGACTAAAAAAATGGCTACACGAGAGATTAAAGTGTAGTGATGGATCAGAATTTTAATCCTGCTCTGATACCATGAAAAGATGAAGAGAAATATATTTTGCTGAAGTGATATTATTGATGTCAAAGACGTGTATATATACAGCAAGAATTCTAATCACTCCTATAAGTCAGGAACAAGAAACTACATCACAGGAAATCAAGCTAAAAATTAGGCATTTACAATAGGAAAGAATATATACACTAATTATCTATTACTAAATACAGATAATATCTAAGTTTAACTTCCTAACACAATTAGATTAGAGCAATATTCACACCCTCATAACCCATATGTAAGTGCATTGGCACCCGAGAGTATGCCATTGGTAGGATTTGAGTCTTTGATCTGAGAGTCATTTGTACAAGTGTCAAGCCCGTCCATCTACCAGTTGAGGTACGCTCATGTTGACGTAAACCCCTTACATCTAAAAACTTAATATATATATATATATATATATATATATAGTCCAGCCAACTTAATACTAAAATTATCATTTCTTTAATACACCTCACTTTTTTTTCTTTTTTTTGCTATCCACTTAACATTTATATAAAATTTAACTAACAAGATGATGTTGGTTCGGTGATATGTCCATTACACTTACATCACGATGTTGTGGGTTCAAGTCCCTCCCCTTCCCCAAAAACCCTGTAATTTTTCAAAAATAAAAAATTGACTATTGAATTTTTCTTTTTAATATTTATTATTTATAAAATAAATTTGGAATGAAAAATAAAAAAATCAACCGCATTCAATTTTTTTAAAAAAATTAATGTTGATTGAAATTAAATAAAAAATGATGTTGAGTGGACAGCTTAAGAGTTTTGAGTGAGGTTTATTTACGATGTAATACAATGAAATTAATGAAAATATGTTGTAGGAATTATTATTTTTACCAACTTGAACTCGATTGTGAGCTCCAATAATTTCAAGAGTTTAAGTTTAGATCTGTTGATTTTGACAAAACCCGAACTTGCCCGCAAACCCGTGAAATTGTTCA
Organism: Dipteronia sinensis; assembly: GCA_033220585.1. NCBI lineage: Eukaryota > Viridiplantae > Streptophyta > Magnoliopsida > Sapindales > Sapindaceae > Dipteronia > Dipteronia sinensis. Next base: position 20,466,098 of record CM065639.1, read on the forward strand.
GGTTCTGGTTTCGACTCGCAAACACAAAAAAAGGTCATTTTCATTTTAGACTTCTAATTTACTCAAAACGACGTCATTTTGATTTGAATTTTTTTTTTAAAAAATATTTGAGTACATCGTTTGGATTTCCTTTTTACACCTGATTCCGACCCGCGGCCTGAATAATAAAACCCATATCCTTCCCGAGAGGTTCGGGTTCGGGTGGATGCCCATGGGTTCGAATGAAATTACCATCCTTAAGTGGAGTGTTATTAAAAATCCGTCTCAAAACTTTGTTTATTTACATTTGATCCTTTAAATTTCTTTTCTTTCTTTTTTTTTTTTCAAAATGTCCCCTGCAATTTACTTGCCACGCCTTTGTGGAACAATAGCGTATAACATATGTGATAATTTGAGTATAAGGTTGTTGATTCTTTCCCATAGATCATTTTAAATTGTATGGAATATAGATAATGTGAAGTGGTTTTATGATTTGGAGAAATAACATGCATGTGTTTATCTTAATTAATGTAATACTTATGTACACATTAACTTAGGTAACTTCACTATATTTATAGATGTTTTGTATTGTCGATCGCTTGATATACGAGAAAAGATATATGAAACACTATCAATTCTCAAAGTCTCACATTGATTAGTTATAGTTGTGAAAGTAAGGATCCAAGTCTTATGATCTAAAGGAGTCAGGGTCCTCTAGCTCCACATTTTTCAAAAAGAAAAATAAAAAAATAAAACATTTTATTTATAGAATACACGTTGCAATTAATTGCATTTTTTATGCTTTGTAGCTCTAATTTTTAGGTTGCGTTCCCTAGCGAATTGGTTAAGGGGTTTTATATGACTTTATCTAATAGACAAGACAAGTTTAGAACATCGTTAATCAATTATTGTACGGTACATGATCAAGAGCATGAATGATTTTGCATGGTGGAGATGAACTCAAAAAACACACATGTGACATGAACAAACAAAGGAAATCTCAAACTCAGAGGCTAGAAAACAAGTGATGCCTTGCCTCAAGTTAAGGGTACCCAATATGAGGCTCCCATGGGAAAACATCCTTTCGTCAAAAAAAAAACAAAAACAAAAAACAAAAAAAAAAGATAATTGACACACATGTCATCATCAATTCATGATAAATCACTAATATTGCATTATTGCGTAACAAATTAAAATTGAGTAGTCAAGATTTTTCAACGTCAAGTCAACTTTCTTCCACTAATCCGGTTCATAAATTTCACATATATATATATATATATATATATATATATAAAAGAAATTCTATAATCGTTTATTTTAATTTCGGTAAGAACATCGATGAAATCATATCAATTTTTATGAAGTTCTATATACAGTCATTTTCTCCTCAGTGTGCACTGATATAACTTATATCAATGCGTTGCATGTGAACCACTGATTACTGAAGAAGTTTTGACAAATGCATACACTTTGAGTCAAAGTATGTAGATCTAATGGTCTACATCCAATGCACTGATGAAGTTATATCGGTGCGTACTGACTTGAAAATTTCTGTATATATAGTTATATATATATAAAAGAAGTTCTATAATCATTTATTTTAATTTCGGTAAGAACCTTGATGAAATCATATCAATTTTTATGAATTTTGATCAGATTTTTTTTGGATGATAAGTTTATTGAAATCTAATTATGAATAAAATTTGAGAATTTTTCAATTACCAGAACTATTTTTCTTGAATTTTTCTATATTTCGTCCATTTTTCCGATGTCTTCATATTTAACAAAATCCGGATAAATAGTTCTGTTACTTGAATTTTTTTTAAATTTTATTCATAACTAGACTTGAACTTATATATCATGTATTCACATAAAAATTCATAAAAATAGATATGATTTCATTAAGAGACTCACTAGTATATATATATATATAAATTTTCAAGCCAGTGCACACTGATATAACTATATATAACACTGCACCATTTGTATTGTATGCATTAAATTAACTTATTTTTTATAAAAGAAATAAGGACTGTAATTTCAAATAATTAGAAAAGAAAGATAAACCTTAAAAAGTAATTAATTAGATGTTAAATCATGAAGATATGCATTTCAAATAAAATTTTTTTGGCTGCGACCATGAAGATATGCATGGAGATGCTGTGGTGGGTGTTGGTTTGAAAGAAAAAGGGTAGTGGTGGTCCATTATTGGATGTACTATACTACAGGACAGGCACTTAATTATGCACCATCGCCTTCATTGCTTTAAGGTGAGGGCATTTAATTTCATTATCACATTTCACATACATATAGTTCTGTTCACTAGTGGCTACCTACCCAACTTGGCTTCCAACTTGCATTTATTTCCTTATCTCCCGGGCATGTATGCACAGATGATACCTGCGCTACGGATATTTGAATCTGAAACATATATTATCATATTGAATGAACATGATTTAACGGTTATCACCAAATTATAATACTTGAACGATGATTGAATGGGTGAACTGAGAGTGTGTATATATATATATATATATAATATATAAAACTTTTTAAAGCTACATTATATTAGATTGTGAAGTTTGAATCAGTATTGTACTATTGTTGCGCTCCTGTTAATGCCACATGGGGTCAAGCAAGAGTTACATTTTTTTAACCCTATGACTTTATTATTTATATTCTTGTAATTCTAGGGTTTTAGAGTGCGAGAGAAAAAAAGAAAGAACTGAATTTAAGAGAAAGTGATTCACCATTGTAAACACCGATTCGATAATGGAAAATTGAATGTTGGTGTAGGTCCATGGATATAGGCTTACAATGAAGTGCGTCAAATCTTGTCTCTTTATTTTTTTTATTACTTTCGTGATTTCATTATTGGTTTGAATTTGCATTATATCATAGCACATTTTCCTTTAATTAACATTAGAATCACGAGAGCTTTCACTGTGCATGTTAAATCCACAAATGCTATAAATCATTAAATCAACTTGAATAATTTTGTTTTTGTTGTAAAATTTCCAAGACAGCTAGCTGGATTCTGTGACACATCACATAATCCAAGCAATCAAAATCATATTTAACAAGGTTCTACTCTGGACATCCTCACCTCACATCACATCCTTGTATACACACACCCACCCATTCTTTCTTTAAATCATATTCTGAAATCCGAATATTTTTGTTCCATGAACTATTTTATAACGAAGAATATATAATGATCCATCAAATATCTAAACACCCTAAATTAATCCCAAAAATATTCCCACTGCATAACGTACTTATTTATTAGAAAAAAAATAAGGTATTATATGAGTATATAACATGCTATAAAATTCATTGCACACTTCTTGCAAGACTTTGGTTAATATTAAAAAAAGAAATCCTCATATGATTTTATAATGAGGAAATTATAGAAGTAAATAACCCAAATAAAAAAAAATCAAATTTAATAATAAAAGCATCTCCAATATAAAAATAGCTTGTATCATAATAAATATTGACATATATAATATCAAAAGATTTGTCTCCTATATAACATAAAAATAATATATTTATATTGAAAATGCAACTAATTAATTACTTATCTAGATATTTTACTTATAACCAAACGAATTGTTTAAAGGTTATATAATATTTATCTTCAATGCTGAGTCATGCTATAAAATTGTTGTTCAACAGACTCTGAAAATAAACATTCAAATACATCCCCATTTTTAGATGTCTTTTTATCCAAATTGGGATAGGGTCGCGAGGACAAGGGGTTGTTCGTTAATATTTAATAAATTTGTTTTTTGTTTTTTTGAAAACGAAAATCTGTAAAATTATGTTAGTCAGCCATGTTTTTGAAAGAAAAGCAGAAAACAAGTTTTTCACTTCCATAGAAGAAAAACTAGAAACATCGTATTGGTATTTTCACTGTTTTTTTTTTGTTTTAATTTTATTTTACTTTTTAAGTAATTTTGTTTTTTATTTTTGCCAGTTGGGGTAAGTGGCATATATGATCTATTAAATGAATGAATATACTCCATTTATTTTTTTTAAAAAAACAAAATTATTAAGTTTTTATAAATCATATCGATTTTTTTAAATTTTGATTTAAATTTTTTGTGTGGATGATAAGTTTATTGAAATCCACATATGAATAAAATTTGACAATTTTTTCAAGAATTATTTTTCTTGAATTTTCTTATATTTCGTCCATTTTTTCGTGGCCTTCATATTTATCAAAATTGGAATAAATAGTTTTAGTGCTTGAAAATATTTCAAATTTTATTCATATGTACATTTCATTGAATTTATCATCTATAAAAAAATTCAGATCAAAATTTATAAAATCGATATGATTTCATTAAAATCCTTACCGAAATTAAAATAAAAGATCATTTATGAGAGATTTATATAAATATAAATATATATATATATATATATATATATGTGTGTATATATATATGTGTGTGTGGATTATATTTTTATTAGTAAATATACTTTTTAACTTCAAGAAAATAAATAAAATACTTTTTCTTAAAATTAATAAATGTGTATTGTTATCGTAATTAAAAAAATGAAAAGGTATCATTGTATCAATTGATTTTATTAATTAAAAATATAAGAAATATATGTATATAATAAATTAAATTTAAACTAATATAACTATATACAATATTTTTGTTTTACTCTTACAATATATTTTTTCAAAGTACTCTTACGGTATGTTAAAAATATATTTACAATTACAACAAGAGTGGTGCTATTGGCACACCCCCTACTGATCTATTCATCCCCCATTTTTTAATTATATAATATTCTTTTTTTTCCTTTATCAAAATTACTTAAAGAGACATACAATTTAGAAAAGAAATCTTCTACAAAGTAAATCTATTAAAATCTCATATTCCTTTTCCAAAAAAAAAAACCAGTAATCTGTTTTTTCAAAAAAAAATTTAACTTTTAAACCCTAAAATCTGTTTCTTACATACATCTAAAATATTATGAAAGAGTTTGAGAACGATATCAAGAAAATTGAAGAATTGTCTAAGAACAATATCAAACATCTTGAAGAATTATCTGAGAATGACATAAAGTAAGAATTGTCTGACAATGATAGTAAGCATCTGGAAACAATTCATTCTTTGGAAATAAGTTTGAAGTTTATTTTTTCTTTAGAATGATATCAAATTGTCGTTGTATTAAAGTACCATATTATTTTTTATTTTTTCGTTTCCGAAATAAGAAGAAAAAAAATAAATCAATCGAGATGAGAGAGATGTATACAGATAAGAGATAGAGAAATCATATATGATATGTATTAAGTTTGAAAAATAAGTAAAATTGGTAGTTTTGGAAATAAACAAAAATATTTAATAAAAACATTTAATTTTATTTAATTAAATCAAAATTTTAAAAAGTGGGGCATGAATAGATCAGTAGGGGGTATGTCAATAACACCACTCTTACAACAAATGTATATTATAATATTACATATTGTTTTTGACGATACAGTTTTTAGTTAATATTACCGACGTGTTTTAATATTTTAAAAATTAAATAAAAATTGATAAAATAGAAAATAGAAACAAAAATATTATCGAATAGACTATTTTTTTTAACTATTACAATATTTCGTTACGGGGAGGGAGAATGACTGAATGATTGAGGATTCGAATAGACAAGATTTAGAAATGTTTTTTATTTTTATGTTTTAAATGTTACAATAATTTGGGATTTATTGGAAGTGTTAGACTCGAACACTAGGGATGGCAATGGGGCAGGATTCGGGACGGGGTGGCCTTCCCCGCACCCCACCCCATTTATTTTTTTAAAACACATTCCCTCATAAAACCCTACCGTAGATGAAGCAAATTGGGCGGGGCGGGCGGGGCGGGGTACAACGGGGAGTGCTTTCCCCATCCCCACCCAATAACCTCATTTATAATATTTTTTTTATTAAAAATAACAAATATATAACCATTGGATATGATATAAAATATAAAGTAATAAATAATTCCAAGAAACTGTTAAAAAACATGTCATAAAATTCAATTATTTTCAAATATAAACATTAGAGATTTAGTGCTCGTTTGGTTGATCTTTCTACTGCCTCAAAAGGTCTACAAACATTTATTTGAGTTTTTTTAGAGTTGTTTGGTTTGTCTTTTAAGATTGTCTATTTTAAATTGAGTATAGGCTAGTATAATTTTAAACTCTACTAGGTAAAAACTCATGGGGAGGTGCTTCTTCAAATAGACATTTTTTTTAAAAAAAAAGTCTACTAACCAAACAACTATATATTTGTTTTCTCAAAAACTCTATTTCTAATAGATCTACTACAAGTAGATCTTTTATCAATAGAGGTTTTTCAAAAACTCAACCAAACAAGCTCTTAGAGTTACTGTTAGCGGTTAGGGTTTTTTTAGTAGTATTTTGTTTTGTCACTTTATGTTAAATAACGGTAAAAAAATGTAAAGTTAAGGTTAATGTATTTATATATTTCTTTTTTTAGATATATTTATTTTCTTTGAAACTACGTAATTTAACTAAGTATTATTTTTTGAAACTACGTAATTTAACTAAGTATTATTTTAAGCGGGGTGGGACGGGGTGAGAAGTATAAAACTCATCCCCGCCCCATACCCATTACACCATTACAGGTTAAGCTATATATCCCCATTCCCCGTCTCATCACCACCAAATTGAAACTCATCCCCACCCCAAAAGTACGGGTCTCCGAGGAGAATTTTGTCATCCCTATCGAACACGCAGCTTCGGAATGAGATTTAGAAATGTTGAAATGTAATAAGAGTATAAGACCATGAGAGAGTCTACCGTAACCATATAAGAGTCCTACAACACTTGATCATTTCACTATAACAACAATAATTTAATAGCCGTCTGGTCAGGTACAGACCCTTAAATTTTTTGTCGTCATCCAAAAAGTCAAAACACATGCTCGTGCAGCTTATAAGTTATATCAAACCTTTTTTACAAAATGATAATAATATCAAACCCAATTAAATTTCACCGACGGTACTTGCCATGAAGCTCTGCATCGTGATTCAAAGTTTGACATTGTTAAGAAATAAAATAAAAAATGACCTTTAATAACATTAAACTTTCATTTTAACGAAAATTAATGAAAGTTTAATCATTAATAACTATATTTTTTAATAAATAAATTATTTAAATACTATCATATAAAAACCATATTCTCTCTCTCATCTGTATCCTACCGAACCCTTCGTTGGACGGCGTCAACCGGATGTGTGCCGCCTAACGAAAGTGCCGTTATGCCTATGTAGCTTTGGCGGTGTGTTGCCTGGGTTCGCGAACCAGGTGAAGTCATCTGGGCTTCGCGAACTAGACAAATTTGTCTGGGCATTGCACAACCTTAAATGATGAAGGAAAATTACCGGCAGTATCCTCCAGTAGGGAGGTTTTGGTAATATTACAGTATAAAAAGTTTAAAACATAATTTTATAGGGGTTGTTTAAGCAATTTTACCTTTAAAACGATGATTTCTCAAGTTTTTTTTCATCATTTCAAGTTTTTTTTTGGACATTTCAAGTTTTTTTTCAAATATTTCACCTTTTTTTTTTGGACATTTCAAGTTTTTTTTTTCAAATATTTCACGTTTTTTCTCTAGATTTCACGTTTGAAAAAATGTTTACATTTCACACTTTTTTACAACATGTCACTTTTTTGTTAATATTTTACGTTTTTTTTCTCTAGATTTCAAGTTTTTCACAATTTATTTTTTATAAAAAAGCTAATTTGCAGAGGTATTTTTATAATTTATGAATATACATATATTTTTTTTTAAATATGGTTATTAACGATTAAACTTGCATATATGATTAAAAACGCAATTTTCATATTGTATGTGGTTAATTTTAATAATTTCCACCATTTATATAAATATAGTCACATCATTACCTTTTGAATTGCTAAGTATGGAGAGAGAGCTCTCCCTTGTTAGGAGTTATCTGGACAGGACCCATAATTTTATCGGCCTTAAAAAAAATCTAGTTAAATTTCTATTTGTACATCTCATCTTATACAATACAAAATGATTATATATATCAAACCAGTCCCAGTGATTTTATTGATTATTGAACAACCTAGAAGCTTTATATATTCACTCCTTGAATAAATGAATGGATATTACAATCTCAATGTGCTTTGAATACCTTTCTAGTTATTATAAATAGCAATAGTCAACAAGTCAACAACGAATAACCTGTTAATAGAGATTTTAACATTGTCAAATTTATGGAAATTAATTCACTAGAAGAGTGGTCTGTCAACCTACATTACTATTTGTTCAAAATTGACAATCAGATCATTCTATGATTCATAAGCATTAAGCATATGCGGTAGACCTAATTTATTATATATTTTGCGATTTTTGTTAAAGTCTTATGCAAAATATGTTTTTTCACTTATTATAATTTTTGAATTAAATATTGATAAACTAGCAGAGTTTCAAAAACAATCGCGAATTATTAAGAAAGGTTAAAAGAGAGGTTTATGTTTGGAAGAGTTTCCCTATAGGCCAAAAGATATTTTTTAATTAAAAAAGTTTTTTTTTTTTTAAAAGCATTTTGTCACTTTGACTGATTTTCAATAGAGCTTTTAGATGATTAAAAAAACATGTTTTACTTCAACTTTCTTTTTTTGAAAGATAATTCTAATATTAAAAAAACAACAGAACTTCAAATTATAGACACCCCTGACAATCCGTTAGGACCCATCTTCTGACATAAGAAGGGTACACTTCTAGGCTTTTAGCCTTTTGGTAATTCTATCATTTAAAAGAGTTTTTTTTTAATAGACAACCAAATGACTAACAACTTTCCTTTAAAAACTCTATTTGTAGAAGCTCTATTTCTAGAATATCTACCGCTAAATAATCTACTTGAAGAAGCTCTTCTAAATGGATAACCTACACGAATGAATGTTTGCATGAGATTGTTAGCACAATTTAACAAAATATAAAGAAAGATTCTAACTTCGTATCCTAAGTGTAGTGACAATCATACGTCAAAAACAAAATGATGTGATTATTAAGGTGTATTTATCTATTAGTAGAATATAATTCCAACAAATTACACCCAACCTACCCGATGTTAGAAAGGTCAAAGGGTCTAGCCAACCTGTACCCTAGTGGGTTTTATATGTTCATATAAGCCTGCTTGATCCGGCTTGTCATATTGAAGTCCTAGGTCAGGCTTGGACATACATTATAGGCATGTTGGTCCTAAGGGTCGAACTTAAGGGTTGGGTCATATTTATGGTCTAAAAGTCTGCCAGACTCTTTGAAAAATTAAGTACATAAATTATATTATATATATTCCATGAAGGAAATAATTATATTTATAGTAGTGTATTAAATAAATTATTTAAGGCCAATTAGCTAATATAGGTTTTAGATTTTTTTTTAATTCCAAGTAGTTTATGACATTTACAAAATGATCAAATTAGTCTCTAATTTTTTAAAATTGTTTCATTTTCATCCTCCAAACAAAATTTAGTTAGTCAACTCCAAGGATCAAATGTTATTTTACTTGAAATACAAAAATGCCCGTTAACATTAAATAACAATCTCAATTAAAAAACTATTTTTTTAAAATAAAAATAAAAAGGGACTCCTACCTCCACCGCCGCACTCATCAACATCTAACGGTGGAGGTGTTTTAATCAAGGGATATTTTTTGGTCTTTCTATGGTTTTTAAACAGTCAAATGACACTTTTAATGGTCAAACTTAAGGGATGTTTTTGTGAGTATTTTCAATGAGTTGTTTCCGAATGTAAAACCCTAAACCTTAAATAGGTTGGATGAAATTTGTTCATTTAATTTTAATGTAAGTTGAGGCACCAATTTAGAATGTGTAACGTTATTTTTTAAATTATAAATGATCAATGTTAGTCTCTACAAAATTGGTCAAAATGACTTGCATTTTTTATACTGAATCCAAAAAGTTAAAGGAAGGTAATTGATATATTAACAGTCTTTTAATTATAAAAAAAAAACCAATTGTATTATCGAAAATGTTTTTATTGTTTTATTATTTAATTTAAATATATTTATTAATTTTATTCCTCATTTACCATTATACCCTTCTATCATCATTAAAAATCTAAAGGAGCTTAACAGTAGGGACCATAAGAGTGATTAATAATAAATGTTTGGACTAAACGAGATAATACTGGAACTAGAGGGAAAAGGGTAATAAGTCAAACTAGAGGGACGTTTTTAATTTTGGCCCTAAAAAAAAGTCACAAACTCACACGTGGTGTGGAGAGGCAAGTGATTTGAAGTTTGGAAATAGTTGTAGCCTGTAGAAAAAAGATGAGAGCTGAGAGGCGGTGGCGGCCAAGCTGGATGATTGATTATGGAAGCCGAGCTGAGTGACAGCTGATTGGGCCATTTACAAACTCTGACATCATGCCTAAACAAACCTATGACGTTATGAAATCTGTCCATGCTTTTGGCGATAGCCACGTGTTAGAATTATCGACATACAGATAGCTTCGTCTATTGTGATATTTTGTCCTCACTCACGCGCTTCACATGCACCGAGTATCATCAATGCATAAATAAATAATGTTTAATAAAAAAAGAGAGGGCAAATTGCAATAACGTGCCTCAACGTTTGATATAATTACACGAAAATTGCCAATTTAGCTGTAATTAAATATTAGTATACTATCATTAGTTGATCAATAATTAAAAATGAGATGATTTAACTATCCTCATATTAAATAATTAATATAGATATAATAATATTTAATAGTTGATTTGAAAACAAATATATGAATCAAAATAAATAAATAAAAATCTTTAAAAATCAATAAAATCTGATTTAAACCAGATCTCAAATTAAGATCTTTATGCCACGTATGGATTTTTTTTTCTTTTTCTTTTTTGTTCTTCCATCATGGATCTCAAATATCCTTCCAAAATTTCAAATTAACATGTTTTTTTTCTTTTGACTTTATTCGATTGATATTCAAGATTTCGGTAATGTAGTTAGAGATGATATTGAATTGGAAATAAGGATGAGTTGGAGATGTGGTTGGTGATGGTGTTGAAAATGGAGATAATGTTTTTTTTTTTGGTTTTTTAGTTATATAATTCTCGTAAATTTTTGGTGATGAGACATATCTTTATTGGATATTACAATATAAATTTGAGTGATGTTTGAATGTTTTGATTAAGCATTGCAATGTTTTCTTTTTATTTATTTTTACGAATGACTATTTTACCTTTTGGCGGTTAAAATTACCGTTAAATTAACGGTGGTCAACGTAGTCAAGGTAACTAATGTGTAATTACAACTAAACTGACATTTTTTTATGTAATTATGTAAAATATTGAGGAACTTAATGCAATTTGCCCAAAAGAAGAGCGCAATATATCTAATATCTGTAGCTAAGAGAGTGGTTACAACGCGCTTAAGTGGCGGGTAGACTGTAGAGTAGGAAATTTATGGTCCGGTTTCTTTTTGGTAGCTATTTGCTTTCATTTTTGTTTGATAAATTTCTCTCTCATCTATTTTTTCCAAGAAACAACTCCATTTGGAGAAATAGAATCCAGTCAAGCCTCAAAAAGATTTCTGCTTTAATAAATCTAGAGAGAGAGCTGAAATCTGAAAATGGAAAATCCAGTAACAAGTGTGCACCACAGAAAAGCAACCAGAAAGTCGAAAACGAAGACAAAGCCGATCAAAGTAGTCTACATATCGAACCCTATGAAAGTGAAGACATGTGCTTCCAAGTTCAGAGCTTTGGTGCAAGAACTCACTGGAAGAGATGCTGGATTGCCTGACCCCACTAACAACTATATACACACCGTTGATGATGCCACCACTGCTGCTAATCAAACGGTCCAAGTTGGCCGCCGCCTGCAGGATGCTGCTAAAACTAGTGTTGTGGTTGATGATCAGGTCCCTATAGTGGACCCTAGTCCTACAAGCGACCACGTGATGATGATCTACGGCCAGCAGTATCAGCCTCAAAGCAGTGATTTCTATTTTGAGCCGTTTGATCATGTTCTAGACAGCTATTCTGGGATATTGGCATCAACTTTCCTTTCTGAATCTTCTCATGAATCATCATCATCAGGTTGATGTACTTCTAAGAAGCCCTTGATGCAATGTAAATCTATCATCATGAGTAAGTTCTAATAATTATATCTTTCAAGCCTACGCCCTAGCTCTATAGCCTTCGATCTGCTAGTTCATTAATTATATATAATTATATAATTATATAATTATATGTATATGAACCTCTCGTTTAACTTTTGTAAAATAAATTAATATCAATAATCTTTGTTACCTCTTGTGGGATTTCTGATCTAGGGTAGTATGTTGTTATTTGTCACTTGTGATTTAATGTGGGTGTGGGTGTGGGTGTGGGTGTGGGTGTGATTGGGAAAGGCTTCACTTTATACATCAACTCTTCAAAAAAAAAAATGTTTTCACTTAGCCAGGGCAGGCTAATTCTAGCTTAATTAAACGCTTTTATGTGTGATGAAATTGAATAATAAAAAATAATTATACTAAAATATGCAAGAATTAGTCCGGGACCAACTCATTAAATCACGTTTAGTGCAAGTATGTATATATATGTAGCTCAAGAAAACCTAGATACAATTACACAAACACTACTGCTTTTGTTATATATATATATATATATATATATATATATATATATATATATACACACGTGTATGTGATGAGGTGATGTGAAAAGCACTAGTACTGTATTAAGTAGTATGTTGTTGTTGACAATGTGGTAGTACAAATAGAGCAGAATCAGTGCCATACTGCCATGGTTGGAATTAGAGTTCAATTCTATTTTGTGTTTAGTCTATATTATGTGTCTGTATTTGATTCATGTGACAAATGCAATCATGCTTTAAATAAAGCTAAAGAGATGGTGTTTTGAGTTATGTCATATGTGGTTTACTTAAATCATGCCAATAGAGATTTGATTTAATTAATTAATTTGTTAATACCTCTATCTAGACAAACTAAAGAAATATTAGGACTTAAATTTGCAACTTTATTTCATTGGTTTCTTGTTTGTTAGTACAGCTTTAGTTCCCAACTTGCAATGCAAGGTAAAAAGATAAAAAGTTTTGGAATTAATCACCATATTGTCTTTTGTTCAACTTTCAAAGTATCAGTTTATATATATATATATATATATATATATATATATATATATATATATATATATATTTTTTCAGCAGGGTGACTAAACTATCAGCTACACATATCTTTCTCTCAATAGAAGATGTAGTTTAGTTTTATCATCAAGTGATATATAAGTGTAGCTATTAGCTTAACCACCCCGCCGAAAAGAGAGTCAAAAATGACTGATATATATAATGCCTTTCACTATCCAAAATTAATAAAGACAATACCAAAAATCCCTTAAACAATTACAGAAATTAAAAAACCAACTATATATATGGTTTCAAACCTAATATTGAATTTCATACAACTCTGAAATTAATTACCAAAAGGTTGTTTTTCAAATTCTCCCATATTTTTATTAAACAAAACAATATTGATGTTGTGAAAGAATAAGTATTATTTTGTTTTTTTTTTCTTTTATTTGAGGAATGAAATTTAAATTTTGAACCTTAACATTTGTTGTTGAGAGGCCGGATTACCATGACTAATTTTATGACCACATAAATATCTTTTGGTTATTAAATATTTTCTTTTCATAAAATATATAGCACATCTGTTCATATATCTGACGTGGTCTGACGTGGAAATGGTGATAAATGTCACTTTTTTGGTGGTATGTTGTACCAATGTCACTGTTTTAATAAGTTATGTTTAAAAGGCACCTATTATGGTGAACTACCAAAATTGCCCTTAAATAATCAATTTTTTATTCTGTTTGTACTTCCATCTCCACGCTTCAAACAATGAACTCAATAACTCCTCTCTCTCTCTCTCTACAATAAACTTGTTTGGAAATTGAGTTGATAAAATTTATGTATAAGATGATGAAGATCTGGGTTTTCGGGACTTTTAACACTGTGTCTGAGCCTTTTCTAAAACTATCCGAGCCTTTTAAATTGTTGTCCGAGCTTTTTTCAAGGATATTAGTTTTGTCAATTTTGAATCTCCGAGCATTTTTAATAAGTCTTCGAGCTTTTTCATGAACTGCCCTAGCTTTTTACATAAGGCTCCGAGCTTTTTCATAGCTTTTTCTGAGCTTTTTCATAAACTGCCCGAGCTTTTTCATGAATTGCCCTGCCCGAGCTTTTTGGATAAGGCTTAGAGCTTTTATGAGCTTTTACATAAAAGCTCCGAGCTTTTTCATGAAATACCCGAGATTTTTCATGAATTGATCTGTCCGAGGTTTTTGCATAAGGTTCCGAGCTTTTTCCGAGCTTTTTCATAAACTGTCCGAGATTTTTCATGAATTGCTCTGCCCGAGCTTTTTGCATAAGGCTTCGAGCTTTTTCCGAGCTTTTTCATAAAAGCTCCGAACTTTTTCATGAACTGTCCGAGATTTTTCATGAATTGCTCTACCCGAGCTTTTTGCATAAAATTTCGAGCTTTTTCCGACCTTTTTCATAAACTGCCCGAGATTTTTCATGAATTGATCTGCCCGAGCTTTTTGCATAAGGCTACGAGCTTTTTCCGAGCTTTTTCCGAGCTTTTTCATAAACTGCCCGAGATTTTTCATGAATTGCTCTGCCCGAGTTTTTTGCATAAGGCTTCGAGCTTTTTCCGAGCTTTTTCATAAACTGTCCGAGATTTTTCATGAATTGCTCTGCCCGAGCTTTTTGCATAAGGTTTCGACCTTTTTCCGAGCTTTTTCATAAACTGCCCGAGATTTTCATGAATTGATCTGCCCGAGCTTTTTACATAAGGCTTCAAGCTTTTTCCGAGCTTTTTCATAAACTGCCCGAGATTTTTCATGAATTGCTCTGCCCGAGCTTTTTGCATAAGGCTTCGAGCTTTTTCCGAGCTTTTTCATAAAAGCTCCGAGCTTTTTCATGAATTGCTCTGCCCGAGCTTTTTGCATAAGGTTTCGAGCTTTTTCCGAGCTCTTTCATAAAAGCTCCGAGCTCTTTCAGAAACTGCCTGAGATTTTTCATGAATTGATCTGCCCGAGCTTTTTGCATAAGGCTTCGAGCTTTTTCCGAGCTTTTTCATAAACTGACCGAGATTTTTCATGAATTGCTCTGCCCGAGCTTTTTGCATAAGGCTTCGAGCTTTTTCCGAGCTTTTTCATAAATTGCTCTGCCCGAGCTTTTTGCATAAGGCTTCTAGCTTTTTCCGAGCTTTTTCATAAAAGCTCCGAGCTTTTTCATGAACTGCCCGAGATTTTTCATGAATTGCTCTGCCCGAGCTTTTTGCATAAGGTTTCGAGCTTTTTCCGAGCTTTTTCATAAATTGCCCCGAGATTTTTCATGAATTGATCTGCCCGAGCTTTTTGCATAAGGTTTCGAGCTTTTTCCGAGCTTTTTCATAAATTGCCCGAGATTTTTCATGAATTGCTCTGCCCGAGCTTTTTGCATAAGGTTTCGAGCTTTTTCCGAGCTTTTTCATAAACTGCTAGAGCTTTCTTGACCCCCGAATGCGTTTGTGTAGCGCCACTCCGTCACCGTTCAAGTGATTGCCTGAGTTTCAACCGGACTTTCTCTCTCTACTTCACAACTTTGTCACTGTAAATTGAATGAAAGAAAGCTGATGTGGAACAACAATTGGGGGTATTTTTGTCCGTTCACCATAATAAGTGTCTTTGAAACATAAGTTATTAAAGCAGTGACATTGTTGAAATACCACCTCCAAAAAGTGCTATTTATTTTTTGAGCCCTGACTATATGTGACCAATGAAAAGAAAACAGAGTACCCTAAATTCAATGTATAATGAATATAAGCTATGTTAAATTGTTAAGTATATGATGGATGACTTAGAAATATATGATAAACTTAATGTACCACAAAAATTAACAAGATCGAGAAGTTTCACTTCATTAGCAACCATTGGAATGGATCTTAATGCATACATGCAATAGAATGCACACTAACAATGGTTTTAATTATTTTATTTTTTTAAGTATTAGAGCATCTCCAAGGATATCTCTTGGAAACCTCCTTATTTAAGGATGGATGTTGTTGTAGGGGGTTATTAAAGGGTTTGTGTTCTAATGATATTTCCTTAAATGACCCCTTTATAATTTATTATTATTATTTTATGTGGAGTCCATTTATTTAGAATATATGTTTTATGTGTTCCTAAGCTATATCCCTCCTTCATATGTGGAGCCAACTTAATTAAGGGAGACTGAAGTCGCACCTTAATTAAGGGAGTTAACTTCACAAGTCCCATTAAGGGGGGTCATTAAGGGACCCCTTGGAGCTGCAAAATGCAGCTTATCCCTTAATTAAGCTAAGGGGTCTGGTTTCAGACTTCTTGGAGATACTCTTACAACTATTACAATAAGGTTCTCAGTATTTGAACTCTTCACCACCAATGTGGAAAAGATGTGAACTATCACTTAAACTAAGAGTATCTCCAAAGATATCCTTTGAAGACCCTCTTATTTAAAGTTGAATGTTGTTGTAGGGGGTCATTAAGGGGGCCATTAAGGGGGCTTGTGTTTCAATGATGCTGCCTTAACACTATGTTTGATATGATGGAATTGAAGTGAAAGGAAATGATAAGTTAATGAGGAAAAGAAAAGAAAGGAAAGGAAATGATATTGTTTTTAATGATAGTTTTTTGAATGGTTATAAATAGGAAAGAAAAGAAATGAAACAATTTTTTTTTGGAAAAGAAATAAATAAATATATTTTATTCTATTTAAGAAAATATCCTTCTCGCACCAATTACCAACAGTAGCATATCAATATATGTCAAAAAAAAAAATGTATAAACAGTAGCATATCAATAGAAATGCAAATCTTATTTATAGCAGTGATGCAATCAAATTAATTGTAGTGAACAAGCATGACACCATAATAATAAGAAGAAAAACAAAGGATCCAAACCATGCAAATCCTTGTTCTCTATTGGAGTAGAATACAGAGCACCAAATCACAACATTTATATATTAAAAAAAAATGAACCTGTTAAGAATTGCAAACCACATAATTAATCGTACAAAGCACTTATAAGTTATAAACCAAATAAATAAATCGAATAGCAAATCACATCAATCAGTCGTACATAATCAATTTGCCTCAGCAAATAATTAAACAAAAGTCACAAACCGAATAAGAAATAACAAAGTAATAATAATAAAAATAATGTTATAAAATAGTTTACTTTAATTGGGGACTGCGATGTGAGCAAAAATTGTCAATGAACAAGCATGAATGAGAGACATGTCTTAACCTCTTGTTCTATAGGCTTTAAATATATGTTAATTAAGTTTATCATTCAACATTAATAGAGTTAAGTTTTGAGATATTGAAAATATCATTAATTTTGTATTCTTTTCCCCCATTTTTCTCCTAAATATGGTGGGAAATCAAATTGGATGAAACAAGAAGATATAATTTTCCCCCTTTCCTTTCCTTTTCTTTCCTTTCCCTCAATTTCCTTTCCTTTCCCTCTCATTTAACAATCCAAACAGGATATTAGAAATTCATCCATATCTTTTCCTTTCCTTTCTTTCATATTCCATCAAACCAAATATAATATAAATGACTCATAATTTATTTTTATTATTTTAAATGGAACCCACTAATTTATTATTATTATTTTATATACTTATGAACTATATTTTACCTCTATATGTGGGGCCCACTTAATTAATAAAGGTTGAAGCCACCTCTTAATTAAGAGGATGAGCTCCACTGGAATCTAATTAAAGGAGTTATTAAGGGATCCATTGAAGTTGTAAAAATACAGCTTCTCTCTTAATTAAGTTAAATGACTTGATTAAGGTTGCGTTTAATTTTTCGTCTGAAAACTGAGCAATGTTGAATTATACTGAAGACTGAATAGTGACTGAAAACTGAAACTGAAAAACATATATGTTTTTTTTCACTGAAAACTGAATATAAGTGATAAGTTGTTTGTGTTTTCAAGTTATAAATATCTTAAACTAAATATTTTTACATATATGCCCTTTCAACTATTATTTGTTATATATTTATATTTCAATATATTAAAGACAACTAAAAAATTAATTTAATAATATAATAACAGAATTATATAAAAAAATTAACATATAAAATATAACCGTTAGAGTATAAAAGTTGAACAAATTAATTGAAGTTTATTTTAATAAATAACAGTAGATTGGATTCGGCCATTAATAATTCGTATAATATTTATACTATATATGTGGAATAATAATATAATAATAAATTTATAATGAAATCTATATCTCTATCGATTTTTTTTTATGAAATTGCTGCTAAAGTTTTTTAAATAGTGAAAGAAAAAAAAAATATTAATATAGTTATGAGGTGTAAGAGAAGAGTAAATTGAAAATAAATAAGATTTGTAAGGATAAATTTGGAAGTAATAAATTGATATTTATTTCAGTCATTTTTCATGACGTGAAAAGTGAAAAATGAAAAATTTTCACTTTTTATAAAAAAGTGGTTTTAGAGGCTCATTCAGTTGTTTTATAACTTCAAAAAAATCAAACGAAACAATTTAATAACAGACATTAAGTGTAATTAAATGTTCAGTGAAAAAATCAAACAGGTCCTAAGAAATCTATTAAAGATGCTCTAAGAGATCTATTGAAGATGTCCTTAGAGATGACATTCGACAGTAACAATGGGTTATTTTATAAATATTAATATAGAATAGTACGTTCTAGAAGACGGATGGTTATACATTTTTTAATAGAGTATGAAATATTTACTTGGTTCAGAATTTTTGTCCAGAAACTTATTTCATCATCAAATAATGTGGTTAGTGTGTAAAGGCCTTATGATTATCCTATCAACAATATTCAATCGTGTACATAGTTAGAGCATCTCCAATGCAAATATGTATTTTTGAGTTTCTAAGTAGTGTCACATCAGTATTTCTATTCATTATCGGCCCACTTTTGAAAAGAAATTAGAAAAATACACATTCACATCTCCAATGCAATTATCTAAAGTCAAATATATATTATTTTATGATCAATCATAATAAAACAATTATTACATTCTCTCTCCTCTTTTATTTTACAATTAAATGAGTTTTAATATTATTGGTGGAAAGAGTAAGAAATCCTAGTCAGCATTTCTAAGAGAGTTTCTAGAATTAGAAACTCAACTTCATATTCTCTAACATTTTTCTTACCACATCATCTCCATTCCATATTTAAGTTAGATAATTGCATTGGAGATAGTTTTTCTAACTTTTTAACTATCTATCCTATGTGACACTCAATTTTCTCCAAATACATTTTGCATTGGAGATACTCTTATAAATCAACTGTCACATGATTAAATATTTTTGCTCTTACGGGTTTTTCAAAATATATTGAAAGATAGATGTTATATCGTATAGAATTTAAATTTGACTTCGCTAATTATAAATTTCAATTAATTATGGTCATACACAAGTAATATTATGTCCACACAATTGTACATGGTCTCTTAGTAGAGATACCTCCCTTTTATAATGGTGGTATGATATTCGAGTCTCATCATACGTATTTTAATATTATATATGAAGAATTTTCTTTTGATTTATGAAACTAATTATCTGGACCGTACAGTACGATTGTAATAGATGTAATACTTAAAAAAAAAAAATATATATATATATATATTATCCACACAATTATAATCAACATCCATGCATATATGCATTCGGAGATTACATCATATTAATAAAAATCTACTTTTTGTATATATAAAAAAATCTACTTAATTTCGAATTAAGTGAGAAATTGCGTTTCAAATTAATCGGAGAGCTATAGAAGTAGGTTATAGTTTCTCCTCAAGACTATTATTTCTCCTCTTGGCTCTTACAGACACAATTTGTATAGTATTATTAATTTTTTTTTTGTTAATCGAGTTACATTATTTTTATATATATATATATATATATATAGACATGAATAGATAACAGGAAATTAAGAACTTAATTAATAGGGACCGTTTGACCGCTTGAATTGAACTCGATGAAGATGAATTGTGCCTAGGGATGGGAGAGTGGGGCCCATTGGGGCGGGGGAGGGTCCCCCCACCCCCCCCCTAAAACCTCCCCCCACCTTCGTCCCCAAACCCCATTTGGGGGAAATAGGGATGAGAGTGTTTGGGGGAGGTTCCCCTACCCCCATCGCCATCCCTCATTTTCAATCTGAAATTTAGAATTTAGAATTTAGAACTCAAAATTCGATCATTTCAATAATTCGATTCACTTTTTTTCGATATATAATCTAATAAATAATCTAAAATATATAATTGATTTAATTAATCTAAAATTAATACAAATAACTATATTAATATAGTATTACACATAAATATATATAGGGAAATGATGGAAATTATTAGAGAGTAAATAAGTAATAGAGTTAAAGTTTTTTTTTCTTTAAAGAAAATAAAAGTAAAATTATATAAATATCTAAATAGATATATATGAAAAAATGGGATCCCACCCCGCTCTCAGCCCCTCACCCTTAACCTCATTAAGAAAAATAAGGAAATGAAGAAATAGAGCCAAATAGCTCTTTTGTTGACTTACTTTCAACGTAAGAGGTCAACTTATATATGCTTCACTATCCAACACTTTGCCACCTTCGTCAACATCGTAATAAATATAAACAAAACCCCTCCTCTTCTCACCCTTGTTTTTTTATATATAAATAATATAAAAACTATTATAATAGAACTGTAGAAAAGATCTGCCTCACACACTTACTCTCATAGGAGTAGCATATGGATTATTTTATAATTAACTTTATAATATATTGGATTGAAAAACAATATTATATTAGAATTTACAACACTACTTTGATCCAAAAGTTTTGTGCATGTGCATGCTTACTAACCAATTAGATATATTGTAATCTAGCTATTACCATTTACTAAACATTAGATTTAATTTAATTATTCTAACTAATAGTTAATTCAATCCAAATTTCATGCGATTGATATTTCAAAGAAGTTAATTAAGAAATTGACAAAATTAAGTTGGTCCGATAATATACTACTTACACTAATACTATAAGACTATGGGTTCGAGTCGTTCTCTCCTCTTAAATCTCAAATGATTGTAATAATTCAAAAAAAGAAAAGAAAATTAGGAAATTACGGAGTAAATCCTAAGTAGTTTTGGGCATATGATTAATTAAGGTATGCAACCATACTTTTAAAATTTATCAAAAACCAGCAATTTCACCACATCAATTCATATCAGTCTCTGGCTTTCAACTTATATATATATATATATATATATATATATATAGAGAGAGAGAGAGAGAGAGAGAGAGAGAGAGAGAGAGAGAGAGAGAGAGAGAGAGAGAGAGAGAGAGAGAGAGAGAGAGAGAGAGAGAGAGAGATAGGTCTACAGGTTGGAGACAAATCTGTGGGGACTGGGGAGTGGTACAATAACAACTAAGGGACAAGTAAACATGATAAAACCACATACAAGTGGCAGCAAAAAGTTTTGTCATTCTTGAAAAGAAAAGAAAAAAAAAAGGTTAAATTAAAAAAGTGTTTGGACAAGTACTATTTTGTACTGGACGTGGGGATGTGTCTATTTCTTCTTCCATTAATATTACTAGAACATGGTAGGAATCCTATCCACCCAGAAACAACAATAATAATAATACTTCACTTGCTTACAAGATTAAAAGGTGTCAACTTGTTGGATATATAGTTGGCGTGGGTTCCATATATATATTAGCAATTCCATCCACATATATAGTTTGGCACAACCTCCTTAGAAAGAAAGCAATGTTTTGTTTTGTTTTGTTTGGGTGCCCTAGCTTAGCTAGTAATTATAAAATAGCCCGCCATTGCTGAACTCCATTACTGCTCGCTGCTCATATATATATATATATATATATATTATAGAGGAAATGGTCTGTCCTTAAGTTGACCCAAGCACAGCTGCACAAGGCTCATCCACATACCGACATACTGATCACATAAATACTTCCATTTTCTGTCAATCAAATCCTCTTGACTGCTATTGCATGTCCATTAGCTGCAATTTATAGTAATTGTATGCAGCACAGCGGCAGTGTCAAAGTCAAGATTTTACCATCTTTATTATCCAAAGCTGTCGATGAAATTCCACAAGCAAATACTTAGTTCCATCAAGTAAGAAAATGAAAGTTTCTTAGAGACCTCTTTGTATACTTATTTTGATAATAGACAGGTAGTCCTAGGTCTTGTAATCTTTTCTCTTCCCTCTCGAATCTAAAATATTTCCAGACCGAATGAACTTCTTCTACTACCAAACTACGTTGGGTGGTAGTCGGTCTTTTCTCTTTTTACCCAAACTTTCCAGTGCACAAATTTAACCAAACACCACTTTTTTTTTTGCTTTCAAGTGTGTTGTATCACTCAAAAAATAAAAATACAAAAACACCATACATATTTTATTTGGATCAAAAATCAAAATATACATCACAAAATGAGATTGGTCCATTGGTATACCCCTCACAGGGTTTTCGGTTCGAATATGACCCTATCTCAAAGCTCAAAGTTATTGTAATATATGACCCCCTCCCAAACCTCGAATTATTATTATATTTCAAAATATAATAATATTTCTATATATAAATATATATACATATCCCTTTACATTGTGTCATGGCAGCAATTTAAGTATATTACAGTATTCTAATATATATCACTGCATTTTTACCATGCGTATTTTTGGCTGTTTACAAATGTGTACTTTTTTGCTGTCATGTAAATGACATAAAAAAAATTAGAATAAAAACTTATATTATCCAAGAGCTCAGACTTTTCTCAATTCATCTTCAGAATCAGATGCGGCGGAAACCCTTTCCACCAGAAGACACGAATTTCATCACAGCTCGGTTGAATAATGCTGGACTAGTTTATTAAAACTACAGCTACTTCTTTCAAGTAGCAGATGAGGGAAGCACATGAAGTTAACTAAACCATAGAAAATCTGCCAAGCCTTATTATTAGCTAGTTCATTGGGAAAGTTAACAACTGATTTGTTTTGTTGTCACATTTTGTTAACCTACTTACAGGTAGTAATATTGATGAAAAAACTACATGTGGTAGGTAACAAACTGGCAGTAAAATCTCCAACAAAGGCTCTAAATTTGACTCAAATCATCCCACTGACTTGGTTCAAAATCTTAATTTTTGGGAAAATAAGTAGTTATATAATGCCTTTGGGCTTTGTCCAGCCTACTCTTGGGTAAGTACTAAGTAGTAGTATCATACACTTACATTACAGATGCCAATTTCAATACTGTCAAGTACAAGATCATTCCATAATTCTTCAATTACGCAAGTGAATGTCAAGTACAAGATCAAACATTTGAAATTGAAAAGATCAAAGTGCTTCTGCCTTTCTCCATTTTCACCAGGATTCTCATAAACTGAGTTTGAGACGCCTATATTGAGGAAGAAATTAAGAGATTCAACAAAAAAGGACAACTTCCTCCGCAACAAAAGAACCTCATTTACATTTCGACCATAAAAAAGTACATAATGTGATTTCAATTTTTCTGCAACCAATTAGATGCCTACAAATTAAAAAAACTTGCAAAGTTACATATACCACAAAAAAATCATCTCAATATTTCTAACTGCCAAAACCTGATAAATTATGTGCTAATCCAACAATATTGAATAAAAAACATATTTATCTTGCATTTTTTTCTCTTTTTTTTTCCTTTTCCCTTTACGGTGAATTTACCCAAGATTAGAAGTCGGTGTACATTGGAGAAAGCTTGATCAGAAAATGTTAAACTGGATCGGAGAAGAAAATGAAGAAATTTCCAATAAACAACACGAGAACGAACGCCTAAAAGATCACAAACATTTCTAAGATCCTCTTACCACCAATACCTATCATTTAAAAAGACAATGAAAAAAAAAAAGAAAAAAAAAAGGAATGGCACTAAAATCATCTTTAGACTAGTCTCTTCTTGTAAGCAACCAAAAATCAATCAATGCCATTCCTGGGTTGCATGAGGTGACCTGTACGATTCTCCTCTGACTCTGAGGTTGTTATCATGTGATCTGCATGCCATTTCAAGAAGCCTTCCTCAAGAGCCTCTCGCATCCATGGATGCCGGCAACTCTCTACAGCTTCAGGGATGGTTAGCCAACTTCTTTGGCGTGTGCTCTGTTCTGGCCAAGAGGGTAGCTCCTCCTTAACGAGCAAAGCATACATGGAAGCTTTACACAAACCTTCTGGACTAAACTCATCTTTTAGGGTTTTGCTTTTAAAGTGGTAGTACCCAATAAATTGCTGAAACACAGGACACCAAGTTTTTAAATAGCAGTGTATGCAAAGCAATCAAGCAGCATGGCTTGAAAAACAAAAAAAAACAGCAAAGCAAGACATCAAAGAATCAATAACAAAAAACAATATTTTCATTATCAAGGCTGTCAAAACGGACAATATTCAGCAAGTCTTTTAGAGCTTCTTGACTTTCAGCAATTAGAATAGTTGAAACATAAGCAGCTTTTTATTTTGTAATCAATTTCCAAGAAGCACAACAATGCAGGAACAAAATCCCAATATAGCATAGAAATTTGTTCAGACAATTACCAACAAGCTTCCCTGACTCTGTGTCCATCTAATATAGCTTAAAACATATTAAAATGAGAAGCATTATCAGCATATAGTAACAAACATTCCATTTGTTCTATTTCAACTTTATACACACAGAAACCCCGTGAACTTTGAAAAAAAATCTAGTGTATGTCTATCTTCCACAAACAAATATGACTATGGAGTGGATTGCCAAAACAAATATTTTCCCCCAATTAAAGTCATGAGTTATAAAGCCATTGCAACTTACGCAACTCGTTTCCTTCTTCAATATAAGTACACCACTGATGTCACTTATATTATATATATATATTTTTTTTATATTCACTCAAAGTTAAGTGAACTTCAACAAACAGATTGGGTATGTAAAAAAGATTGGCACTGAAAGCAAGGAAGACGGAAAAAGATGAATACAAAACTGAAAAGAAAGGAATTACATTTCTAAAAGTCCATACCAAGTAAAAACAACATAAGATGGGAATGGGGCTACACTGCTCATAAATAAGATATCTTTCTATAAGTGTGAAGGAAAATTGAATGTACAACAGAGAGTTATGATAAATTCTAACAAGCTCCACACATAGGTATGAAAACTGGATACTGGAATCCACAGCTTGAACAGCTTACATCTGCCAATAGTAATGATTAAGTAGTACATAAAATTTTAAAAATTTCTGAGTACATTGGTCTTTATAAAAATAGAAGAAAATGAGATTATCGGTAAGCATAGCTTGTATCTTTTTTAACTTTCCACACTATCTATATTTTCATTTTCATTATAGAAAGAATTTCTTCCACAAATTGAAATAAAACAATGCTGGCTGATATCCTTGAAGATCATCATAACAAAAAAAATAAAATAGATTTAGTATGTTTGTCATCTTGTAGCCTTTGGCCCATTATATTGATTTCCAAAGTAATCTGAAAGATGGCCATAATAGTTGCTTATCTTGTATAAAAAATGTAATGCCCTAAGGGAATATGTTAAGGATTGAAAACGTGAATATAAGAGTTGTATTTATTCTTCCAAAACAAAAGAAGTTGTGCATTGATGTACTGAAAGAATAAATATAAATTGTTTATTTACGTTTTGGGTTCTTATCGTGTGCCCCAAGGGAACATGCTAACATGACCCATCTTTTATAGTCTTGAACTGACCAAAATCATGTCTAAATATTTGATAGTGTGATGCCTGGAAAGTTGAACAATCATCACTGTAGTTTTTTTATCAGAGGCTAGGGGTAATCACTATAAATTTTAACCTTGAAGAGACTGAAATGTTCCTCCCACCCCAACCCAACTCTGTGACCCTACTCTCAAGGATATCTTCCCAACCAAAGGATTCTTCTACTGTACCGTAGCTTCAATGCTGCCCCCAACTCTACAGCAAGCAGTAAAGCATAATGAAGCATGTTTCAAAAAGCATATTTCAAATGGTGCGCTAATAATATCAAATTGTCCCATAATGCTTTTATGACATCTAATGCAAACTCTACATACGAATAACTTTATTTGACAGGTGGGGTTGAGTTGTTTTGCTCATATATATCATTTAGATTAAATACAGTAAGCATAATCTTATCAATGTTTCTGATGCTATGCTAGGCAGACAGAAGCCATACTAAGGTACGAACATAGGTGCCGATATTGCCACCTCTAAAATTAATTCTTACACACAATATCAAGTACATCCATAATTTAATTTTAAAATGTATATATCAGTATAAGCACCCAATGCTATACGAAAACCCTAACTCTAAAATAAAATTTATTTATTTCCTCATCAGAGTTAAGAGTTGTATAATTAAATTAAAACCCTAACCCTGAATTCTTGTCTAAATTCTCATGAATTGAGTATTCTAACATCCTCAAATGGTTTGTCTCTAATGTGGGTGTGGCTTCTTTCTCATCATCAGC
Source organism: Dipteronia sinensis (assembly GCA_033220585.1). NCBI lineage: Eukaryota > Viridiplantae > Streptophyta > Magnoliopsida > Sapindales > Sapindaceae > Dipteronia > Dipteronia sinensis. Next base: position 20,492,709 of record CM065639.1, read on the forward strand.
CATGGAAAAAAAAATGTGAAGGATGTGAATGATTTATATCTTTTATGTATTTGAGGATTTTACTTGCTACTTTGGTTTTTCAGTTATTATTTATCCTTGTTATTCATTGCCAATTAGAAAATGACAATAGCAGAAACATACCTGTTTTTATGCTCTCTATGTGGTTTTAATTTCTTTTTGTGTTTAATATTTGTTGTGAGACGTTTAATCTAAAGAGTAAATTTAATTTTTTTAAATGATTTGTTTTGTCCTAATTAATACATTTCTATTGGGGTATAGTTGTAATATAAGATTTTAAAAAAATTGCGTGCGGAAGTCTGTTTTATGGGTGGCAATATCTGCACCCTAAAAGTATATGTCATAACATGAGCAAACATTTCAAATAAAAATGTGCCAAGATATGAATGAAAACTAATAGAGCTCTGCTTCAAACTGATCTCATTAAAATACCAATGCTCATGAATTCTTTGATAGTTTGAAGAATATGTAATCTCCTCACCTTGTCACGGTGACTTTTATGCTTTAAGCTTGTACTAATTTATTCATAATCTATTCTTTAATTTAGAGATTGCCAAATCATATGCCCCATAAACACTACATTATTATTATTAGTTGCCAGAAATAATGATCAAATGAGCTTAGTATTATTATTATTATTATTTGTTGTTATCCCATTAAATGTGCTTCGCATTCATGTTGTTTGAAGTAAGCTGAGAACGTTCATGCCATCCGAGTCTAATTCATTCCAGTGTACTATGGGCTCACCATCAAATAGTAGGGTCAAAACATTAAACAAAGATGACCAACTTTAAAATCTAAAATTCTATAACCATAAGGATACATAATCAAGATTATAGAATACAGAGTGAAGAAATGACCAAATACAGAACCAATGAATAAAAAAGGCAATCTATTCTTACCATTATATCCCCTCGAACTCCAGCCTCTTCTAGAGCTTCACGTAAGGCTGCTTCCTCAACAGTTTCATCATTCTCCCAGCCACCCTAAGATCAGGCATACAACAACCTCATGATTATAAGTATGAATGTATAATTCCAATCTCTTTTAATTGAGTTTGAGGTAATTCGTTAGTTTTTATACTTTTTTAGTCCTTATAAGATTTAAATATTATACAAATAGCAGCTAGCATGAAAGAGTCAGTAACGTCCACTGACATATCAACATATTATCCAAAATTGAAGACCATATTCAAAATTTCCAACAAACACGTTGAGATACAATGATTATACAATGACTATTCCACGTAACTCATGTAGCCCAAACTCCTTAACTCTTAAATTAATATCGTACGATAATATATATATATATATATCATTGCATTTAAGTAATATATCCTTTCAATAAGATGATATAAATTAATTACTGAATGAGATTCTAAATATAAATCATACATGTGAAATGTGTACTAAATGACGCGGCAGATGATACGCTGAACAATTTGGGCAGTGCAAATGTTGGGTATATTGAAGAATTTGACAGAGTCAGTATTCACAATTGGAAGGCACGTTTCATGAATGATACCAATAACAGATTTTTTATTTTATTTTTTAATTTAGAGTTGATTCTCTCACATTTGGCTGCCTTTCCAGTTTCTATAACAAGAAAATTTTAGAAAGATCAAAAGCAGGTTTTTATGTTCACAACCTCACCCCTTAACTCTTCACATCCAAAGACCAATTTCCTTTTGCTACAAATCTTGTGCAGCAATTTGTATCTAATTGATGCTTCATCAATGACATCGTCAGTCTCATTGTGAAAATATAACATATTTATGCTGAATCCTAGCTGATGCAGCTTTATAGAACAAGTTGTTTGACATTTCAGGGAGGGAAATTACAATCATAGCAATCTAATTTTTGTTAATGATATATGGAACTCTAATTTTTGTTCAATTTTTAATACTTGCATAGGCAGAGAGTGACCAGCTAGACTGCTACATAGAAGATGTAATTTATGCTCTTCAAAGCTAGAAAAGTTTGGCGACATGCGACATCTCTCATATGAATTCTTGCAGTGATTCTACACAACAAAGCTTTTGTAATAGTGTGAAAGGCTTGTCTTTTAGGGCAATCAGGTTCACAACAATGTATGTGTATATATATATATATATATATATATATATATATATATATATGAAAGACAATTTAGGTTCAGTAAAATTACAATGAAGTGATAAGGAATGTGCCTCCAAAACAGTCACATAAATAACTTTTTTTTGAAGAGAAAAAAGAAATCACAACCTTAATCTACAGATGATCATATCCCTAACTGAAAATAGTTAGCAATTGGAATAAAAAATGAAAGGATAACGTAATAAAAAAAAGTAATTAAAAAAAAAAAAAAGGTTGGTTACCTTTGGAAAAAGAAGACCAGGTCCGCTAGTAGAGCTGATCATGAGTACTTGAACAACCTTTGTAGGAGAGCCATCAACATCAACATCAACATCAACATCATCATCATCAACACAACTTGGTGTATACTTATAAGGAATACACCTGTCAATTCACAACAAAACCATTTCCAATTTTATTTATTATATTTATAAAAAAAAAAAAAAAGAGCAATGCGTTAAGAGAAACAGACAGACCCGGCGACGAGTCGGCGACCAGCCTCATAACGCTGTTGATGGCGACCGGTGCGAGCCACCAATTCAGACATTTCTTCAAAAACTGAAGCTGCTACCAATCGCTAAAGCATCCTTCCTCTCCGATCTCTGATTCCAACGAACGAGTCAGATTCTGTGACTCACCTCTCTCTCTCTCTTCTCTGCTCTTCTCGTCTCTTTTCTTCTCTCTGCGTTAATTAAAAAAAATAACATAAAATAAAATTTGTTTTTGTGTTAAAAAAAAAAAAAAAACAAAAACAAAAAATGAAGATTGAGAGGATCACCTTGTTTTTATCGCTTCTCTCAAAACCAACCAATTTCCCTTGTTTTTCTACACTACACTCACTCCTCTCCTCCTCTTCTTTATTAATCACTTCCATTTCTAATAAATTGTTTTGCATTATTATTATGAAATAATTTAAATAAATAAGTAAGATTATTAGAGATAAAAAATAAAATAATGGCTCGATTTTCGAGAGGGAAGAGATTCTTTAGTTTCTTAAAGTCTTCTTCACAAGTCACGGATATAATATCTAAGTGCTAATTATCATATATTGGATCATTAAATTTGACAATTAAACCTTGACCGAGATGGCAGTGAGATGAAGAATTTGCAATTTGTGAATTATATGAATGTGGACATTTACTTAAATGTCAACAACACATATGCCTCTTAATCATCGGTTTCGATAGCTAATGTATATGAAAATATTTCTCTTTAAGGAATTCTTTCCCTTCATGACTTTGTCGAGGACTTACGTCTCTTTTGGAACTTACAGCATCTTTGACGATATCATGTATTTTGGTAAAACAAAATATTACCACATATGATATGATTGATAGATAATAAGGTAAAAAAAAAAAAAAAAAAAAATCTAAAAATGCAATTATCTAATCTAATAAATATGGAGTTTATGTGTCACAAATTTTTTTTTTTTTATAGAGAATATGGAGATGAGTTAAACTCTTTTCAATAAATACTAACAGGATTTCTCTTCATAAAAAAGGAGAGAAAGTGAAACAAATATTTTATAGTGATTAGTCCAAAAGTTGATATATATATATATATATATATATATATATATATATATATATATTTAGATAATTGCATTAGAGATAAAAATGTGTATTTATTTATTTTTGCCAGAATTGATCCATATTCAAAAGAGAAATGTTGATATGCCACTAATAAAAACTCAAAAAATACATAATAGTATTAGAAATTATTGTGACAACCAGTGGCGGATTCAGAAATTTTAATCAGGTGAGACACTTGAATAACATAACAATTATATAAACAAAATACTGAAAAATCAAGATCATAGTAAATGGGTTTTTTTAATGAATTTTTTTACATATAAAAATGGATGGTATAATGAAGTTTATATATATAAAAAAAAAAAATAGATCACTTATTCAAGATAAACTAAATAATCTTACATTTAAAAAGAAATAAAAACAAGAAACACAACATTAAAAATAAATAATAACAAGAAAAATAATATAAACAATGAAAAATTACAATATTTATTCTTGAAATAATAAAATTACATTCTAATTTTATAATAAAAATTTTTGTTCTGTATTTATAATGAATTCACTTTAAATTTATACACAAATAATTGATTAATAAATATTATTATATATGTCAAATTAAAACTATTAGAAATAATAAAAGTTCAAAATAATAATAAATAATTTAATATAAAATAAAATTGAATTAAGTAACCACAAATTGAAGGTAGTTAAGAAGTTGACAATGACGGAAAAGAGAAAACGAATTGTTTTGTTTCAAAAAGGGATGAAAATTTGAAAAAAGAATTGGAAAAGATGTAAAATACAAAAGACATAAAACATTAGTAAAATTACAGGATAAAACTGTATTTTAAAAAAAATATTTATATTGTTTGAAAAATGCTAATGGTAGGAGTTGAACCACTCACAAGGTGGAAAAAAGGCAGAAAACCAGCTATGGTAAAGGTGATTATCTATAATAAAGGTTAATTAATAGGGTTCAAAAAATAAATAGTACTTTTTTGAGGTGGCATTTCAACATTGTCACTGCTTTAATAACTTATGTTTAAAAGGCACCTATTGTGGTGAACGGACAAAAATACCCCCAATAGTTGTTCCACATCAGATTTCTTTCATTCAGTTTACAGTGAAATAGAGAGAGAAAGTCCAGTTGAAACTCAGGCAATCACTTTAACAGTGACAGAGTGGTGCTACGCAGACGCATTCGAGGGTTGAGCTCGGAGCCTTCATGCAAAAGGCTCGAGCAGTTCATGAAAAAGCTCGGAGTCTTCATGAGAAAGCTCGGGGCCTTCATGCAAAAGGCTCGGACAGTTCATGAAAAAGCTCAGAGCCTTTATGAAAAAGCTTGGAGTCTTCATGAAAAAGGCCGGAGCCTCATGAAAAAACTCGGAGCCTTTGTGAAAAAGCTCGGAGCCTTTGTGAAAAAAATCGCAGCCTTTAGAAAAAGTCTCGGATCCTTAACCAAAAAGCTCGGAGCCTTTGACAAAAGTCTCGGAGCCTTTAGAAAAAGTCTCGGATCTTTTACTAAAAGATTCGGAGCCTTTGGCAAAAGTCTCGGAGCCTTTGGAAAAAGTCTCGGATCCTTTGGAAAAAGTCTCGGAGCATTTAGAAAAAGTCTCGGATCCTTTACTAAAAGTCTCGGAGCCTTTGGTAAAAGTCTCGGAGCCTCTAGAAAAAGTCTCGGACCTTTGCTAAAAGGCTCGGAAAAAGTCTCGGACCATTTGAAAAAAGTCTCGGAAACTATGTTACAAGTCTCGGAGATTCAAACTTCACAGATTCAAACTTAACAAAACCAGCTTCATGTTTATAAAACGAATGGTTAAAGCGTTACAAGACTCAAAAATGCAGGATTAAAAAAGAAGTATTTCAGAAATATATTACCTTGTTGTGCTGAAGAACGTCGAGAAGTTTATTTTCAGACAAGGTTGTTGTAGAGAGAGAAAGAGAGGAGTTACTGAGTTCAGTGTTCCAAGTGTGGAGATGAAAGTACAAAGCCAATAAAAAAAGGATTATTTAAGGACACTTTTGATAGTTCACCATAATATGTGTCTTTTAAACATAAGTTATTAAAGTAGTCACATGGGTGCAACGTCAGTTAGAAAATGTGACATATATCACAATTTCCACTAATTAATATATAAAAAATTTTCTTTTTTAAAAAGTTTGAGGTAAGGTACAAGCCCCACCTGGTCCTGAGGTGGGTCCGCCTCTGATGACAACGGTAGCACTTTTTGATCTTGAGTTTCATCAAATGAATGTGAACACCCTTTTTTTTAAATGGAGAATTACATGAAGAAATGTATATGAAACGATCAAAGGGTTTCACTGAAAACAGTAAAGAGTATCTAGTCTACAAATTGAAAAGGTTTATTTATGGGCTAAAACAAGTCTCATGAGAATGATAATTGAAATTTGATGAGTTAGTGGTGACAAAGCTTATTATTATTATTATTTTTTCTAATGGAACAAAGCTTGATTTTGTTGAAAACAAAATAGATCAATGCATACATCTCATGGGAGTAAATTTATTTTTTTGACATTCTTTTCGCAAAACCAGCATGTTACATTTTTCTTTATTGAATGTTTTAAACCATCAACCTTATGAGTTTGCTCTTGATATTTATTTTCAAAGACGGGCTGTGAGCCTTTTAAATTTAACATTTCATTTATTTTAGAAAGAAGGAAAAGAAATTGTGGGGCCCCTCAAGACACCAAACTTCACCGATTAGCAATGCATAAACATTACAAACATGAGAAAATCTCAGGTGGGACGGTTTCATTGATGTGGCAATGAGATCGTCCAATAGAAGTATATCATTTTTATTGAAAACATCAAAATTTTAAAAGGTATACTTCTATTGGACGGTCTCACCACTAAACACGCGTTAATTGTCGTCTAAAAATACAGTTCAAAAGATATTTATAAAAGTGTCTAGTAGTGTGCTCAAAAGTTTAAAAACTAGTATAGCGACAAGTGAGGATCGTTCCACATGGATCTTAGGACAGTAATAATCAAATTAGAAGGTAAAATACTAGGAGTGCAGAAAAGTAAATGTTCAATGGTTTGTTTTGAGAATTAACAACTAATATGGCGAACTAAAATTATCAACTAATTAATCTAAACTAAACTAGCAATTAACAAGAAAGATGATGTGATAAAATGTGATGTAATTAGGGAGTCAATGCAATTCGTACACAAATAGTGGGTGAAAAAAATAACTCTTTAAGAACCTATTCAATCATTTAGGGCTAATCTACCCTTATGTGTGATTCAAAGAAGCACTCAATTCTCAGCTACAACTCAAGTATGAGTGTGTAGATTGAGTGTATAAAGCGTATTGTCATTAAGCATAGATAGAATTAGATAGCCAAGATGTATTGGATTGGTGTGCTCTTAATACATCTCTTTCATTCTGGAGAGCTAGTTTTCAATTAACATTGGTGTATGGTCTAATTAAAATCTCAATTCAATTTAACATCTAAACTTGAACCAAAGAGTTGGTGTACCTTTTCAATTCAAGAAGATATCAAAACATTAACCACAATGAATGAAAATAATGAATTGAATACTAAAACACCCACAGTTAATGAATTATTACATTAACTCCCAACTGGTGTTTAGCTACTAATAACCAAGTTACAAAGAAGAAAAAGTCAAGAGAAAACCCATGGGGTGTGGTGAGTCCTTCTTTCTTCAAGCCCCTCATTTTCTCCAAAGTACTCCAATTCGTAGCTCTTGAGTTGGTCTTGGTGTTGAAGTGAAATAGAGATGGAAGGAGTGATATAGGCATGGATTTGGTGTAGAAAATGGTGATGAAAGGTGTAGGATTGTTTGGATGTGTTGGGAGAAGATTCCTAGATCTAGAATGATGTAAGAGCTGTAAAATGGTATAAGAGGACGTCCTTTGAAAATCAGAATGGGAAGCTTTTATATCAATTCCAAAAATAAGTCTGGAAATGCTAATGTCATCAAATCAGGGAAGGTTTGCGGCCCATAATTAGCGGTTGGGGAACCGCGGATGTTGATGCGTGAGATCTACTGGAAAGAAACTGAGGGCATATTCACTGTTGGTTTCGCGGTTGACGACCAACAAATTCTGGGTCTCGAGATCTTCTGGATCACTTTCAAGTTCTACTTCGCGATTGATGGACGAACAATGGAAGATGGGTCTTGAGATCCTCTGGAGGTAAATTCGCGGGTCTCGAGATCTTTTGGATCAATTCCGTTGTTAGATCGCGTTTGTGACCAGCGAACCCACTACGATCTGGGCAATGAATTTTAAAAATATTCATTTTGACTTGCTTTACCCCAAAAATTCCAGTTTGGATCCCAGATGCACATGAAACACTGTTTTGCTTGGATAGACTAGAACTGAGCCATTAAACACTAGGGTTCACTCGTAATCGAGCCAAAAGATGCGGAAATGAAGGCCAAAATGTAACATAACAATGACTCGATCAAATACCCCAAAATCAAATATTTGCTCGTTCTCAAGCAAACTCAAAATAAAAATTCTTAAAAACACAAAGGACTCAACAAAAATAAAACGATCTACATATTTCCTAAACAAGTTTCAAGGCCAACTAATGGCGAGACAAACAATAAGTGTATAAATGTGGAATTGTGCATGCGGATCATTCTGAAATAACTCCAAGAAAAGAAAACACTACACAACATGAATCACACATTAAAAAGCGTTATTGCGTTGGAAACTACTCACTCTTACGCTTTGAGCGTATTTCGCTTTGATTCTAGGTCCTCACTTGGATTATCTCTTATCTTTCCACTCAGAACCTAAGTTTACACTCATACAAATGTATGCGACCGAGTTTATGCATTGGAATCAAATATAAACGCATATAATTAGTCTAGAAAAACCCTCTTTTAGTGAAATAGGCTCATGAATAAATCACATGTCATGAACGTGGAAAGAGCATATATTGACTCATATTCTCAAGCTAGATTTTCTAAAAATCAATTATGATTTTCCTTAGGTTGTAATGGAGCCATGGGTAAAATGTGGTGTACGAAAGAAATGGAGTGGAATGCAAGAGTTATCAATCATGCCAAGGAAACATTACATTACAAACTACTTTAGCTTGCTCTACTTGCTTGCAATTTCTTGGGCTTGAACATCTAGGCTTTTGACTTTACAATCACTATTGAACTTTACATTTTTAACCTCTTATTTCTTTGAATACTTTACATTTAGAGAACTTTTAAGGCTTTAAGTGCTCATTTTTAGCACTTTTACATTTGAACTTTTTAAGGCTCTAAGTGCTCATTTTTAGCTTATACATTTGGATCTTTTTGCTTTGCACAATTACACAATTTGGCTGAGTACAAGCTATATTTACGTTTGAGAGCTTTACACTTTAAATATTTACAACTTCCTATCCTAACATGATCGAGAACTAGGGTAAGGTTTGGTTTTAGGTTATATGGTTATGATAATGTTGTGGTTGATTAGATAAAATGTTTAAGTGGTTGGCCTAAAATTTGGCCATGGAAGCCGACACAATAGGAACATAGATAGTGTTTAGGTTATTTTAGTGGTTATGTAGACACATCGTCTAAAATCATTTCTTAAAGTCCATCTATCAAGGGAATATAAATCTCAGTCAAGCAGTCCACTTAAAATGATGCATGTTCTATGACACATGATACTATTGATACTATGAGACTATACATGATGCTCAAAAAGTGAAGAGTGTTTAAGATTTGACAAATGTTTTCCCTCATAATTACACACTTTTTAGGCTTGTATTTGTGAACATTTCAAAGGGAAATCTCCACTATTAGAACAAGGTGCTTGAGCACCGAGTCTCCTCAACTAAGACACTAAAAGGATGGGATTAACCCGTGAAGTGCAAGTGCAACCCTAGAGTGACAAAGAGTTACTCGAACTCAGCATGTTAAGCATACACAAACTCTCCAACAACACACAAACTAGACATCTCACCAAGCTATTAAACTCAAAAAATGGCTACCCGTATCGATTTTGAAAAATTTGGACTCAAACACGGAAAATCAAAAACAAAAAGATACAAACAAGACGACACTACAAAAGTGTCTACACCCCCAAACAAAAACTTGACATTATCCTCAATGTTGGACAAAGTATGTGGAAATGAGGGCTAAAATGTAACACAACAATGGCTCAATCAACTACCTGTCAATGAGACCGTCCACTAAAGATTTTCTCTACAAACAAGAATAAGTAATCAAATTCTCTTACATTTTCCAATAATTCTATATGCTTTTAAGTTTTTCCATTCCCTATACAATTCATAGCACTGCCACTAATAAGTAATAATCAATGCAAACAATATAATTCGAATGGTACAAAATCACCGGGAGACTAACTACATAATAGCATCAAATGATTATATTCTACTCTTGTAATGTTTCAGTAATTCTTAACAATCTTTGATACCGAAGAGTATGTTCCCAGGATTGCAGTAATGACCCCAAGTGCAGCAACTACGCTACTCAGAGCAATCTGATAAGTGAAAATGCTAGCGTCAGCAACGAGCATGGAAAACGCAAAGGTGCAGGATGAATTATTTACATTGAAACAAACTCATAAGAGGCCTAAAAAGGTTAAGCAAAACCTTTCTGAGAAATCTCATGTCAATGCTTGTTTAGCAAGAACTTGATATCAGATTTTCTTCATGTGAATATTTACTTCTCTTTTCTTTATTTGAAACACGAGAGAAAAACTGTTGCAAGATGAAGTAAATTCAAGTTAACATACCTGTGTCCTAGAAGCTTTGTTCCCCATGATTTTTATGTAACATAACGCCGGCATTACAACTGCCTGAGTAAGAGCCACATAAATCATATAAAAATTTTATGAATCAAAACAAAGGAAACATGCAATTTTATTGGCTTGCATGTCATGTTAGCTTATGTAAATAATTTTCTTAATTGTGTAGGTCACATACCTAGTCGGTTTGCATATCATGGAAATATGATTATACGAGAATAGATTTAACGCAAACCGATTCTTTATAAATAATAACAATCTTTATCTATTTTAATTCTTCACCAAACAGTAGAATAAGTGATAGTTGTTTCTAGAACCAAATATTGAATATAATTGGAGGTTCATAATTGACAATTCTAAATAACCCGAGTAGGAGATGAAAGGTTCTAAGACAAAAGAAAGCAATAGGCAAGAAGATTTACCCCAACAATAACAGAAATTAATAAAAAATTTCAAAGGTTCACAACCTAATGCCAAGCATTTGTGCCCAAACAATGTCAAGAATGTAATTAAATTACTCCAATAATCTAAACATCAATGAACAATAAGAATTGCCAAACATCCATGATTAAGCATCCATACATACTTTTTCCATTCATGGACTACTCATGGATGAATATGACCAGAGGTTTATGCTTACCACAAGTATACTGAGGAGAGAACCAATTAATGCCATCACAAGACCTGTAATCAAGCAACATCATTTGAGTCTATTCAATCTCACAAGTAAAGGATGCAGGAGAAGTGATTCAATAATAATAAGAACTATCGCAAGTCATCAGCTCAATTATAGCAACAAATTAATAACATGATTCCTCGTCTCATTATCTTATCCGGTAAAGATTGTAACAATTTGATAATACTTAAGCAACCAAACTTGCATTGTACTTATAGAACCTCAGTTATTTTCACTGTGGTGGTCAGAGAAGGGATTACATAACCACAAACAGAAGGTCTGAATTGACATGAAGTTTGATAACAATTCCACAAGGCAAAGCATTTCTTGGGCTAATCTAAGGTCTGAATTGCCCATTCCTTGAAGCTAGGAAAATGTTTCTATGAATTGTCCAAGGGACTCCATCCTATAGGACAAGAAAAGAGAACTAGAATAGAAAAGAGAATTGACTAGAAAAAATAGAGAGGTGATAAAATAGGGGTTTTGAGAATTTTCATTTATTAATATTTCAAAAAAAAAAAAAACTTTCATTTATTAACTAAATCTTCCATTCTTGATTTATGTAGATTTTAAGCCAAAGCAAATTTAACCTAGTTTATTAAGGAATATATCCTTCGTTAGGGGTTTTTAAAAAAGAATAATGCTAGACATCTCAATTTATATCCTAGCTTGGTGAGGTGTATTTTGAATTCAACTGACATGTGACAATTAATGAATGTGAACATGCGTCATTTGCTTAAAGTGACAGCTCACAAGTTGAGATGCAAAGTGGGATACAAGTTGTGATGTAGAAAACCTAGTTTAATAAGGAATATATCATTAGCCTAAGGGATAAGGAGCTGTCAAAAAAAAAAAGAGTTATGGGGAACTAATTCAATAAGGAAACTGCTTTAGATGAGAAAACTGTGGTAAACGATTCACTATTGTATTAGAGCATCTTCAATGCAAATATGTATTTTTGAATATTTAAATAGTGCCATATCAGCATTTCTATTCATTATGGACCCACTTTTGAATTTTTTTTTTAAGGAAATGCATATTCACATCTCCAATGCAATTATCTAAAATCAAATATGTATCCATTTTATGACCAATCATAATCAAACAATCATTACACCCCCTCTCCTCCTTATTTTATAATTAAATGAGCTCTAATATTATTGGTGGAAAAAGTTAGAAATCCTAGTCAGCATTTCTAGGAGAGTTTCTAGAATTAGAAACTCAACTCTATATTCTCTAATTTTTTTTACCATATCATCTTCATATTGAAGTTAAATAATTGCATTGGAAAGAACTTTTCTAACTTTTTAATTATCTATTCTATGTGGCAGTCAATTTTCTCCAAATACATATTTGCATTGGAGATGCTCTTGGGAGTAGAATATCCCTAGATCATTATGAATAAAAGGTTGAATATTGATGTAATCATTAGAACAAATTTAACTAGTTCTCGGTGGTTCTAGAGAGATAAAGCTGCGAACTAGTTGACTTTGGTTGGATGCTGACTTTGGAATGTTACAAACCCAAAACAATTGTAGGTCTATTACTGTAACAATTTGCCTATTTTGCTGATGACATTTTGATTCAATAAGCTCTTCAACAAATAAGAGATGAACTAATAGATAAAGTATTTATTCTAAACCAAGTTCAGAAATTTACCGAAGAAAGGAAGAAGAAACGCAACACAAACGGAGGAAAAAACGAGTGCAGTTCTCAGAAGAATGTAACACCAGTAACTACTTGAAATTCCAATGGGCAGTAGCTCTTCTATACTCCTGGCTAATGGGTTCATCAAAAGCGCATATTTGTTCAATGTTAAGGAAAAATACATACAAAATATTATAGAAATGATCAAACTTTGTGCTCTAACACATTTTCATCGGTCATGGTAATTTGATAAAGGATATTTAGTGAATGGGTTGATAACCTGAAAATAAGGAAACAAACAAGCTTAGAAACAACTTTATATTTATTAATCCATGTTCACACACAAATGCCAAAAACATCCCATTTAAAAATTTTATTGAGAGTCCTTTGCATACTTACTGTGGTCCATATTGCTACTTTTGAAGCAAAGGCGTGTTTTGGCATATTCAAAGTTATCTGGGACAAGGTACCTTGACCAAACATAAGAAATCCCATTACTGCAACACCCCCGTATAACAGCACGCACAGAGTAAAACTGCAGAACACATCATATGCCAGGAAATAATAATAAGGGCATGTATAATTAATGGCCTAAACCCAAAAGATGTGTTTTTCTTTTTACCATATTATCAATGCCTTGGTGAATTTTGTTTTATCAGCCATCGAGTGGTAGATATTTGGAAACACAGCGTGCCCAGAATAACAAAACCCATAAACACCAATGGCAAAAGGAATGCCACTCCAGTTTACCACTTGACCAGTTTGATGGAAACCAATGCCTTCTGTTGCACCAAGGACAACCACACAAAGTACTATCGCGAATCGTCGCAACAACCCCGCCAGCTGCAAAACAAAAACAAGAAAAATGTAAAAGAAAATGAATGTGATCCATATTTTTCAAAACTGAATACCATATAGGTACTTGACTAACAATTTAGACACACCTGAAAGGTATGAGATCATACGAAGATCCTTCAACCAAACTGTAGGTAGAACAATGAGGGCAGTTACAATTCCAAAGAGGTGCATAGAGTCCAACTGAAAACCAGACCAATCTAAGGATGCTCTAGGGAATAACATGGTAAGATTATCCCCTTCCAAAATAATGAATTCCACACAATATGACTGCAGATTGGTAAAAGTTATCTTAGAAACCTACTTGAGGACTATTAGCATATGGATGAAAAACAAAAAATGCAAAATTTTAACTCAGTGCTTCACTTACATATAATTCCAAGTAAAGGATGAGCTGCACCAAGAACCAAAACCACTTGTGTAAGAATGTTGAATACAAAACCACTGATCCATATATAAAGTAAAATAATTTATATGTTGCATTTGTTTGCCACTTATTATACTAGAAAAGATATACAGAACTATGGATGGAAAAAAAAAATTAAGCAGATTCTAAAGTTGATAAATAACCATCTAATTAGCGACTGAACCATGATGATGTAAACTTGCTTATATTATATATTGTTGTTTGGGTCTTTACCTACCAGTTTAAACTTTTAAGTGTATCGATAATCTAGTATGATATCAGAATCAATATTGTTAGGAGACCTTGGGTTTGAGTACCTTATGTGATTATATTTGTAGTTGTTATTTGTTAGGGGCATTTGTTCAGCTTATGTATTGAGGCTTGACCCATATGACAGGTCCATTAGTTTTGCACATAAAAGAGTGTTTTGAGTGCTTAAATACTATTGTTTAAGCTTTTACTTACAAGTTTAAACTATTGGGTATACGGGTAACTAAACGAGATGGAATAATGATATCCTGCTAAATTTTCATTTTGCTGGCAGAAACAAAAGCCATTTGAAGTTATTGACTTACTGATAACAAAAGGCGTCCATATTTGCCAAATGCAGCTTCACCTATATCTGGGTAGGTTACAATGCCTTCTTTGCTCTCGAAGCAGTATCTCATGAGAGAAGCTGTGTAACAACAGACAACCGCAAAAAGTAGTAGTACTAAGAAACTTGCCCAGCCTGCTTCTTTCACTGCATAAGGTGTGGAAAGAATCCCAACTCCAGCCAGTACATTGATTCCTGTCCATAAGCAATGTAACATGTAAAAATGGTCCCAAAGAAAACAACAGAAAAAAAATAAAATCGTACAGTAATGCAATTTTCAAAAAAAAATTAGAATTAAGTTGACCTTCATTTTCTCTTCTTTATCGAATACACATATATCAGAAAATTTAAGTATCTCTATCAAAAAAATAGATGAGATAAATAGACAGCTATTTATATATTTTTCTCACATTTTCATCAATCACAATGAACATGGCAAGTAATAGAAACTTTTTTTTTGAACGGCAAAATATTAATTGAAGAGGCCGAAACAAGCCTATAAAGCCAAACTAACCACGCCAACAAAAGCACAAAACACCATATCACCAACAACAGCTACAACAGTAGAAACTTGAAACGGTCATTGCGACTTTTAGTAATAATATTCTCAGGACATATGAAAGATTTCAGAAATAGTAATAAGAGAGTTTTACAATGACATGGTTTACCATTAAAGACAGTTTGAGTAAAGCTACATCCATGACCAATGGGTAATTCTCCTGTGAGTTGCTTATGAAACGAATCTTTCCCTGAAAATGATGATTGAGCTCTCGAGATCTTATCCAAGTCTTCCTTTTGACAAAGCTTTTCATATTCAGACAGCAAAGGAGACTTTGCATCTAGCTCTAAGCTATTCCTCGTTTGACTGAGAAAGCTTAACTGTCCAAGGATTCCAAAACTTGGTGATGCTGCAATTGTGTAAGAATCAGTTGCCTCCCTGCCATGAAAATAAAGGGGTACTTCAATGCATTCGGTAGTATAAATGAGAACTGTCATTGAACGCGCATCAATTTTGAAACATTCCATTTCTGAAAAGAAAATGTTGAAATGATGCATTTGAATAGACAAATAGTGAACTTATTTGACAAAGAAGAGAAACTTGCCAAGTCTAAACACATTTTCCCTTTAGCAAACACCTTATTCGGAGATGAGAATGTTTCAGCTTTAGTAGTCATGTAGTTCTCCTAATATGTGACATTATGGATCTATATTTTCACATATATCTTTAATGATACGCGGGTGATGATTACATATTATCAAGTATCAACATTGTACAACTTGTAGCCAAGACACCATATTGTGTAACTTGTCCATCAATCAACAATATCTCATTCCTAGGGATGAAAATGAGGCACGATGTAGGGAACAAGGCAGACAATTAATTTGATATTTGCCCACTTCAATCAATTCTTAGGTAATCACATCAATGCATAGCCACTTAAAGCAGGGCAAAATCACATAAGAAAGTTTTCCAAGAATCAATTCATGGGACATTTAAACCACTTGAACCTCCTAAACATAGTTTAAAAATTGAATTTTCAAATGTAAGTACATGGTTACCTGACAGTGCACTTCTGCCAGGTACATAACATAAATACCGATCACATATGGATTCAAAGGATGTTCTGATTGTCATTCGACTGTTTCCATCTCCAATATAACTAATTCATAATACACCTTATCGTTGATGTGATAAAGGTACGAGACTGCTCAAAACGCTCTAATCAAAGAAATCCTAGTAAATTAATTGATTTTGATTAAAGGTTCGATTTTGATGTAAATTATTAGTTAGAAATCCTCGTAAATTCATAGACAGTAAATTTTGAACCGTATCTGAAAAATGAAATGAAAACAATATGGGAAAATTGTAAGACAAAAAATATGGAAGTTACCTGTAACTCTGAGGCCATTGGTGAGAAGAGAAAGTACCACCAGAAGAAAAAGACCCTCTACCTGCCTCACCATTAGCAATGTCTTCTTCTTCATCACTAGTAGAATCATTGAACTTGTTGACTTCTATGTCTTGATCATCATCATCATTTTCCAAGAAAAACTCTTGTTTGCATTTGCTCTCTTGTGCGTCTTTCTCAGCCATAACACCCACCAAATCACAGCAAAGCAGAAACTGAAAGAAACCCAGATGAGAAAGAGAAGCAAGTGAAGACGTTTGTTTGTTTATAAAATTGGGTGGCTGATATTGCAAATGCACAGGATTTGAATTGCCTAGTATGGTTTAGCAACCAGTATATTGGATTGTGACTCTAAACATGGTATCAGTTACAAACTATACATGATTGGTAATATAGTTAAGAGCAGACTTATCCAAATTTTCAATATTTTTAGTTTTTATGATTGAAATCCAATGGCTCTGAATTAATCCAGTATAATTACTTACAGGTAGCATAATAATTAAGTGTGTTGTAATTCAAATTAAGACCTAGGCCGATAACGTGCATTGATTAGCAACAGACAAGACAGACAAGACAGACAAGATACTTCTGGAGATTTGGAGAATACGACGAAGACATCACTCATCATTTATCAATATTCAATACTTATCGCATGCGCCCTCCAACCAGATAACCTCTTTTGACATTCTAACTTCTTCATTTTACACGATGACACTTTATTCTTAAAATATAAATTTAATCCGGTTATGTTAGATCAATTTAAATTTATAATTTAAAATTTTGATTTCAATATCTCAACAATTAATGTGATTTTAATCTAAGAGTTATAAATATTTTCAAATCTCAATCATTGGATTAAAAGCACATAAGTGATTGATATGTTGAAGTTAAAATTTTAAGTCACAAATTTAAATTGATTAACTTAACCCATTAAAAAAAAATCAAATTAACTTTCTTTTATTTCAAGATTATCTTTTTATTTTTGTTTTTTGATAATTCTGTTCTAAAAGATTAGAGTCTATATTTTATTAACTTTTATTTTAATAAAAATTATGACGAACCATCGTAGTCTTTGAATTCATTGAGACGTAATCTTTTTTAAATTTAATTATTAAAAAAAAAAATTATCTCTCCAAAATCATTAGATTAAATATTACAAATTAAATAATATCTTCTAAATTTTTAATTACATATTACACTCTCTCCCCTATGATACAAGTCAAAAAAAATGAAGAAGAAGAACCGAGAGGAGGAAAAAAAAATTAGTGACAGGTTTAATCCTAACCAAAAAATACCTATTGTTATAAATTAATTGAAGAATTAGCGAATAACAAATGAAGAAATAAAAGAGTGAGAGAAGAGAGAAGAGAGGCGAGAGAGATCAGAGATATGAGAACTATGAGATAAATTTGTATTGATATTCTGGAAGCTTTTGTTGAAAACAAAAGCATCTATAAAGAAAGAAAAACATATGTAAATATATATATATATATATATATATAGAGAGAGAGAGAGAGGTGCAGGGAGGCGGTGGAGGCGGTGGGAAGGGGAAGATATTTGGGTGATAAAAGTGGGAGATACTTGTGCGTATTACATAAGTGGTAAAAGCCACATATTACAACACTTCCCATTGGATTAATTTTCTAGGAAAAACTTAATGGGATAAAATCCGAGAAAAATGTATACAATGATCTCTCTGGATCTAGTGGAGTTGGACATTAAAAACTATCTCATTAAAAACCTTGTTAGGAGGACCTCTCCCCCCCTCTCCCCTATGGGGGGAGAAGAGGATGCCGGGGGGGGGGGGGGGGGGGGATGGGGCTATAATCAAGCCTAGGGCAGCAGTTAACCTTGGAGAGGAGAGTTAGACCTAAAGCTCCATTTCTCTAAAGCCAAGCCGGAGCGGGAGATGCGGCTTGCGTACATCGTGCCATTCTCTTCGGCCGAAACAGAAAAGGTTTCTAAACAAGCAAGGAATTGGATTTCCCAGCCCGCGGACGCACCTCTAGTCATAGGATGACTTCACAGGCGCTTACACGACACGGAGAAAGCTTTCAGCTCATCTCCTTTGTCCCTTCAGCTGCGAGGCGTTCTTTCAGTTACGCACTTACGCCCCTTGTCCGTTGGGTTGTGGGCTGGGATTCCTGGCTTGTTTAGCGCATCTGTTTCAGTTTCTCACTTCGTTCATTCAATCCCCTTTCAGCAGAATATGAAGGAATTGGATGTCAACCTATAGGCTCCGGAGCCATCACCCTATCATTTGCAGACGTAGAGGAATCGATTCCCACCGTCAGGCGCAGGAAGTCCTTTCATCACTAACCTGGCCAATGACCGAACTGGAGCCTAGAATAATCATTAGAAGCACGTGATTTTTATGAGGTTTGTTGTTACTCGTGAGCAAGTTTAAATACAATGAAAATGATTCTTCCACTTCTTGCGCTGAGTGAATAACATAACATCACTTTCAAGAAACGAACAAGCGGAACGAAAAGGGCAAGTGCTTACTCCAAGTAAAGTGCTTTCCCGTTCCGTTCACCGGAGCGTAGTGGATGGGCTGTGTACGAGGTTAAGCTAAAGAAAAGAACACCTCCAGAAAGTACACCGGATTTGAGTTCTCTATCCTTAGTCCGAAGGTTTCATGGAAAGGTCCAGAAAGCCAGTCGTACCTCCGGCTTTTGGAAAGAAAGAACGAACCTCCAAAACCAGTGAGATACAACCTGATCGAAGGGAAAAAGGGTATAGTGTACATATGTCCAGAATTTATTGTTTTCTTCATAACATTTCTCACATTTATACTTTGCTAGGGAAAACCCAGAGGGATAAAAACCTGAACAAAGATATTCATTGATCTGTCAGATTAAAGTAATATTTATAATGATTTTCTGGATCAAAGTAACATATATACGATGATTAGCAAGATCAAAGTAATATTTACAATGATCTTTTTGATCAAGTCAACAGAAATACGATGATTAACTGGATAAATGTAATATTTATGGATCAAATAATTTTGGGTGTGCTTATAGAATTGCCTCATTAAAACCTTATCAGGAAAACCTATTGGGACAAAAAACCTGATTGGAAGGAAAATAGTACAATGCACATATGCCCCAATATAATTAATATACGTCATTTGATATACTCCCCCTGGTGGGACTCTCCCCCTGGATAAAAGTTCATTTGAAGCAATCTTCTAGATTGCTGAACTGAAGTACACTAATGTTTATTTTATGAAATGCAATAATATCATAAATGATTGGAGGGAGTATGAACAAAGACTTGCTTTATGGAGTAATATCCATATGGAATATTTTCAGAATCTTTTCAACACATTCTGATTGATGGACAAGCATTCCGTTTAATCTATGTTCGACCTTTAGGTTGAGACAATGTTTTCTTTCTCATTTATTTATTTAGACACATGAGTATATAATATGATTATTATATCCTTATCTTTTCGGATATTAATTGAGACGGTTATATCAAATCCGTTCATATTGTTTTAATCCATATAAGGATTTTTGTATGTTCAGCAAATACAGATTACGAGATCTCGATTTACATGCTTTTGGCATTTTGAATCCTTCAGGATTTATACATATCTGCATTGAGTGAATTATATAGATAAATGATTACTACGTCTAGAAGACGTTTTTCAAGCTTTTTAAAGGCAGCCAAATTTATCAACGACGTAATCGTATTTATCAGTTGTGAATATCAAGTTTTTGTAAGAAACCTCGTACCACGAGTCGTGCTTCATGTCTCACGACCTCGTTTTTCTCATTACGTTTCCGTATAAAGATCCATTAGTATTCAACTAGTTTGACATCTCCAGGTGTATGGAGTACTATTGATCTAACACTTTATTATTGGCTTATGAAGTCAATTCTTCTTGAATTGCTTCTTTCATCTAGGCCAATTATGTCTTTTGTCTACAATCATTGATATTATGAATATCATAATTATCATTTATAATTTCAGTAGCGTTACTGTGTATAGAAATACATTATCAGTGATTGTTTCCTTATGATTCCACATTTCTCTCATATGACTTATAGAAATTTTCTCAATTTCTATACTTTTGTATCTCTATTGAGATTACTTCTATTTCAATGAATTTAGTCATTTCATAGACTCCGTATGGTTTATAGAATTTTTCTCAATTTCTATATTTTTGTATCTCTGTTGAGATTTCTTTCATTTCAATGGATTTAGTCATTTCATAGACTTGTGTCTCTTTCGATACATCAGACTCTTATAGAGTTGATTTAGAGAAATTGGATTTATTTATAACTCAAGTTACTCTTGGGATCCCAATAACAACACCTTTCAAAAGGTTCATAAGCTTATGATATGCATCAGATGATTTATTTGTTGCCCTTTTTCTCTGATTGTTCTTCAAGGACTATCACCCGGCCGAGGTTTATGAGATGACAACTTATAAAATCTTGTTACTTTTAATATATCAGGTAACAGATTAATAAGCATCTGATGATCAATTATCTTTCGTATTTGAGAGATACGAAGATTGAAATGAGACACACAAATATATATAGAACCGAACTGGTATCTCTATTTTGTATATAAGTAACTATATCGAAATAATGAAGTTTTGGTAGTTACCTGGAGATGTTTGATAAATGATCTCCCTGATCCATTTTGGTTATGAGTATATTTGAAAAACTAATAATCAGTGCAAGTAATATGGAGATATTTGATAATAAATAAACATACGATTATCTCGTGGATATATCAATTAGAACTATATAATAATGAAATTGATCATTTGGTGGATGAATATGTCAACATATATCCCCTTGAATTCTTTGTGAGAATGATAAGGATTCAAAACTAACTTTTAGAATAAGATGGTTTTACTGTTAGTTTCCCCTATGGAAATGCAGTATATAAGTTCTCATTGGGTAAAAAATCTTCTGGTTCTTTAATGGATATTCATGAGAATTTTCAATGATTATACGCATCATTGTAGATCCTAGGTGACCGATACGGTCACACCAAAATACAAACATTTTTGGATCTGAGAACTTTTGATTCATAACTACATAAATATCTACACTCTTTATAACAGTGTAATATAATCCAGATGATAAAGCACACAACTTTTCTATAATGAGTTTTTGGTCTGGATCATAAACATATATTCAACACTCAATATAACATTAATAAAGTTATATATCTTTGGCCTGAGCAGATTTCTTTATGTTCTGTTTGAATGATATAAAGTATCATTGATGCACAATTTAATATCATCTGGTAATAAGATTGTGACTCTTCTAGAGCCTTTAATCATATCCACTGGATTTGATCTAGTATTAACTTTATATACATTTGAACTGAGCATATTCCTTTATGTTCTGCTTGAATAATATCAAGTATCACTGATACATGATTTAGTATTATTTGATAAAAATAGCATGGCTCTTCCAGAGTTTTCTATTATGGCTCTTTCAGAGCTTTCTATCAGATCCGTTGAACCTGATACAATATTAATATTTGCTCAGATCAAAGTCCAATTCATAAAATATATCTGACTCCGCAGAATTGTATGAGTCGTTGCACTATAGGCAAGACATATATTTCCCTTCTGGGAATTTTATGGACATTATGTGTAATGTTATTTTATATCTCATCTGAAATGATAATAATCTTTTCAATAGGTTTATTCTATAAACCTTTTCTCTTGTCATTCACAAACATCCACTATTGAGTATGTTTTGGTATCTCATTAATATAAATATATCTAAATTTACAATCTCATTATACGTGATATTAGGATCTTAAATCCTTTTACGATACTCACAACATCCTACTCATAGCATCCTGTTGGATGTGTATGAAATGGATAAAATATTATATCCAATTTCATTATTCGTTAGGATCTTAAATCTCTTTTATGATAATCACACCATCATGCTGGATGTGTATAAAAAAAAAGATAAAATAATATTTCTTATTTCATTATTCGTTAGGATCTTAAATCTCTTATTTATGATACTCACAATATCCTACTGGATGTGTATGAAATTTATAAAATATTAATTCCAATTTCTTTATTCGTTAGGATCTTAAATATTTTTTATAATACTCACAACATCCTACTGGATGTGTAATCCTTTTTTTTTTCTCAAATGAATGATACGTTAGGATCTTAAATCCCTTTTATGATACTCACAGCATCATGTTGGATGTGTAGATTATTCTTTCAAATAAGTGACATGTAAACATTGTTGGAACCTAGGGTTACAGATTGCGCAGCGGAAGGTTTTAAAATTTTTTAATGCAATCATTAAACTAACCCATTTGTACAGTAATAATCAAATACAATAATAAAGTGAAGGAATTTATTTTTCATACCTACGTAGGAGGCTCCTTCACTTTGATACGAACTGCTCCTGATTTGAACCACGTGATCTTCCTCGCTATCTCCCGGAACTGGTAACAGCGTGTGGGTGCGTCACGATATTCAGGACCTGTATGGAGGAAGAAGAGAAGAACACACACACACAAATAGAAGTGCAGAATTTTTTGTTCTCACCACACCCAATTATTTATTCTTTATGTTTGCTATGTGTTTTTGTTTTTTGTGTCACGATGACTTTTGTTTCTTCTCTTTTGCTGTGTCAGTTTGCTCTCATTTAGTTTCATTGTTTTTTAGTTAAAATATATCTCATATATCTCAAAAACAAAACCGACATTCGGTTTAAATTTAAAAAAAAAATATCTCATATATATTAAAAACAAACCAAAAATCTTATATTTGATTTTTAAAATTTTATAAAGATATCTCATATCTTTTTTAAAAATAATTAAATATTTATTTTTGAATTCAAACATTTCAAATTCAATTTCAAATATTTAATTTAATAAAATAAAATAATCATATTATCTTATTTTATTTAAAATCAAATATCAACTAACACCCTCCATTTAGTGATTAACAACATAATTAAATAATCTTATTATTTAATTTATTTAATCACCATTATTCATTAATTAAATAATCCCATTATTCAATTAACTCCCGAATAAATACGTGTCACTTTCGTAACACAATTAATTGGACAATCCAATTAATTAACCGTGACCCTTGTTACCTAAATCAATCGGGCTAGCAAGGGGACCTAATGAACCCACAGTATTTTGAGCTCCAATAATCCTTTGAAATTATTAATTAAACTCTTTAATTCATATTTCATGATTATTAACTTCGGTGTTATTCCACTAAAAACCCGAAACTGCACTCTCTCAACTGTAGACATTTTTACACAAACCAATAACTCTCGGTGTCCATCGATATAGCTATTACATATGGTATAATCCTCCACAAGTAGTTCATAATTAGAGCTGGGTCATAATGTCCGTTATACCCCTCTAATCATATCTTTCTATTAAGTACCATTGATTCTCTAATGAACAATAAATCCTACATTCCTTACGGAATTAGGAGAGCGCTCATATTGTTCAAGCCCCGAATCAACCCTTAAGGGAACTACCATCTACTTCTCACAAGAAGGAGTGGATTCCACTATTGTGTACAAACCTTCCTAGCCACAAGCCAAACCGTGATCCCAGCATACGGAGTATATTGATCAGGAATGCAACTCCGACCTCACCCATGGTATATCAAAGACCACGATCTAACCTGAAGGAGTCGATAAGACACTCAGGATTAAGATCACCCACATATAGCCATCATTAGTTGATATATATGAATCTCATCGTTAAACGGATCTTAGTGAGAGATTCATATAGATCATGGCCCAGTCCTATATGATCACATCATACAAGGTGCCTCCATTCTCATATCTACATATGAATGATCCAGGATAGGATCACCGTACACTACGAAATGGACCGCAGCTGTAGATTAACCACAAATAAAGTACCAAGCTTTATTTGCTATCTACGGACTCTTTAAATTGCTCGTTTCAAACTGAATCCATCTATATATGACACTCATATACTCAGTTCGAAATTACATCCGACAATTTTGGATGTTAAGTGCACATGTTATATAAAGTATGACACAAAATGAATGAATATACTACTTCTTTTATTTATGTTCAAATTACATTTACATATTATAAGCTTTAGGGCAAAAACCCCAACAATCTCCCACTTGCACTAAAGCATGTGAGTCATGTTTCGTAACCCTAGACCTTCTAGGTGACCTTCAAACACTTTAGCCGGTAAGGTCTTCGTAAATGGATCAGCATGATTGTCTTGTGAGGCTATCTTGGTGACGATCACATCTCCTCTCTGCACTATCTCTCTAATGAGATGATACTTTCTCTCTATATGCTTCCCTCTCTTGTGGCTTCCCTCTCTTGTGGCTTCTTGGTTCTTTGGAATTAGCCACAACACCACTGTTATCACAATAAAGTGTGATGGGCTTATCCTGATCTGGAACAACTTCCAGATCACTCAAGAACTTACGGAGCCAAACAGTCTCTTTAGCAGCTTCACAAGCGGCTACATATTCGACTTCCATGGTGGAGTCAGCAATGCAAGATTGCTTTATACTTCTCCACACAATGGCTCCACCACCTAGGGTGAATACTGATCCAGATGTGGATTTTCTAGAATCCCTATCTGACTGAAAATCAGAATCTGTGTATCCTAACGGGATCAAATCCTGTCCGGAATACACTAGCATATAGTTTCTCGTTCTCCGAAGATACTTGAGAATAGTCTTGATAGCAACCCAATGATCTAATCCTGGGTTGGACCGGTACCTGCTGACTACTCCCACTGCATAGCAGATGTCCGGTCTCGTGCATAACATAGCATACATGAGACTACCTACTGCTGATGCATATGGCACACGTCTCATATCCTCAACTTCTTGAGGTGTCTTAGGACATTGTTCCTTAGACAAGTGAACCCCATGTCTAGAAGGTAAATTACCTTTCTTGGAGTTCTGCATCGAAAATCGCATAAGAATCTTGTCGATATATGATGCCTGAGACAATGCTATGAGTTTGTTCTTACGATTCCTTATAAGTTGGATCCCTAGAACATAACTTGCCTCTCCCAAATCTTTCTTTTGGAATTGGCTAGCCAACCAGCCCATTACATCAGACAACACTCCTATATCATTCCCAATGAGTAGGATGTCATCTACGTATAGGACCAAGAAAACTACTTTCTTGTCAATGATGCGCTTGTAGACATAAGGCTCATCAACGTTTTGCTCGAAGCTATAAGTTTTGATCACATCATCAAACCTTATGTTCCAAGATCTAGATGCTTGATTAAGTCCATAAATGGACCTTTGCAACTTGCAAACCTTTTGCTCTTGATCTGGAGACACAAATCCCTCTGGTTGCATCATGTATATGCTTTCATCAAGATTGCCATTCAAGAATGCAGTCTTGACGTCCATTTGCCAAATTTCATAATCTAAATAAGCAGTAATGGATAAGAGAATCCGAATAGACTTAAACATGGCTACTGGCGAGAAGGTCTCTTCATAATCGACCCCCTCTTTCTGGGTATAACCCTTGGCCACTAGCCTTGCCTTGAAGGTCTCTACCTTCTCGTCTACTCCTCTCTTCCTCCTGTAGATCCACTTACATCCTATGGGTTTTACCCCATTTGGTAAGTCTACAAGTTCCCAGACTGAGTTAGAGTACATAGACTCCATCTCGAGATTCATGGCTTTAAGCCATTCCTCTTTATCAGGATCTTCCATTGCATTCTTAAATGTCAATGGATCATCCACACTATCAGCAAAGACAAGATCTTGTCCCTCACTTACACCCAAATAGCGTTCAGGCTGTCTTACAACCCCCTCACTACGTCTAGGTGGTAGTGTATCCTGACTAGGAATTATCTGACTTTCAGATGTTAATGGATTAACAACTCTAGTTGACTGAGTACTGATCTCACCAGGCTCCAACTCATTTAATACAATTTTAGAACGAGGTTTATGATCACTTATATAGTTATCCTCAAGAAACGTTGCATTTGTCGATACAAATACTTTGTTATCTTCAGGACTATAGAAGTATCCACCTCTGGTCTCCTTGGATTATCCTACAAACAAGCAGACCACAGACTTGGGATCTAGCTTTCCAGTTCTGTTCTTCAGCACGTGTGCTGGACACCCCCATATGCGAAAATGTCGTAAACTAGCTTTACGACCATTCCACAACTCTAGGGGAGTTTTAGGAACAGATTTGGATGACACTACATTCAAAATGTATGCCGCTGTTTGTAACGCATATCCCCAGAAGGAATTTGGTAATGATGAGAAACTAATCATAGATCTCACCATTTCCATCAGGGTTCTATTTCTCCTCTCCACTACACCATTTTGCTGAGGTGTACCAGGAGCTGTGAGTTGGGAAACTATCCCATGCTCGACCATGAAGTCTTCAAACTCTTGGTCAAGGTACTCACCTCCACGATCTGATCGTAGTGACTTGATAGTCCTACCTAATTGATTCTCAACTTCAGCTCGGAATTCTTTGAACTTTTCAAATGTTTCCTACTTTCGTTGCATTAGGTAGACATATATGTATCTTGAGTAGTCATCTATAAATGTGACATAATACTCATAGCCGCCCCTAGCTCTAACATTCATCGGTCAGCAGACGTCTGTATGTATGAGTTCTAGTGGCTCTATAGCTCTAAGCCCTTTTCCAGTAAAAGGTCTCTTAGTCATCTTACCTTCGAAACAGGATTGGCAGACAGGTAAGGTGCCAACCTTTAACTCACTTAAAGGTCCACTTTTTACTAGTCTGTCTATCCGGTCAAGGTTGATATGACCAAGCCTTAGATGCCAAAGATACGTGTCATTATCTGGAGAAATCTTTATGTCGTTTAGTTTTAGGTTTTTCAACCTTAAACATTTCGGTGTTAAGCAGTGTAGTATGTATTAACGATCTTAACACATACAAATTTTTTTCATTAATTCCTGAACAAATATTCAGACCATTCTTTCCAATAATAACAAACTTATTATTAAAAGAAACAGAATACAATTGTTCTAACAACTTAGAAACGGAAATCAAATTCCGTATAAATCCAGGAATATAAAAAACATTGTTCAATAATAAAAAACTATTATTATTACAAAATTGCAATCTTATTGCTCCCACTACTTTGGCCGACATGACATCCCCCGACCCCACACGCATGGAGAAGGCTCCCTCCTCTAGCTGTGTCCAAGAATCAGTCCACTGCAAAGAAGAACAAACATGGTTAGTGACCCCCGAATCAACAATCCAAGGTGAAGAATCATCTTCCACTAAACAAGATTCAAGAACAAGTAAATCATATTTACCTTTCTTCTTCTTCTTGGCTACCTCCTCCAGGTACTGAGGACAGTTCCTCTTCTAGTGCCCGACCTTGTTACAATGGAAACATTTTCCTTTGTCTTGGTCGGTGGAGGTGCCCTTCTTTTTGCTTTGGACCTTC